>OX328127.1:23628522-23701993 GCA_946811695.1 Gonocerus acuteangulatus
TATATAGTGATCGGTTTGTTTAATCTGTGTATTTGTTCAAATATTTATTTGGTCGTTTTCTGGTCAGTTAATGATTTAGGACTTCACAGTATTAATTTAGTATTTGATAGAATACATATAATGCCTATAACCCGAGTATAAAGGAGAGACATTCTATTTTTGGCAGGTCCGAAGATAGAAGGAGGATAAGAACCTATCTCTGATTGGCGGAAAACTGTTGGAAGGCCAAGATTTAACCAATTAAATCCAAGGATCCTTCTAACGAGCACAGCACCTTCCCTCGCGCCCTCTTAATGGTCTCGCAGAAAAGTTTTTCTCGAGTTTTCTGGCTGCTGACTCCTTTCCTTCATCAACCTCTCACTCCTAAGTTGGTAAGCCTGAGCAATTATTTTTTTCCTTTTAAAAACTAAAATAAAAGAATCATTAAAAGTCTGATCAACGAGGCGTTCATCTCCGAAGTTGTTGAACATTCTTTCGCATTTTTTTTTTATTAAACACCAATATCAAAACAATGAGAAGGCCAAAGAATAAAAACAAAAATCTACAAGTAACTCATATTGTTTTCTCTACTAGTTTCACGTACATATGAAGACTCATCAGGAGCTAAATATATTCTATAGAAAGAGACCTCTTGCTATAAAGGCCACTAGAGGTCCCCTTAAGAATCAGCTGTTTCAAAATCGATAGATTAAAAAATAAAATGTTTTCACATAGTTAATTATCCAAATATAATTACCAGAATAATTAATGTCATTATTATAAATGAAGGCTGTTACCAAGAAATTGTGGGCCCCAGATCGCCTAACTCAGCCTTGGGTAGCGGTGGGTACGTGCAAAGAGAAAATTAGGCAGCTCAGTGCATAATATTAATATATAGGATTGTTCGGAAGTACATAGAGAATTTAAGAAAAAAAAAGTCCAACTCGCAGGAACTGCATCATCTTAGCGCGGTTCCGTTTATGTCCCTATTGTCATTTGAAAACCTTAGAATAGAAACCGATAATAGTTTGTTCGGCCTTTGTTCAAAGGGGTTTATGACTTTACCTGGTCGGGTCCGCCAGACCCCAGAATCCTCTTCTAGAGATACTTATTTCATACTTTCAATGCATTGAAAAATATCAAAATTTATCACATTTTCTTGTGTTCTTCTACTAAAGTAATAATTCTACAAATAACATCAATTAAAAAATGAAATAAAAACCCAACAGCATAAACACAATTGAAAATATTCAAAAGACGTCATCGAATCTCTTTCTCTTGGCAAGCTATATTTCTAAAAATATATTGTTTTTCTTATTTTACTTAATCTGTTTTATTGTCAAATACATTATCCAACTATAAGCAATGAAAAAATAACAAGGAATAAAAGTCCGACTCGCAGGAACTGCCTCATCTTAGCTCGGTTCCGTTCTTAGCCCTAGTCCAATTTCGAAAGATTAAAATAGAAGCAGTTATTATTTTGTTGAGAGGAGATCGTTGACCGTTGATGATGCAAGGTAGGGATTTTCCGCGTTCGGTCACTGCTACTTAATAATACATACCCCATATGTGTATGTATGTGGGCATATATATGTACATATGTGTGCGTGTATATGTGTATGTGTATATGCATATATATAAATATATATATATATATATATATATATATATATATATATATATATATATATTAGGTATATTTACATAGATATGTGCATATATTAGTGTTAAATATGTCCTACTTGTATTTACAGCCCTGATGTAGGCTTGAAGTTCAAGCCGAAACGTCGGGACAATAAAACCATTTTTACGATAAAATGTAGTTTTATTAAGTAGCAGTGACCGAACCCCGACAGTTATTATTTTGGTTCCACCAGTCTTGAAAGGTAGGATTTACAATCTTACCTGGAAGGGTCGGCAACACTAGAAACGGTCCCGCTAGTTACAAGTTCTTGGAATCTTGGAACTCTATATTTCTAACAATAAATTGTTTTTGTTATTTTACTTAACCTGTTTTATTTTCGAATACATTATCAACTATAAGCAATTAAAAAATAACAAGGAATAAAAAACAGACAAAAAGAACAGTTCGAATAAGCGAAATCAATTACTTTAAAGCTTTAAGCTCTTATTTCTACGATTGTCATCGCCTAATCAAAACTTTCATTAGAACCTTTTATGTAGAGCATTTAATAAGCTTTCTAATGGTATTCTTCTGTTTATCAAGATTTTCAACCGTTTTCGAGATATTAATGAAAGTTCCCAAAATTTACATTATTTCTAGCAACAGAAAATTGGTCTCATTTTTCCTATCCTGTTTTACATACATATACATTTTCCCAACATAAGAAATTACAAAAATAAAAAGCAATAAAAAACGAAGGGAAAGAGACAAAAAGTACAAAAAGAACGACAAAAACCCGTTCATAAGAACAAAACAGACGTATTTGAAGTTATAAGCACTTATTTCTCCGATTGACATAACCTAATCAAAAATAGTTTTAGAATCTTTTTTGTAGAGAATTTAGTAAGCTTTCAAATAGTTTGTATCCACTTACCACGATTTCCCAACCGTGTTCGGTATATTAATGAATGTATACCAAGTTCCCAAAACTTTTCATGTCTGTTCATAAAATATTTTATTCTAACCCTTCCTTAACTCCAAACGTAACAAAACTTTCAACATATTAGTTTTAATGAAAGTAGAACATGCAGATAATGTTTCAACTGAATCCCGTAATTCTAAGTACCCAAACCAAAAACGGTATTCAAAAACTATTTTTCCAATTTTCTCGAAAACGGTTAAATCTATCGCCTTGAAAATGGTTCCATTCATTTTCCTAGCCCAAGAAGCCTATAAAAAGAGTACTTACAAGCTTATGAACTCAAAAACGTAAGCGTACGATTTTTTTTGCGCAAATTTCGCCCCAAATACCATCTTCCAGTGGGCGGATTTTGCTGGTTAACGAACTTGACCTTTCAAATTGGACGACAGATTTTTGTACCAAATTTCATCAAAATCGGACCATCAGGGAAGCCTGAAATGCGCGAACAGACAAATATATATATATATATATATATATATATATATATATATATATATATATATATATATATATATAAATATATACGTATATATATATATATATATATATATATATATATATATATATACAAATTTGAACTAACATCATTTTCGGTTTCCAGGGGTTCTGAAACGCAAAATTTTCTAGTCGGCACTTCTGGATTGCGTCATGAGATCAACCTTATAAGCGGGGTTCCTCCCTATGGGGGAGGCCTAATCAAAAATTGTTTCTGAATCTTTTTTGTAGAACATTTAGTAAGCTTTCGCATGATATTTCTCCGTTTACCAATATTCCCAACCGTTTTCGAGATATTAGGGAATGTATACGAAGTTCCCAAAACTTTTCATGTCTGTTAATAAAATATTTTATTCTAACCCTTCCTTTACTCCAAACCGATGAAATTCGAACATGCAGAAAATGTTTCAACTGAATCACATAATTCTAAGTACCAAAATCAAAGACAAAAAGAACAGTTCGAATAAGCGAAATCAATTACTTTGAAGTTTTAAGCACTTATTTCTCCGATTGACATCGCCTAATCAAAACTTTCATCAGAACCTTTTAGCGCGGTTCCTCCCTCCCCCATAGGGAGGAAACGGAAGATGACCATTAGAAAGCTCACTTAATGCTCTTCAAAAAAGGTTCTAAAGAAAGTTTTGAATATGCGATGTCAATCGGATAAATAAGTGCTTAAACTTTGAAGTAATTGATTTCGTTTATTCGAACGGTTCTTTTTGTCTGTGATTTTGGTACTTCGAATTATGGGATTCAGTTGAAACATTTTCTGCATGTTCTAATTTCATCAAAACTAGTATGCTGAAAATTTACTTACGTTTGGAGTTAAGGAAGGGGTAAATTAAAATAATTTATTAATAGAGATGAAAAGCTTTGGAAACTTCGTATACTTTCCTTAATATCTCGAAAACGGTTGAGAATCTTGGTAAACGGATGGTTTCCATTCGAAAGCTTAGTAAATGCTCTAGAAAACAGGTTCTGAAGAAAGTTTTGATTAGGCGATCTCAAACGGAGAAATAAGTACATATAACTTAGAAGTTTGATAAACGATAATTGATTTCGTTTATTTATACGGTTCTTTTTGTCTGTTTTTATTTCTTGTTATTTTGTTATTGCTTCTAGGAGGAGGATGTATTTCTCAATAAAACAGGGGAATAAATACAAATTCTTTGAACCTGTAACAGAACTGAAAACGTAAATATTCTCTGTGTAGAGTCAGTCCGGGTCGAGGTAGTAGGCCGGTTCAGGTAGGCTTTTATTGCACTTCATAAATCAAGATTCATTGTTCTCATCAAGCATTCTAGGACAGCTGACAGTTACCTTTACCTGTAGGAAGTCATGCAGCCAAATTCTATACTAGAAATATAATTATATTTTGTGGTTGAATGTGGCCGTAGTTCAATATAAAATAACACTACTTTCTCATTTTCATGTAAAATTTTATTTTGTTTAATTGCATTTAAAAGTAAAATGGATATGTTTGCACTGCAAGTTAAGTAAATTAGAAATATATTCGTAGAAGAGTCTTCGTAGACCGAAACTTGGGACGGCAGAAAGAGTAATTTCTGCTTAGGATAGTTTCATCCCTAGCCGAAAATCATGTGTTTTTTTTTCATATTTGTTTACATTAGGAATGATCCAAACAAAGTAATAACTGTTTCTATTCTAAGTCTACAAAATAACACTAGGGATATGAATGGAACCGCGCTAAGATGACGCAGTTCCTGCGAGTCGGACTTTTTTTGTAGAGCATTTAGTAAGCTTTCTAATGGTAATCTTCCGTTTACCAAGATTCTCAACCTTTTTCGAGATATGAAGGAATATGTATATACAGGGTGTCCCGTAAATGTCTTGTCATATTGTGTGAGGTGGTAGAGGACCCTTAGGGGAACAAAAAATGTTATGTGACGATTTTCCGAATTCTCACACATAAGGGAGAAAACGTCATTTTATTGTTTTTTCGGGACAAACGTGGTTTTTAGAAGAATAATCATTGTAGCTCCGTCCCACGTGGTTGTACTAGAAAGGAAGTGAAACCAATCGAAAGATGAGTAAATTTTCTATAAAACTAGTTGAGAGCAAACATAAAATTGAATGAATTTAATTATGTCCATCTTACCAATAGAAAGATATTCTAAATTTCCTGACTTTTTCTTGAAATTTCTTACCAGCGTTACTCTTCAATGGGCAGAATCTGAGATTTCCGGGTTTCAGAAAAACTTCTTCAATTAACCAGCTTTCCATTCATTTATCACAACCCTGTGTTATTGAAGCAAGTAAACGATTTAGGAACAAAAGTTTGTAAAAAAATATGGATCTGTGAAAAGAAAATTAATTTTTTTTCCTCAATTTATTCGAAAAGCTCAAAAGAAATAGTTATTTTTATAAATATTTACTTAAATAAGTATATAAAGTTAAAGAAACTTCTATAACAGTAAATAAATAAAATACAAATTTATTTTGAATTTAATAATTACAGTAACTAATACTGGGTCCAGGAGGTGGCCATTAAGGAACCCCAATCACACATTAACCTGGAAAATAATAATTTTTACCTAGATAACGCATTTGAAAACGTTTTTACAGGACTATCTATGTCTTATTTAATATTAGGGATGGGATATTTAATTACCGCAACAATCACCCATGGGCTCACGAGAATCCCAGGGCGGTTCACAATCGTGGCCATCAGCATCAATCCAAGGAAAAGCATTGGTTTTTTAATTATAAATACCTGTAAAAATGTGTTCAAATGCGTTAACTAGGTAAAAATAATTATTTTCCAGGTTAGTGTGTGATTGGGATTCCTTAATTGCCACCTCCTGGACCCAGTATTAGTTACTGTAATTAATAAATTCAAAATAAATTTGTATTTTATTTATTTACTGTTTTAGAACTTTTTTTATATTTGTGAAAGTATTTTTTTTTTTGTTTTAAGCAAATATTTACTTAATATTTAAGTAAATATTTATAAAAATAACCATTTCTTTTGAGCTTTTCGAATAAATTGAGGAAAACAACTTAATTTTCTTTTCACAGATCCATATTTTTTTATAAACTTTTGTTCCTAAATCGTTTACTTGCTTCAATAACACAGGGTTGTGATAAATGAATGGAAAGCTGGTTAAATGAAGAAGTTTTTCTGAAACCCGGAAATCTCAGATCCTGCCCATTGAAGAGTAACGCTGGTAAGAAATTTCAAGAAAAAGTCAGGAAATTTAGAATATCTTTTGGTAAGATGGACGTACTTAAATTCATTCAATTTTATGTTTGCTCTCAACTAGTTTTATAGTAAGTTTACTCATCTTTCGATTGGTTTCACTTCCTTTCTAGTACAACCACCTGGGACGGAGCTACAACGATTATTCTTCTAAAAACCACGTTTGTCCCGAAAAAAACAATAAAATGACGTTTTCTCCCTTATGTGTGAGAATTCGGAAAATCGTCACTTAACATTTTTTTTTTAGTTCCCCTAAGGGTCCTCTACCACCTCACACAATATGACTAGACATTTACGGGACACCCTGTATATACAAACTTGAACCACCGTCATTTTCGGTCTCTAGGGGTTCTGAAATGCATAATTTTCTAGTCGGCACTTCCGGATTGTTTCATGAGATCAACCTTATAAGCGGGGTTCCTCCCTATGAAGGGAAATGATTTACATAAATTAGAAATAATTACCAACAAGCAATTGACTTTTCCTAGCGACAGTGGGTTGTTTACAACATCTGCTGTAATATCCTCAATGCCGAATGTTCGGTAGCCAGTTTTGGATGGTATTCTAAATGGATATCACCAAAACTGAGCAGTCAAAAGCCATTTCTGAACAGTGATGTCCCAACTGAATACTCACCACACATAGCACGAATCTAACTTCTAGTTTACGCTGCTCCTCTTCAGCGTAAATGTGTCATACATGGACTTCTTCGTTGGTCATGTTAGGTTAACTGAACTAGACATAATGATTCTTGATAAAGACTAATTTCGAATGCAAACATAGTTAATACATCTGGGATTCATTTATTCACATTATCCAAAGACTCAGGACCCTGAGGAGTACAGCTTCTGGATTGTAGAAAGAGCAGGCATCTTTCTTTGGGAAGGAAATGTGGACGTGAAGCGGTGTCTTTACAGAGTGCCGGAAGCCGTAAATGCTTGGCAGACAGCGGTATAACAATGAGTGCTTAGCCACTATCCATAATGAGATCCTAATAATACCAGATAACCTCCAGACGTGAAGAAGTCGTCCTCTGCCGGCTGAGAATAGGCCATTACCTACTGACTCACTCATACCTTATGACAGAACAAGACAGACCAATATGCCAGTACTGCAATACGGCACTTATTGTTAAACTCTTACTCACAGACTGTAGACTTAGGCAAAACACTAACTTACCACAAAACATGAGTGAATTACTTTCGGATGACAGCAAATACATTACAGACTTATTCAAATTTCTTTCAAACACAAAAGTTTTGGATAAAATCTAGCTACGCCTTTTTTTTCCATTTTCTTTTCTTTTTTTCTACTGACTTCATATATAGAAATAACTATTATTGAGTGAGCCACTGGAGAGAACAAAACTCTCCCAGTTATTACGCAGCACTTTACTCAAGAATGTTTATTTACGACTATTTATTTGTTCTTGTTTGTTTTAACAATGAAAACATTGACATACAATTGTTTCTAAATCTTTGTTGTCGCAGTTTAATCGCCTGAGTTGCGATGAACTATTAATAAACAAAATAAGTAATGAGATCCTAGAACATGAGAACATGTGGTAGAGCTGTGGACGGTCAGTAATCAAGTCGTGATTTGGCCGAAAAAATTAACTACGATTATAAAACAATTCTTAATCATTTTCATTCAATGGCATTTGCCATTAACTTTTTCCAGAATGATCGCAGTTCATTTTTCTGGACATTTTTGTGCTTGTTCTTTAAAATTTGTTTGAGACGCTCTTCGTCAAATCCACTTCTCTGCATGGGCGTATATAGAAAATAATTTCGGGAGGGGCTGGGAAAATTTCGGGGGGCTGAGACCATTTCCGGGTAATGGAATACTAATAATTTAGAACTTGGAATAGTTTTAACCGACTAAAACGTTATTACACACAAAATAAAATATTTTTTTATAAACTAAGTGATCTTATTTAATTTATTTTTAACGGTTTATTACACATTTTTACCGATCAACTCCAAATTTCGGGGGGGGGGGGGGGCTGGAGCCCCCTCGTCCCCCCCCTTATATACGCCCATGTGTCACTGCGGGACGTGTCGTCGCCACTAAAATCGCCGTTTTAGAATCTTGAGAACCATTTCCGTGGTTCACAGACTCGCCTGTGACACCTTCTCCGTACACTTGCAAATTTACCGAGCTGCTTGAGCAACATTTTAGCCTCTGTGAAAACCGAAGGTGTCAAAAAAGTAGTTTTTTTCTTCCTTGATATTCCAGATCTAAGCCAGCACAGTAAAAACAAATGAAATGACTCAAAAAGACGATTAGCACAGTTTTGTAGAGCACAAATACCTTTATCGAATGAATATTACACACTTTGGCAAAGAGCAAAAAACCGTTTAAAAGTAATGAAAATATAAAAACGCTACGAACTTACCCAATATATTTTCTATATGACCCAATTTATATTCTCCAACCCAATATACATGTAAAGTTTAAATTCATTCTTATGACGATCATTTTTCGGTATTTAGATGAAAATTTACAAAAATCCCTTCACGATTCCAGCCTGAAGTCCTTCAGGATGTGCAGTTCTTTTGATATAATGGGATAACGTACCAGTTAGCGAAACTTCCTATTTCACTAAAAGAAGGTGTATTGATCTGGATATAAGAAACAGATTCATGACTTTTAGCTCAAAGGAGAATTGGCAATATCTACTAGAAAACACGATCTCCCGAGTCAGGGATCTTACCTTGTCCCAGGAGTGGAATCTCAAATATTCTTCTTTATGCCAACTTCGGGAGGAGTATCTATATATATAAAAATCACGTGTCTGTCTGTTTTTCTGTTTGTTTGTTCCTTATACAAATCTACACCGTTTGACCGATTTTGACCAAACTTGGAATAATGGTAGGTCTTGATACGAGAAATCTCCTAGGCTAGGTCAAAAAAATCTACCAGCTGTCTGTCTGTATGTTTGTCCCGTATACAAATCCACACCGTTCGTCCGATTTCGACTAAACTCGCTACACATGTAGATCTTAATCTGGGGAGTGTCGTAGGCTAAGTCAAAAACGTTTTATAGCTGTCTGTCTGTATGTTTGTCCCTTATACAAATCCACACCGTTCGTCCGATTTTGACTAAACTCGGTACACAGGAAGATCTTAATCTGGGGAGTGCCGTAGGCTAGGTCAAAAAAATCTACCAGCTGTCTGTCTGTATGTTTGTCCCTTATACAAATCCACACCGTTAGACCAATTTTTACGAAACTTGGTGTACATGTATGTCTTGATACGGGGGGTGTTATAGGTTAGGTCAAAGTCGTCTAGGACTCACAGTTGGGAGGCCACGGGTTCATAACAGTTACAGATTCGTGTTATTAGATTTTAATAATACTTATTTGGTGTCTAATTTATTTAGGCTTTTCTATATGCAGAAAGTAGGCGTAGCATGGCACGCCGGGTAACGGCTAGTAATTTATAATTTTATCAGGGCGATTTGTAATCCGGTTTTATTATTATCATTTTATTTTCATTACATTTTAGCGTCCACTGGTACATTACATGGGGAGGAGTTATCTACAGATTACCAACATCAGTTGGAACCTAGTGTGCATTAATTAAGGTAAAGCAAGGAGGATTATTTAGTAAATGGATTACTACCTGTTGCTTAATTCGAGTAATTAACACTTTAACTGGAAACTGGTTTGCTAAACTCCGGAGCGGGATTAGAGTCTGAGTGAGAAGGACTTGAAGAAGTGAAAGAGTTAATTAACGCTGAGTAGCATCAGTAGAAAATCTTTACGAGAAGGATTCTCAGAAGTTTCAGTAGGCGATAAAGAAGGGGAAGAGGAGAGGAAGGGGAGAGATAGAGAGAAAGAGAGAGAGAGAGAGAGAGAGAGAGAGAGAGAGAGAGAGAGAGAGAGAGAGAGAGAGAGAGAGAGAGAGAGAGAGAGATGAGAGAGAGAGAGAGAGAGAAAGAGAGGAGAGAGAGAGAGAGAGAGAGAGAGAGAGAGAGAGTAACTCATTAGAGATGGAATCTAAAGAAATGTACCCGAAAGGTGTAGCGAGAGAGAACGAAAGAGAGACAAAGCGATGGAAAATGAGAGAATCAAAGAGAACTATTGAGATAGAAGAAAGTTTCGGTGAGTGAGTGGTTGTGTTTGTGGGGTGGGGTTTATGTGTGTGTGAAGGAGAGAGAGTGATATAACAACAGAGAGAACGTGTGAGGGCTTTCGCGAAGAGAGATCAAATAATATTCCATCTTTCTCTCTATCACTCTGTCTTTGTCTATCCCCTCCCTCTCCTCTCACATTTTCTCTCATTCACTCATGCAAACAAGTTTTTCGTTATATATGCATATGTTGTGCAGAGAACTTCCTGGCTTACGAGCAAAAATTGCAGCTACTATCGTCATCTGAGCATCCTTCTGACGTTAATCGAGGGTGAACTTGGGTAGCCATGGGCAAAGAAACCTCACATTATATCGTCGATACAAATGCAAAGTTTGCATTGCAAACTATCGAATGTAAAAAGTGGCTGGTACCCGATTGCTGACTTTATATATATATATTATCCTACGATATATTTTAACTAGACTTAATGCACATTCGTTAGTTTGTTTTTCTGTTATTAATAATTATTTTTCTTATATATTCGAGGCTTTGACACAACGATTATCAGTCCAACAGCAATCAGAAAAATTGAAAATCAAAAATGCGATTTTTCAGATTCGATACTTTGCATTTGTATCGACGATATTACCTATTCTTATAAAGTAGTCTAAGAGCTGGTAACGCACTTTTCATGAAGTGTTTTATGCATCTTGAAATTTTGCTACAATGTACCTCTTGGGTTGATAAGAAGGTATATATGTGTTGGCTAGACTTACCTTGGAACATCAGGTACTGCGCATAGGGGAAAGGTGCAAAACAATATTGCCCAAAAATAGTGTTTTATTCAGAACCATTTATTTTATTAATGTAAAATAATTGCAAATTTAGGCAATTTTACAATGAATAATAAATAAGGCAGACACTTTTAAGGGGGTTAAAATGTCAATTAAAAAAACAACAACAACAGAGTACGACGTTTTTATTTTTAATATTAAATAAAGTGATTTATTCACACTGCGATTCAACAGCGTCTTCAATGAACAGAATTGAAAATAATTACAAAAAGGTAGACACTTTGGTGGGGTTTAATTATCCGGAAACATGAAAATAAATGTTGGCTATGATGGACTGCAAAACACTGCGTGTAACCGTAACAGTGTATGAGAGCACCGCGTAGTTGTGGTTCTTCTCTGCGATCTCATTGGTTCTTGCTCACATGATCTTGAACAGCTGTCCCGGTTTAAATGGCAGCGTGAATAAAACTCTCATTTAATTTTAGAATAAAAATAATTAAGTTTTTTTTTTTAACATGTTATTCCCCTATTAATAAGTGTCTGCCCTTTTTATTATTTATTGTAAAAGTGTCTTAATTTTACGTTAAAGGTGGTTGGCTTCTGAATAAAACACTATTCTTGGGAAATATTGTTTTGCACCTTTCCCCTTTGCAAAGTACCTGATGTTCCACGCTAAGTCTAGCCAACACATACTTACCTTCTTATCTACCCAAGAGGTACATTATAGCAAAATTTCAAGATGCATAAAACATTTCATGAATCGTATGGTTACCGGGCTCTTGGACTATATAATGTAATAACCAATGAAGAAATTAATTGAAAATAAACAACATTTTATCGTGTTAAGAAAAATACAACCCACACTCACTTAGATATCTTATGCCACAAAAACATAGTCACATCTTGGAATTTAATAATTTTTAGTTAAACCTCTAAAGCAGGGGTTTCCCTACCTTTCTTTCGCCCCGAACCAAAAATAATATTTTCGTGCCACCCTTAAGATTCACACCAAAAATGAGAGACATGCATTTTTTATTAACTATCTTTTTTATTTGAGTTTCAAATAATGATACAATATATCCATTTATTACGGATCTTTAATGGAAATGAACACTTGAAAATCCCTAATAAAGTACTAATGAGATACTTGGAGCTTGCTCACTCTGTACCAGTTGGTCGATTTTGGGTTCTTTGCTAGAGCAATGATTAAATCGCTACCGACGGCATGACGATTGCGCTGTTCAGTTTTTATTAAAACTAGAGCTGAAAATGTAATTAGATGAAAATGGAATAAGCATTTTTAAAGCTAGAGAAGCAGCTTTATTTTACGAGTGCTAGATGGACGGAAGCGGGAAGCTGGGTTGGGGGCGTGTCACAAGTCATGTTGTCGAAACTTGTATAGGAGGGTTTGAATGGCAATTCCATACATAAATACATTTTTTTCGGAAATGTATACGAAACGATTACAACCCTTCTGACATTTCTCTAAGCCCCCATGGTTGGGAAGTCCTGCTCTAAAGAACACTGATCTATGTGGAGGTCCTTAAAATCCTTTCGAACCCGACCGTAACTAAAAAAAACTTAAATAAAATACTATAGATGTACGAAAGAATCCTTGGTGACAGCATCATTAGTATCCTCCGGTCCTTCTGAATGGGCCAAAATGTCTCGAAGTCCGTTGCCTTGGAGTTTCCGAGTAAATCAAAGATCCTTATTTACCCACGATGACCGAGTGGGAATGGATAGCCGAAAGAGGCGACTGCTCACGAGATCCCCTAATTAGAGAGGTGATTAAGTCCGGACAAGAGAATCCACTCGGAGGGGTTGGTCAGGGGGGGGGGGGTGTGCTCTTAACCAGAACCCCCCTTCCGAATATAGCCCTGGAGCACTGACCACTACTCTATGTTTCGCTCTCGTTGAGGGGCGACGGAATCTCCAGGACAGAAATTGAAAAATTCAAATGGTAATTTAGTACAGGTTACCAAAAGAATATACAAAAGTTCAACGTATAATTGTCCAAAAGGGGTCTCCCGACGTCTAGTGGCTAGCGCCTTAGATTCATGAGCGGGAGATAGTGGGTTCGATCCCCACCGGCGGCAGGAATTTTCTCATCCCACGGCTCGCTGGGAAAATTCCTCACTGCACCCTGTCGGCGCTAATGTCCTAGATTTATCGATGCGCCGTAAAAAAAAGAAAAAAAAAAGTTAACCTGTTGTCCTTATCTTTCGTGAAATTTGAAAACATGTAAAAATGTAAAGTGAATACTTAAAGCGACGGAAGATCTTAACCGCTACAACAGGAAACTGACTTTTTTACGTCACACCTTTTTTAAATATATATGTAAATCATTATAAATGTGTAAATAGTTTAAATAACATTGTAAATATTTGTTTAATTTATTTTTTAATTTTAACATCCGTATTATTAACTATGAATTTTGGGAGGGGTTATCTATAGGTTACCACCCTGATGATTTAAATAATTAGGGTGAAAATATTTAAATCATCGCCCATCTGAAAAAACTCTTATCACATGTAATGCTCTATCATCTATCTATGTAAAATTATATTCATGATTTTACATAGATACTTCTCACCGCCGAAGTTTCAAAGAAAAAAAAAAAAATCTCCCCGCAATGGAGAGTGTAAAGTTCTCTCTCCTTTATTTAATTATTAATTTCTACAGTAAATGAAATTACCCGATGAATTGGTGCTAATTATTTTTTCCTCGTAACATTTTATCAAGGGTGTCGGCTACGCTTTCATCTTCCTAATGTACTGCATAGGACACTTTTCGCTCTTCTTCTTGTTCTCTGTGAGTGTACTACGTCGTTTAATATTGAATTTTGTGCTGTCAATTACTCTTCGAAGGTTCTTATTACATAGTGTTGTACGGTTTTCCTAAAACTATCCTGCTCCAATGATATTTGGAGGAAAAAAAGAGATTTTAGGCGCCAGAAACGGATAGCAACCAATTCTAAGCGGAATTTACTCACTCCGCCAAGGAACGAAACTAACACTTACTGGTTTACTCCAAAATACATCAAACACTGAAAAAGAACTATTTGAAATTTGTAATACGTTTGATCGAGAATATTTAATGAGATATTCATATTCATTGGTTCCCAGGTGAGGGAATGGTGCCAAACGTTATACGTATAGGGTGAAATTTCCCATGAATCAATTATTTGAATTAAGGTCCATGTGTTATTAACATAAGACCTCGACCCTAAACTTCAGCAGTTTCATCATTTTCTTTTAATTGGTCATATCTAGGACTTTGACCCATATTAGAAGTTAGCTATAGGCTAAACCTACAACACACGACGGCATTTGCTATAGTATTCTCCTTTTAATACAGGCACTAATAATTTTTTTTAAGTATTATTATTTATTTGTAGGCTTGGTTTTCTTTAAATTATTAGAAACGAACGAAAAATAAATATTTTTAGTGAAAAATCGTAATAAGAAAGCGTTCATAATATTTATAATTGACTTATTTAAAAAATAAATTAAATTCGAAATTTACGAATAAAACTTCCAAGAGAGCATACTACCATATAAATTCACTCACTTGATTAGAACTTCTAATAATCTCTTTAGAAATAATAACTGTTTTGAAAATAAAAGATTATTTATTTTATTAATTAAGCTTATCGCAACTCAGGCGACGAAACTGCAGCTTGAAAGAATTGAGGTAAGTAGAAGATAGTAGTCAATAGTATAGTCAATGATAAAAAGTAAAATAAATAAAAAGTACGAGTCGTAAGTAAAGTAGTAGTTAATAGCTGCGAGAGAAGTAACTTAATTCTGTGTTGATATTCCAGTGCCTCACTCAGTGATAATTACTGCTAGAAATAAAAAGGGGGGAAGGAAAACAAGAGGGGAGAAAAGGCAAAAATAAGACAAATAAATAGACAGATAAAAGAAGGAAGGAAAAGATAAATTTATATTATATATAACAAAAATAAATAATTGAAACAAGGGGAGAGAAAAAAAAGAAAAAAAAAAAGGGCGTTGCTAGAGTTTATCCAGAGTTTTGATGTTGGAAAGGAATTGGAATATGTCTGAAATATGTTTGCTGTCATCTGAAAGTAATTCATGCATGTTTGGTGGTAAGTCAGTGTTTAGCCTGAGTCTACAGTCTGTCAGTAAGTGTTTAACAGTAAGTGTTGTATTGCAGTACTGGCATATTGGTCTGTCTTGTCGTGTCATAAGGTATGAGTGAGTTAGTAGGGAATGGCCTATCCTCAGCCGGCAGAGGACGACTTCTTCTCGTCTATTACTTCTGCTACTTGAAGGCCATTCCCGAACTGTATACTTAATCTCCCTTAATTTATTATCTGTAACTTTAAACCAGGTATCCTGCCAAATTTGCATTATTCTCTCTTTACCCTCAGTGTGTAAGTCTTGGTACGTCAAACTGTCAATGTCCTGTTGTTCTTTTCGTCCTGCAAGTTTTGCTAGTAAGTCGACGTTGGTACTTGGTCCGATGTCTTCATGTCCTGGTAGCCAATAAAGAGTGACTGTCTTGTTCAGTAATGATTTTTTACAGTATATTAATATATATATTTAATAAAAGATTAAATAAAGCATTAATAAAACATGCGCGCAATTAAGGCAATAATCTAGTAAATTACATAAACATCCAACTTAAAATTAAAATAGTGAAACATATATGGACGCCTTTAAACGGAAAGGGCTTTTGAGTTTTTGCTGCTATCTTGTAGAGAATTAGAGAATTTATATAGTAATAAAAACTGGTTAAAATATAATGTTGTCATTAAAGCAAGAAAAAATACCAACAAAAAAATGAAATGGTGTATCCAGTATGCTATAATAAACAGAAAGGAATCAAGCACCATTTTTATCAGTAACTATGAAAATAAAACCCCATTACCATAACAACAGTTTATTTTAATGAGAGAAAATGAATGAAACATTTGAGGTAATAAAGGAATTTTAGACCCACAAAAAACTTTAAACCCAATTCTCTAAAGAATAAACAGATGGCACTTGGTTCCTTTCCGTTTAAAGACGTCCATATAATAATCCTTACCGTTGTCTGTGAATGATAATGATGGAGCAGCCTTTTAACCCATTTGAGAATGATGGCACTTTCGTGCCTACGGGCTTTCAAGCCCCGGTGGCCTGATAGCCACTTTCGTGACAAGTGACATTTTTTCGCTTTGGGACTGAGAGCCACCGCTGTGACAGCTTTTTGCTAAATCTAGGGGTAGATTTTGTTAGCTCTCGTCAGTCTTTTATCCTCTAGAATTCATTAAAAATGCAGTTTGGGCCTAATGAATGGGTGTTTCCCTCAGCTACCCGGTCCCTTTGCATTGTTAGGGTCCCCCTGAAGGGTCTTCTTTGTGTTATTGGTTGTTGTTTCGTTTTAAATTGATTTTTTTTTTTTTTTTTTTTTTTTTTTGTAAAATTGGTATTACAGTAAAAGGAGAAATATTAATAGTGTTTTCCTAGAGCAAACCTGACAAGGCCAAGGAATCATTTTCCATGTTAGGTAGTAGGGTAGGTACCCTTGTCATCAGAGACGTATCTGGGGCCGTAAAAGTATTTCATGAAAGAACAAAGCAACATTATAACTATTTTTACTTTCACCGTTCAAGTGAACGAAACCAACAACTTCAAAGTTTTTAGCAGTTATTTCTCTGAATTACATCACCCAATCAAAAATTGCATAAGAACAATTTTGTAGAACATTTACCAAGCTTTTGAATGGTTATATTCAACTTACCACGATTACCAAACAATTTCGGAGTTATTTAAGAAAATAAACGAAGACCCGAAAACTTTTCATATCTGTTAATAAAATATTTTTTTCGAATACTTTCTTACCAAAAATTTATTTATCTCAGTTCGGACGAATTTGAAACATGTAGAAAATATTTTAACTTAATTCAACGATTCTAAGTACCTCTTAGGAGTTAATAAAAAAAATATACACCACCTTTATATCCGTTATGTATAGGTTCTGGCACGTAAAATATTCTAGTCTGCACTTCCGGATTGTGTCATGAGGTCAACCTCATAAGCGGGTTTTTTTCTCTATGGAGGGAGGGAGGAACCGCGCTAAAAGGCGGAACGCGAATGACAGACAAAGGGATAGAAAAGGGTGAGAATGGAAGAAAAGGATTCTGGAAGAGAAATGTCGGTAGGTGTGTTTGTAGCACTGAGTGAAAAAGAGAGAGACAAAGAGAGAGGGACAGAGAGAAAGACAGAGGGAGAGAGAGAAAGAAAGAGGGTGAGAGGGAAAGAGGGAGATTGTTTGACACATGTATTGTAGGAAAAAAATAAGAATGAATAAGAGGGAGACGCATGGTGGATATTAAAGAAGAAATCGCCGTTGAGTCATGAGATTGAAAAATGATGGAGCGCGTTTGAGGAATAGATACAGGATTGCTTCAAAACCTAGCTGAAGGATAACCCCGTTTCTATATATAGTATAATATTACTTTAGATACTTCTGGGCGGTTCAATGGAATAAATCAGAAGAACGATTCTTTCAGGGAACGAGTCTGAGAGAGCTGAACAGAAAACCCGACAGAGAGTTATGATGTGTAGAGATAAAAATAGAAGGTACTACCTTGTTTAGGCAATAACTGCCCAACTATATATTGTAATTATGATAATATTGTCTTGTTCCACTACTTCGACTAGGGGGGGGGGAGTGGGGTGTTATAAAGTAGAATGGTGGGGGAAGCCGACCACAAAGCATGCGCCATTCCATCCCTCTCTCTGCTTAGCAAGGAGGAGACAGACAGAGACAGGGCCGCGTGGGCCCAGCCACCATCGCCAGCTAAAGGTATGTACCTACGTAGTGGTATCATCAAACACTACACTCTATAACATCAAAATTATATATAACAAGATGAATAAAAAATTGTAATAAGTAATCTTACTACATTATTTAGAAATTGAAAAGAAAATTCTTATTTTAATCATACACATTTAATAAATTAGAAGTAAAACAATCCTATTTTAATCAAATGACATATTTGTAAGCATGTGGGGATTTGTCGACACTACCATGAATAGAATCAGACTGTTGCACGTTCAAGTTGTTGGATTCTTAATAAAGATAAAAACCTTACTACTTCCTTAACCCTATCCAAAAATACACATTTGTACTCCAATGTCTGGACTTTTAATTGTTTAAGCAACTTGTTGATTTCTAAACATTTCTTTATAGTTATTATGAATATGTTTTCTACTGAACATTTTGATGAAACAATGTATTTTATGACTTCATTTGTTAAGTTTTATATTATAGTTCTTTTGTTTTTATGTTTACGTAAAGTTGCATACATGAATGAATGATGTATTGTGTTTGTGAAGAGCTAAGAAATTCACTTGATAAAAATACTTAACTTTATATATATATATATATATATATATATATATATATATATATATATAGATCCTGTAACAGGCCTAGAGGGCTTGGAGGCATATATTCTGTAGAAGTATCTGAGTTTTGATCAAGCAGCACACCATAGAGAAAGTGAGCACCAGCCATCTGATTTTCCTCTTTAAAGGTTATCATTAAATTGATAAAGAGGCTGGGTGGGCCTAGGGACCGTCTGGGACCCCGAATTCAACCCTCCAAGAACCACACTAGAAGGTCACATCTTTAGTGTGTGGCCGAGATTTAAATTCAGGTCCTCCAGCATAAGTGCGTACTCGACCACTGATGTACGTTGCCCCCTTATACATTAATATATATATATATATATATATATATATATATATATATATATATATATATATATATATATATATATATATGTGCTTTTGTGTGGGTTTTAATTAATATTTGAAGATCACGGTAGATTAATTAATATTTGTGATAAACTCCTTTTAAGATGCAGGAAAGATGGGTCATCTCTTTATGTTGTTTGATTGATGCAAGCGACTGAGCAATTGTTGCTAGTAGGGTGCAAGTAAGAGGGTGGTTTGCAATATCTTTTAAGTAGTATCAAAGCAAGAGAGCGATTTGCTATAATTGGTATTTAAAGTGCCAAGGCAAACACGCAGCGCGGTTTGCTCTGAATTTCTTGCTGCAAGCAACCAAGCGATGTGTTCTATGCTGCTTGTAGGATGCAAGTAATAGTGCGGTTTGATCCAAGTTCGTAGTACCTTGCGAGCAACAGAGCGATTAGCTATATTTTGCATTTAAGGTGCTAGTGCTCATATACTGTGCGGTTTGCTCTCCATATCTTGAGGGCTGCAAGCAACGTTAAGTTCATCAACTACCCCAATCTGTCCCCCGGACCATGTTTTTTTTTTTTGGCAAAATTCGCGCGAAACAAATCGCAACTCACATTTTTATGCGTTACTAGGCTTCGTAGTACACATTTTATAAGGCATTTTACGTAGGGAAACTAATGTAACCATTTCCGACTGAGGGCAATTTCGAATGGTCACTTTCCCCCTTCCATGATTCTGCAACCTTTCTAGAAATATTTAAGAAAGTATACGAAAAATCGAAAACTACTAATTGTTACTAATTGTTTTCCGTAACAATTATTCCTTTACATGAAACCTTTGTACTTTATATCGAAGGATGTTTTCGCCGATTCCTCGCTTCAAAAGACGTATACAAAATTAACTAGGAAGCCAATTTACAGGAAATCGTAAGCACCACAATTTTTTTGAGAGTGCTTTTTCCGAAAACCTGCTTGCACGAACGGATCCGGCCGGTTAACGAATTTTCCTATTTGTTTAATAGGATAAATTCTTGTGCCGTAATTTATCGAAGTCGTGCTTCTTTCGTAGTTAAGAGATCGTCTTGAACAGTTATTGGAGCTTATTTGTAATGTGCAATTATTATAATTATTATTATCTCACGCCCATCCGTGTTTTCCGTACAATTCGTCGTGGAGCCTCCCAATAGCGATTGACGGTATCATCATTCGGGTGGCTGAGAGCTATACAGTCCCTCAGTGGGTCTTCATCCATTCTTCTAAGTTTGCAAGGCGGGCAGTTGACATCATCTGCAAGGCCGATGCGGGGTAAGTTAGCTTGCACGTAGTCGTGCATACGAAATCGTGCGGTATCATCTGCTCTAAAGGTTTTTCTAAACTGGTCCCAACGAGGCAAGATTCTCCCATTTTTGCCAGTGCTTAAGGCGTCAAGTTGTCTTTTTGTTAAGTTATTGATCGTGGCATCAATCTGGTTTTTGGCTCTGGTCAGAGTGAGAGGCACGTCAGGTTGATCCAACTCTTCCCCCTTCTTGGCGCTGGCATCGGCTTTTTCGTTCCCATTGATTCCTACATGGCTAGGCACCCATTGCAGGAAGACGACCCACCCTGTCGAAATGAATTCCGCTAATCTGTAAAGAGAAATGAAGACCACCGTCACCTAACTGATATCTTTGGTCTTTCTCAGTCTATTCTTTGATTTATTATTTCCTGGACGGCTAACTTTATGTATTTCATCTTTTTTTTTTTTTTCTTTTTTTTTATGTGAAATCTCACAATTGATGTGAATAAATGCAATATAAAACTAAGTACCTCTCATACTGTTGCATTAACCGGTAATACCTGATAATTCAAATCTGCTAGGCATCCCATGTAGCATTCCCCACATAAACTCCACCCCTGATTTTAGGTTGCTAGATATTTGCATTCCCCGGGATTGCTGAGTTCCCATATGCTTTAGAAAATAAAACGATTTACAATTTAGCATATTTGAACCAGGGGTTGTGACCTATGGGCTCAGAATCGAGGATATACCTCTTCGGCACCTCTGGATTGCGTCATCCTAGTGACGTCATAAGCTGGTTTCCTCCCTTTGTAGGGGGGATCAATGATTGGCTCAAAATAATTTCCAACTAGTAAATAAGCCTCAACCCCAAGAACGAAAAGTCGAAAATGGCTTATGTATGTTAAAATTCAATTATTTTTTTTTTTTAATTTACCTAAAAGTTTTTAACGTAACATCGTAACGATACAAACCTTTTGGCAAAAATAAACAGTGTGCTGTTTCAACTGGTTAACATACATCTGAAAGCATATTATCCACATAACTCTAAGTGCTGGGGTTTTCTGGTACCATTTGAATCGCAACGTCTCCATATATATATATATATATATATATATATATATATATATATATATATATATATATATATATAAACAACAGAAAACGTTATTATTACGTCCGTTATTATTATAATCAAATAATAAGCTACAATTTGTTCCGTCCTAAATTCTGCCATGAACATGAAGTGTACCTAGAAGCCTAAAAACAGAACGCCGTTAGCCCTTCGATTTTTTTTTCGCACGTGTTATAACGAATAAATAGAGTTAGGAAATGCGTATTCGTCTGGTAAACGAGTTTGTCGTTAAGTTTGAGACAAATTATTTTTTTACCAAATATTATCAAAATTAGGCGAGTTTTGAGCCTGCTAGAGGGCGAACAGACAAATTTATATGAGGAATTCAGCATAATACACTGGCCATATTCCTGAGGAATATATTACTTCATGAATCCGTGAGTATATTTATATTACAAAAACAAAAACAAAACAATAATATAATTCAGAACTGCATTTGCGTAACGGGGAATAAGAAATTCGAAAATATTGTACTGCCGATCTCCTGTTATTGTTTTCTTCTCAATGAATTTGAAACTCATCTTCGAATTATACAGCCATTCAATAGCGGATAATTCATTCATGATATTGTTCCAAGTAAATGGACCTTCATTCAAGTCCTACTATTCAGCTTTAATGAAAGGGTTAATTATTCCTTTCATATAAAAGCGGAGTGCTGTAATTTAAATTACTAGCCATTTAATTTACTAAACCATTTTAAGAATGTATTTTAAAAATCGTGTGCTTTCATTTGTTTATTATCACTATGTTCTGTTGGTTGGATAATCAAGTACATTGATCGTTAACGATTATTTGTTTATTATCACTAAGTTCTGTTGGTTGGATAATCAAGTACATTGATCGTTAACGATTATTTGTTTATTATCACTATGTTCTGTTGGTTGGATAATCAAGTACATTGATCGTTAACGATTATTTGTTTATTATCACTAAGTTCTGTTGGTCGGATAATCAAGTACATTGATCGTTAACGATTATTTGTTTATTATCACTAAGTTCTGTTGGTCGGATAATCAAGTACATTGATCGTTAACGATTATTTGTTTATTATCACTAAGTTCTGTTGGTTGGATAATCAAGTACATTGATCGTTAACGATTATTTGTTTATTATCACTATGTTCTGTTGGTTGGATAATCAAGTACATTGATCGTTAACGATTATTTGTTTATTATCACTAAGTTCTGTTGGTTGGATAATCAAGTACATTGATCGTTAACGCTTATTTGTTTATTATCACTAAGTTCTGTTGGTTGGATAAACAAGTACATTGATCGTTAACGATTATTTGTTTATTATCACTAAGTTCTGTTGGTTGGATAATCAAGTACATTGATCGTTAACGCTTATTTGTTTATTATCACTAAGTTCTGTTGGTTGGATAAACAAGTAAATTGATCGTTAACGATTATTTGTTTATTATCTCTAAGTTCTGTTGGTTGGATAATCAAGTACATTGATCGTTAACGATTATTTGTTTATTATCACTAAGTTCTGTTGGTTGGATAAACAAGTACATTGATCGTTAACGATTATTTGTTTATTATCACTAAGTTCTGTTGGTTGGATAATCATTGATCGTTAACGCTTATTTGTTTATTGGTGAACCTCTACGGAGGTAATTAGCAAATTATTTAGTCTATATGGAAACAGACTTAAACAAAATGGTAATAATAATGAATAGATTATAATATATATATATATATATATATATATATATATATATATATATATATATATATATATATATATATAATATATATATATATATATAATATAATCATAACACAAATACAATAAATATAATTTCCTAAAACTTAGAAAATAAATGTAAATAATATAAATACACTATAAAAAAATTACAAAAAATGAAAGAGTGAAAATTTCGTTGAACTTTGTGATATATATGTATGTGTAGTTTGTAAGTGTTTAAATATCTTTTTCAAATAATGGCTACCTGTCAAATTTTAAGGTCATTGGTGGAGTGTAAGTTTTCTCTTCTTCGACGGTCTGTTTGGACGTATATAAAAGGGTCTGCGGGAGATGCCTCTGAAATTTCGATTTGTTCGGTAAAAATGTGCCATCAAAAGTAATTCTTTGTGTGTGTGTGTTTGTGCGTATATCAATATATAAAGCTATTCAATATAATACAAATTGTAGCGTTAAGATTTTACAAATCATGGAAACAAAAACGGCTAATTATTCAGTTAAAATTAAAATGTTAAAGTACATTTTGCCGTTTTCCTAAGAACGTTTTCTGTAAAAATAAAAACGAAAAATGTCTTCAATATTTACCCTGGTTTAATAGGTGTCAGAGGACCTCAAAACTCACGTTTATACAATAAAATATTTTTAAATTTTCCCGGACACTACCCCGGGGTCCTTCCCACCCCCCTGGTCCCAGTCCCTCCCGAAATGGTCTTCTGTATACGCCCCTGTCTGAAAGTATATATCTTATGCTTACGAGTTTGTCGTAAGCATAAGAATGGCTATACGTAGTCGAGTTAAAACTACCTCTTCTCTCTGGTTGTAAAAGTTCAATGATATGATTAAATATATTTAATATTAGTAAGTGTACATATACATAAATAGACACAGAACAATAAACCAGATATGAGTGGCTTAATATCAATGACGGACATCTGTAAAAAAATCTAAATTTAGTTAGCAGTGGATTCCTATAGGTTTTTGTCTGCTCTTTTTTGATAGTTTCTGCAAAAAACGGACGTAAACATGTAATTTCTGGCTTCAAAGTAGATGCTTTGTTTAAAGAACGGACTCCTGCTGTGGACTTTCCTTTCATAAACGAACACCTACCAATCACCCAATGGGTTCAAAGGTAATTTTCACTAATTTGTTGAGTGGTATTGATATCAGAAACAGAACAATATCTATTTCAAACATATAAGCCTAATTATGAAATAAATATTTTCAAAAAAATATTCACTATAACTTGCATAACATAAAAGGTGATTTTCTCAACATTTAGAAAACGACATATGTCCATCTTTGATATTAAACCACTCATATGCTTATCATTAAAAAGCTGAATCAATCGATATTGCTGTGTCCAATGACAAGAACATCCGGAAAGCCTATACTAACAATGTAAATACATATCTGAATTTTGCCCTTGAGTTAAAAGATCTCTATAAATTTGATCTCGACGATTAGATTGATAATGTACACTTGAATGAGTGCTACCAAATACATGGAGATCATTGTATTTTCGCTGCAGGAAGAGCAGCATGATACTGCCAGAATTGTTAAAACATTAAAACAAGTGCCCATAAGTGAAGAAAAAATATATTTACAATAATTTGTTTTGGTTGGAAATGTGGGCGCAACAGTCAGCGAAGGACCTAGGCCCTAGAAAACAGTTCCATCCATGCAGAACTGTCTGTCGCAAAATTTATCAATCGGCGATTTCCATTTTTCTGGAGTTTCCCCCCGCCTTCTTTCACCACCTGGCCTTTTACAAGGAAGCTTCCTAGGCAATTTCTCGGGGATTGTTCACTCCACGTAGCCAACCATTTAATGCTCAGACGTTTGACGAAAGAAGTTTAGTCTGGGTCTCCATATAATTCTTTATCTTCCGATTGATTCTTATACTCCAAATGGTACCATACCGTGCCATATATGTATATTCTTCGGAGTACCTTCCGCTCCAAGACATTTTGGATTCTTTTACTTTATGTTGTTATTAACTATGCCTTGCTTGCTTGATTGACTACTGGGAGTAAGACGGTCATGTAAAAGTGGATCTTAGTATTTCTGGAAAGCTCAACATTTTCTGCGCCCCAAACAAATATCTATCTCTGACATGGATTCGGAATTTTACATTGCATTCATATATAATTATGCTACTGAAGAACTTGAACTGACTGCAGCTTTTGAAAGGAACCCCTCCAAATTCTACAATATCTTCTTCGTGCCCTTTGTGTGATCATGTACACAGTCTTCATTTCAATAATTTCAAGTCCAAATTCCTTGACAGCACTAAGAAATGCCTGCAAGGAACCTGCCTACCCTGATACTGAAATAACTATATCAGCAGCGTACAACAGGGCTTTGTCAATCTGTTGAAAGTTGTGACTCCGCTGTTTGCCCTTATTTTACTTATCGCTGCCTGAGGGGCTAGATTAAATATTACTACTGAAATAAGATCCTTTTGATATTTAATAGCTGTAAGGTACGCTTTTATTGAATTTTATCCTGCAGCTAGTGCCCCAGTGATTCTAGGTCTTGAAGCAGTAGATCGCACGCCTTCGAAAATCTTAGATAATCCATACACAATAATAATAATATTGTTTGTTTAGTAAAAATATGACTAAAATCAGGATACTCTCTCTCTTGCAGAGATACGAGGTAAAGATAGAGATACCGAAACCTCTATGAGAGCGTGAGGACGAGAGAGTAGAGGTTATTGATCGAGAGTGAGAGAGAAGCTAAGTAGCTTAGAGTCCCATGAGACCATGGGGTGTCTCATGAAAACCACCTGTTCTACGTCAGCAACAGACTCTCTACAACATTCATCAACTGTCTTCACTTCTGTCGGGACAGCTAAACTCTCATTGTGATCTTCTTTAGTGCTTGTTCCTTTGGTATTTATCACCTGTTTATATAAACAGCAATGTAAACACTCTACAATGTACATATAAACGTTTGAAGTAATTGTATATTGAAATTTGTAGACTATTTGACTAAACACGAAACAGTTTTAAGTACATATTGCAGCATTGTAAACTCTCCATGGCAACTTATATAGAACTGTTCGAAGTAATTACTAGGGACCGGATTTTTAGGATAAAATAAACATCAAATTAGGTTTTTGCAATATTAGGTCTTTTTAGGTTTTTATTAAAAAATCCATTTTAGGTTTTTTTAGGTGATAAAAATGTTTTATCGTAAGGGGCCATCACGTTCAGCTGGAATCTCAAGGCCGGGATAGCACATTTTGGCCTCAAGGTTTGGACTGTACGGTTCTAGCACAATGTTAATTAACCTCAGGCAGAGACTGCACACTCCAGTTATACAGACTGGCCTGTACAGACCCGGCCTCATTGGTCGGTACAGTTAATCTATTGGTTTTATCATTCTACTTCGATGGTCTGTACAGTTCAACTCTTGCCTCAAGGCTGTCTCATACACGGTGAGGAATATCTCAAGATTTAGTCTGGTCAGTCCAAATCTTGAGATATTCCTCACCGTCTTTGTGCATCCTTAGGAATCCGAGACGTTCTGTCCCGAAAAAAACCGGTCCATCAAGTTTATGTAAATTAATTTAGGATTCTTACGAGTGTTCAAATGTTTTAAAATCAGAAAGATAAGTCAATTTCATGCAATAACCTGAGATGAACCAGTTCTAGCGAGTTAGTCATTTTCAAGTTGATGTACCAAATTTCTTTATAGCTACTCATCTGATTTTTTAAAATTTACAATAAATATTCTTTATTATTTATTTCAGAAATAACGAAGGGATTTTTTTTAAAATTATTTTTTTTATAGAAATGAGACCTCGTTTAAAAAAAGATATTTTTAGTTTTCATAGTAGTTTTATTCAACACACTGGGGAGCTCCGTACCAGTGTCAAGATAAAGATAACCTAGAGATAACCCGGTATCTATAGGTTACCGGTAACAGCAGTGTAACCAATACATGCTAAATTTCGTTGTGAATAATAAATGTAAGTTAAAAATTTATGGTTCTCAGATGTCATTTTGAAAATTATATTTGCGAGCATTACCAAGAAGTGTTCTGACTGGGGATGCTGATGGGTGAGGAGGCTGTGGGATATTATTACCTCGGATGGAGGATCACCGGGTATAGCGTAAACTCTATGGGGGCAAGTTGAAATGAACCGCACTTAAAATGGTGATTTTGTCCCTCATAGCGTAAACTCTACGAGGGACAGTTTATTTCTAGTAATTCAAGGACTGCCATCATAGTTGAAATTAACCTCAATTAAAAATTTAATTTAATTTAATTTTAACGTCCATTTATTATTAACGACGAATTTTAGGACGGGTTATCTATAGGTTACCACCCTTTTCTACCCAGGATAGAGGTAATGCCTTTTCTTTTTTCTAAAGAAAAGCCACCACCCCTAGTGGGAATCGAACCCACGACCTTTGGCACGGAGTGTTAAGTGCTCACACCTTAACCCTCACGGCCATCGGGTCTCAATTAAAAACAATACTATCAAATAGATACACTACGGTACCGCTGTTTTATTATCGTCCTAGCAACACATTCTGCCTAGGCGAGCATGCTCTCTTTAAAAATAAAATTCAAACCCCTCTAAAAATATCAAAAAATCCTTTCTTAGCGAGTGTTTACATCCCAAAGGAAGGGTCGATGCAAAATTGAGTGAGCGAGTGAGTGGTATTTGACAAATATTTATTAGATAATGAAGAACAGGGTTTTACCTTTATGTTCAGAGTTTTATTTGTAATATTACTTTTTTATTAATTAGAATATCGCATTTTAATTTAAAATTTAACTTATTTTTATAATGATTGCAAATTTATTATGATTAGCATGTTTTGTAGTGTTGTAGTAATTGGACAACTACTCTTTGATTTTAAAAATAAAATTTTACTCTTGACTCTTTTCCCAAATAACATTTTCATGATCAAAATGATCTCAATTTTGATGGAAATCACTCTTCGAAAGAAACGCCACCGCCCCTAGTGAGAATCAAAACTTCATTCTTATGTACGAACTTTTTAAAAGTATTTCAGTCCTCAATCTTGGCATATGCCAAGATGATTTGTATTTAATGCCTATTGGTAGGGGTTGAAACATGAAGGGTTTTCGGTAAGTTTAGTTGGTTGTGGTTATTGAGTGGTAGCTTAGAGTTGTTGATGTTCACTTTGAGTAATAACTCCACCCGAGTTTGGGAATAGAGAATTAGCTGCCAGTTACTCATTTATTGAAAATGGACCAAGTCTCTAATGTTCATAACTATCTTAGAATATATTTTATTTTAGTTTTTTTTTTTTTTTTTTTTTTTACCATTTTGTGATAAAACTATATCTTTATCATTAATCCAAAATTCTATTTTGTTACGAGACAAAAGTCTCGGTCTAACAATTATTTTGCTTTAGTGTCAAATGTTCTGTATTTTCTGTTCCACACACCCAACAAAAAGAGACTTATAAGATCAATTAACAGAAAATAGATTTTATTGAGAGGAGATCGATGACCATTGATGATGCGAAGGTAGAGATTGTCGGGGTTCGGTCATTGCTTCTTAATAAAACTACATTTTGCCGTGAAAATGGTTTTATTGAGAGGAGATCGTTGACCATTGATGATGCGAAGGTAGAGATTGTCGGGGTTCGGTCACTACTTCTTAATAAAACTACATTTTAGAAGTGAAAATAGATTTTATTGAGAGGAGATCGATGACCATTGATGATGCGAAGGTAGAGATTGTCGGGGTTCGGTCACTACTTCTTAATAAAACTACATTTTAGAAGTGAAAATAGATTTTATTGAGAGGAGATCGATGACCATTGATGATGCGAAGGTAGAGATTGTCGGGGTTCGGTCATTGCTTCTTAATAAAACTACATTTTACAGTGAAAATGGTTTTATTGAGAGGAGATCGTTGACCATTGATGATGCGAAGGTAGAGATTGTCGGAGTTCGGTCTCTACTTCTTAATAAAACTACATTTTAGAAGTGAAAATAGATTTTATTGAGAGGAGATCGATGACCATTGATGATGCGAAGGTAGAGATTGTCGGGGTTCGGTCATTGCTTCTTAATAAAACTACATTTTAGAAGTGAAAATAGATTTTATTGAGAGGAGATCGATGACCATTGATGATGCGAAGGTAGAGATTGTCGGGGTTCGGTCATTGCTTCTTAATAAAACTACATTTTAGAAGTGAAAATAGATTTTATTGAGAGGAGATCGATGACCATTGATGATGCGAAGGTAGAGATTGTCGGGGTTCGGTCATTGCTTCTTAATAAAACTACATTTTAGAAGTGAAAATAGATTTTATTGAGAGGAGATCGATGACCATTGATGATGCGAAGGTAGAGATTGTCGGGGTTCGGTCACTACTTCTTAATAAAACTACATTTTAGAAGTGAAAATAGATTTTATTGAGAGGAGATCGATGACCATTGATGATGCGAAGGTAGAGATTGTCGGGGTTCGGTCATTGCTTCTTAATAAAACTACATTTTACAGTGAAAATGGTTTTATTGAGAGGAGATCGTTGACCATTGATGATGCGAAGGTAGAGATTGTCGGAGTTCGGTCTCTACTTCTTAATAAAACTACATTTTAGAAGTGAAAATAGATTTTATTGAGAGGAGATCGATGACCATTGATGATGCGAAGGTAGAGATTGTCGGGGTTCGGTCATTGCTTCTTAATAAAACTACATTTTAGAAGTGAAAATAGATTTTATTGAGAGGAGATCGATGACCATTGATGATGCGAAGGTAGAGATTGTCGGGGTTCGGTCATTGCTTCTTAATAAAACTACATTTTAGAAGTGAAAATAGATTTTATTGAGAGGAGATCGATGACCATTGATGATGCGAAGGTAGAGATTGTCGGGGTTCGGTCATTGCTTCTTAATAAAACTACATTTTAGAAGTGAAAATAGATTTTATTGAGAGGAGATCGATGACCATTGATGATGCGAAGGTAGAGATTGTCGGGGTTCGGTCATTGCTTCTTAATAAAACTACATTTTAGAAGTGAAAATAGATTTTATTGAGAGGAGATCGATGACCATTGATGATGCGAAGGTAGAGATTGTCGGGGTTCGGTCATTGCTTCTTAATAAAACTACATTTTGCCGTGAAAATGGTTTTATTGTTGCCGACGTTTCGGCTTGAAATTCAAGCCTTCATCAGGTCGATGAGAAGATTGAGAACTCTACCTCACAGATGCGGGATCATTTCTCTCCCTCCTGATGAAGGCTTGAAATTCAAGCCTTCATCAGGGCGATGAGAAGATTGAGAACTCTACCTCACAGATGCGGGATCATTCCTCTCCCTCCTGATGAAGGCTTGAAATTCAAGCCTTCATCAGGGCGATGAGAAGACTGAGAACTCTACCTCACAGATACGGGATCATTTCTCTCCCTCCTGATGAAGGCTTGAATTTCAAGCCTTCATCAGGGCGATGAGAAGATTGAGAACTCTACCTCACAGATGCGGGATCATTTCTCTCCCTCCTGATGAAGGCTTGAATTTCAAGCCTTCATCAGGGCGACGAGAAGACTGAGAACTCTATCTCACAGATGCGGGATCATTTCTCTCCCTCCTGATGAAGGCTTGAATTTCAAGCCTTCATCAGGGCGATGAGAAGATTGAGAACTCTACCTCACAGATGCGGGATCATTTCTCTCCCTCCTGATGAAGGCTTGAATTTCAACGAAACGTCGGCAACAATAAAACCATTTTCACTTCTAAAATGTAGTTTTAGTAAGAAGCAATGACCGAACCCCGACAATCCCTACCTTAAAATCGATTTAAATTTTTTCTTTTTTAAATATTCTTGTAGAATTGTGTATGTATTAAGTATTAATTACGAGCATCAAAGTACTGGCTAGCATGGGAGGATTGTATGGTAGGTAATTTCAAATTTGACCTGAGTCTACATTCTGTCAAAATATGCTTTGGAGGAGAACAACCCACTTGAGAGCATTTTATCCCTCAGTTCGCTCCTCAATTGTCTACGATGACCTTTCTTGACGAGACTCAGTGGTAATTACAAGGCTACGTATTGGACAAATATGACCATCATCTTGTTGGTAGGCGTCGTCCAACGTGTAATCATTGTGAAGATGTACTTAACGTGGATCATATTTTAGCGGAATGCTCTCAGTTGCAAAGAGCCAGGCATAAGTTTCACATTGCCAGTAAAGAAATTTTGAATAAACCAGATCAATTTCAGAATATTATTGACTATCGTAAATCTATCAAAGCGTATATTCATATCTAAAAATGTAACTTCCTGACTTAAAAAAAATAGAAATTATTTAGATTAAAGTATAATAAACATTTGTAAGGATTTTAAATCTCAAATATTAAATAATTTCCTAATTGTCGGCTAATTTAAAACAATAGGGTATAGAGCTAAAGATCGTCGTAGTCGACGCACAATAAATTATATTTAAAAAATAAATAAATAAATAAAATTAAAATATATATATGAGCTTTATTATTTGCCGACGTTTCGGCTTGAAATTCAGAAGATACCACGATCGAACTCTGACAAATCGTAATTTCTTTTACATTCTATTGTTATATATATATATATATATATATATATATATATATATATATATATATATATATATATATATAATCACGTGTCTCTTTGTCTGTTTGTTCCTTACACAAATCCGTTTGACCGTTTAACCGTTTTTGACCAAACTTGGAGCACTGGTAGGTCTTGGATCCGGGAAGTCTCGTAGGTTGGGTCAAAAACGTCTACCATCTGTCTGTCTGTATGTTTGTTCCTTATACAAATCGACATCGTTCATCCGAGTTTGACCAAACTTGGAGCACTGGTAGGTCTTGGATCCGGCAAGTCTCGTAGGTTAGGTCAAATACGTCTACCAGCTGTATGTTTTTTCTTTATACAAATCCACATCGTTCATCCGAGTTTGACCAAACTTGGAGCACTGGTAGGTCTTGGATCCGGGAAGTCTCGTAGGTTGGGTCAAAAACGTCTACCATCTGTCTGTCTGTATGTTTGTTCCTTATACAAATCCACATCGTTCATCCGAGTTTGACCAAACTTGGAGCACTGGTAGGTCTTGGATCCGGCAAGTCTCGTAGGTTGGGTCAAATACGTCTACCAGCTGTATGTTTGTTCCTTATACAAATCCACATCGTTCATCCGAGTTTGACCAAACTTGGAGCACTGGTAGGTCTTGGATCCGGCAAGTCTCGTAGGTTGGGTCAAATACGTCTACCAGCTGTATGTTTGTTCCTTATACAAATCCACATCGTTCATCCGAGTTTGACCAAACTTGGAGCACTGGTAGGTCTTGGATCCGGCAAGTCTCGTAGGTTGGGTCAAATACGGCTACTAGCTGTATGTTTGTTCCTTATACAAATCCACATCGTTCATCCGATTTTGACCAAACTTGGAACACTGGTAGTCCTTGGATCCGGGAAGTCTCGTAGGTTAGGTCGAAAACGCCTACCTGCTGTCTGTCTGTATGTTTGTTCCAAATCCACACAGTTTGACGAATTTTGATCGTACTTGGCACAAATTGGGTTTTGATTCGGGGAGAGTCAATTAGATTTTAATATTACGTATTTGGTGTCTAATTTATTTTTGATTTTCTAGATGCAGAATGTAGGTGTAGCATGGCACGCCGGGTAACAGCTAGTATAATATAAAATATGTATCCATTTCCGACTCGACTCACTGTAATATGCGTAAATTAGTTACCCATTTAATTAACTCTGGAACGAAATAGGGACGAAAAGTCTGATAGCTAAATAAGGGGAGGAGGAGAAAGATGGAGAGGAATCCAATTTGGAGCGAGATATCAGTCATTTCATTGTTAACCTCTTCGCTTCGGCCCCCCCCCCTTTCCAAATTCTAAATCTATTCCACAGCCTCCTCGACAAAGGACCTTGCCTTTCGAATAATATTCACCCTCTCATTGAAAGTTCCCTTATTCAAAATGATTTAACTAAATTTTCTTTTCTTTTCTCTCTCTCTCTCTCTCTCTCTCTCTCTCTCTCTCTCTCTCTCTCTCTCTCTCTCTCTCTCTCTCTCTCTCTCTCTCTCTCTCTCTCTCTCTCTCTTTTTTTTTTTTAAATAAGCTTATTAAATTTTTTCTTGAATTGAGAAAGTTGATTTGTGAATTATAAATTCAACTAAATAAAAAAAATTAAATTAATTCATTCGGTACTTTAAGACGGAAAAATTGACTAACGAATTTATTTTTGGCGAATCTATTCAAATGAATGTTGTATTTAAATATTTAATTCATGTGTTATTTACTTATTGCATTGCACAACGTTGCAGACTGACTTAGTTTAAAGCAGATGTTCTTAATATTTAGTGTAACAAAAAATAAATAAATAAAGTAACGACGTACAACAAAAACGTAAAAAAATGATAGAAGGAAAAGAGTAAAAAAAAAAAAAAATGTAATATTAGGAAAGCTTGGAAAATATATAGTTTATATTTTATGAAAAAAACAAAAACAAAAACACTACTCCCAATGAAATTTAGAAAAAAATGCGCCAATATGCACAGAAAACGTATCCTACCGGAAGTTCCTCACTCTCCCTATCGAAAATGACTTCAGAACAATCTTTGTTTGAAATTTAGTAAGCACTTGAGTCGTCATTATGCACCATGATTTTCCAACCGAGATATTTTTGAACATATAAGGAAATACTGGAACTCCTCATGTCCGTTATAAATTAAAAAAAAACGAATACTTTTTTTAAAATCAAACGTAATCAAAATTTAAATATCTTTGTTTGGATTTATGTAAAACATCAATTTGTTTTATCATTATTATTTCTCTTTATTTGTTATTACATTCTTTCCATGGATACATTTCGTAATATGATACAATTTGAAGGTTCTGTATCAAGGCCTCCCAACTTCATCCTCGATAAACGTCAGAAAGACGGCCAGATGACGTTGAAAGGGCCTACCCAAGCTCCCTTCTGCTCCGACCAATGGCTGGAGTCAAACGGAGATCGGTGAGCCACATATATTGATGCAGTTGAAGGTAGAGAAAGCCATCGCTAATACTTCACTAGGTCACTGCAGCAGATTTCTGGGCCACTGTCTTCTGAGACGCCTCGGTGGAAAGAGTGGACAGGTGACACGTTGGTGTGGAAACGTTGGAATCTGGATAATATAAACTTTTTAACGAGTGGGATGTTGAGGTCTTTGTGAAGTTTATGGTTGGAAACATAGAAGGGCGCATCGACTATGGTTCTTAGGACTTTGGATTGGAATGTTTGATATGGTCTGACGCTCGATGTTTTCGCAGTCCCCAGAGTTCTGAATGTAAAACAACTAGAAAAAGGTTTTCGCTGAATCCGTAGTTTCTAAGTACCCGAATGGATAACTAGCTGTATTCACTTTTCTCGAAGATTGTTAAAGATGTCGTCTTAAAAATGGTTCGTTCGTTTTCCTACGGTAGGAAACTTGTAAAAGTTACCTATAAACCTATGAACGCAAAGCCGTAACCGGACTAAATACTGTAACAGTTGCACATAAATGCATAAAACGCATGGGATGTGCAGAATAAACAATAAACTCCCACATCGTAGGGTTACTTACTAATCCGTAACCGGAATTACGCCAACAAAAAAAAACATATTCCGATGGTCGGATACCTAATGGTTAAGATTTTAAATGAGACAAAGTATTTCCGTACAAAATGTGATCAAAAACTTACTAAAAAGAAGTGTATTATAAAAAAATAAATTTATAAACAGATAATAGCCGTTTTGGAAGTTTCTAGTTTTGTTAAAAAGGTCGAAAACTGTTGAGAATTCTTGCTAAGTGGAAGGTGACTATTTAATGACGATGTAATAAAGTTGGGTTCCTCCTTATGAGGGCGGAAGAAACATTTTAAAAATTACACAATGCTGCTTCAAATAAGATAATGAAATTCTAAGCTCTGGTTTGTATTCCCTTCCATTCCATAAAGCTCATGCTGAGGCCAAATTTTAAAACATGCTGTCCACGGGAACGAGTCGTGCTCCCATATTTCCACGGTGGATCAAAATATCACGCGCCATGAAAGGTAACAAAAATTAAGGAATCCTTCTTGAATATAATTTCTGTACAAATTATCTTCGTTTCATCAATATTCATCATCGACCTAGAAATTCTCTTCAAGAAACTCTACAATAACTTCTTCATAAGTTTACCTTGTATGACAGCAAAATAATAGCTTTTGTTAAAACTCCGAATTATGTTAAGACATATGAAGGATATGTACATACATATACAAAGAATTAATAGTTAAACTATGTACTTTTAAATATAATTGAGTTTTGATTTTAATTAAATAATTCATTTGAATAACATAATTTTTTGTTTATTTTTTTTTTATCTTTTGTTTTCAATTTATTAATTTTCTATTATATAATTTATTTCTTATTTCTATTTATTTTTTTTTCTTCACTGGTAATGGTTATCTCAGATATATAACTGTTATTTATTTATTTATTGTGAGTTCCGCAAGAATGGCGATTAACTCATTGGGACGACAAAAGAAAAGGCCGTTTAAATATTAGTGAGTTTGTTATATATACATTAAAAAAATAATTTAAGAATAAAATAAATAAAAAAAAAACAAAGATAAAAAACAAGATGGATATATTAAATAAAACAAAAAAAAAATATTACATATAGTTTATGCCTTAGAATATAAGTGTGTTTCTTTTAAGTGTGTAAGGAGTATATGGATGTACGGGCTACTTTCAGTAAGTAAGTCGTGTAAGTTGTAAGGAATTCAAGTCGTTGTCTAAACTGTCAGTTTATATTTAACAGTTTGACTTCTGTTACACTGTCTGTAAGTTGATGTTTCTTTTCTGTACAGTAAGTATGAGTGGATAAGTCGGGATGGCCTATCCGAAGCCTGGATAAAATCACTTCGTCTTGACGAAACCATTGGTCGTTTCCCCAGGCTTTAGTCGTGTTCTTAATTTCTTTTATATCTTGCATGTACTCTTTAAAGAGTACGTACAAATTAAAAGAGACTACCACCCGTAGAATGGCTGTTAAGCCATTCGAGACGAACATTTTTTTCAAACCTGGTCCCCAGGAGCCAATTTTTTTTGTCTTGATTACATTGTTCATTTTTAACAAAAAAAAAAAAAACAACAAAACAAAACATGTTTACTATGTAACTCACACAATTCGTAAGTGAATTCACATAAATAAGATCATTGTACACCGGGTGTGTAACTCGCTCCTTGGAATTTATTTTGTTTTTTACAGCGGATTGTGCACGTGTGTAATGTAAGGTAAAATGATAATACAGATAATTTTTAATTTTTTGATACACAGTAAAACCAATGCTAAATTTTGTACTCCTGTACTTTACAGGTTTCATTAATCCAAGAAAAATGATATTTCGACGACTAGTTTACTTGTAATAACTGATAATTGCTAATTACTGTTATTGCACACACAGTGCAGGTCGTCTCATAGCCTCGGGAATCTATTGCACGCACGGTGTGCAATTGGTATCGAATGGGTTAAAAGAAACCTAGCCCAAAGTTGTGGGGCTCTAAAAAACAAACATTCATAAATAATGAGCACATCCGGAATTCATCATTAAATGAACGTGTATTCTCCTTATAGGGAGGGAAAAACACGCTAATAAAAATTATACTCAATTGGTGAACAAAATGAGTCCACATATTAAGAAATAAATTCCTTGTTGGTAGTAAATATTATCTTGTTATCAATTTCCTTATAAATGAACACGTGTATTATTATATTGCTGGTTTAATCCAGGGGTTAGGAATACAAGCCGGGTTTGGGCTTTATTTGAGGACTAAGCGAGATCCCAATAAGCTCCACATTATACCTAGCTCCTGTGGCTATAATAAATTTCCCTTATCCCATATTTCCCCCTCCCTTTTGCATCGTGTCCGAGGATCTTATAGAGTAAATAGTCAGTGAAGTTCAATATATAATTTTGAAAGACATTATATCTTAAACATTTTAACTAATGAATATTATAAGGAAGTACCTTATAAAATGGGCTTAAAACTCCTTTCAATGTAATTCAAAAATATATTTTAAAGTTTAATCTCAGTTGATTAAAGTTACAGCGAATTTTGAGAACATGTTATAAAGATGGCTACGAATTAAAAAAGTTTAGACCATTATTTCACATTTTGGGTGTGTGGGGTGTAATCAAAGCTTCAAAGCTTGGTGTAGCCAAACCAAGACATAAACTTAGAAAGAAACCGACTCTTTCGAATTTTAAACACCAATTTCTCCCAACAAGATCACTCTATCGAGAATTGCGTAAGAACAATTATTATTTTATTAATTTATTTTTACGGCACACTGACAGCTGGGCCATTAGCGCCTACATCCATGGTTCAGCCGGGAATTTTCTCCACGGGCAATTAAATGAGAAACATACCTCCTGCAGTTGAGACTCGATCCCCCATCTCTTGCATGAAAATCTAAGGCTATAGCCACTAGACAACGGGGGAACCATTATTGTAGCAAAATTCATAAAGCTTTCAAATAGATCAAAACACGTGCTTAAAGGGTATTTCAAAACACTTACCAGGAATTCCCAAATGGTTTGGAGATATTTAAGAAAATATGAACACAATTCTAGCTTTTGCGACATTTCATGACAGGACTTAACAAACCAACTTGTTGAATATGAAATAAAATGAAGGAATAATTGTAAGAGAGCAGCCAGGACATAGTCACAATACAGTCTTACTTACAGAACACTAAACTATACAATCTCATTTGGAGACCTCTGCTGAATACCCTGAGGCTTTCAGGAATATTACAGACATTTCCCAGCCTTTTTTATGGAAATAAGTGAAATAAAATTTATATCACAATGCAGGTTCATAAGACAGTACAGGTCCATCTTGAAGAAGTGAAATCACCATAGTCCACTTACCTTAATAGTTACTTATAATAGTTTTTTTCTAGAAAACGGTTGTATATATATATATATATATATATATATATATATATATATATATATATGCAAGGGCTCCGTATTCCCTTGGACTTGTTTAAGTTAATAAAGATGAGAGAAAAGTTCGGGTTTCCAACATTGAAGGTGTGGCAAAAATGAATCCACAAACGCTGCTACTGGGTCATTTACACGACACATGGCAGAGACGTAAGATAATTCCCGTAAGCTGTAAGACCTGAGGAAATAAATATCACCAGGAGTCACGAGCTAGAATAGAGGTGGGGTGAAGGGTTTATAAGGGCTGGCCTTACCTCTGACTGGGCACCTCTGAGTCTCCGTTCCTAAAAACTCGGGCCAATTCAAAGGTACGTCAGCCCAATATGCTTTTATCTCGCAATATGACAGTAATCAGTCTAACTAGCTCTCTCTCTTTCACTCAACCTGTGTCTCATCTAAGCGATGGTTTATTATTTTTATGTATGTAACAGTAGCTATAGAATAAATTAAAGTTTTAAAATGGTATCCGCTTCCCTAAGATATTTCCCAATTATCTATCTTTGTAATTCCCGTCCTTGCTAATCAGCTTCCTTACAGTATATATATGGCCTTGAAATTGGTTTTGACCACCATTATAAATTTTTACTAACTCCTTACTTAGAAAATAAGAGTAAATGTATAGATATTTTAGCTCCTGCGGTACATACTCTTCCCGCTACTCGATCTGCTAGATATCTACGGAAGCCGACAAGGTCTGCAAGACAATAAAAGTGACCTCGGTATATAAAAAAAAAAAACGGAATAAGACGGAATCGCTGCGGACCACTGGACGGACCTAAATAGAATTGAATCTTTTATTTGTTTCCCTCAGTGTAGACTCTGTGGAGATTGACTTCCCTAGCCGAACACAGATCGCCACTCTCCGAGTAACTCCATCCCTATCCGGGTAGATCAAATTACTTCTTCTAAAAGTTTCGGACTTCAAAAAAGGGCTGTATCAATCAAGGACCGTCCTGCAAAAGCTACTAATATCATTACCATAATGAATAAAATATTAAAATTGATATATATATATATATATATATATATATATATATATATATATATATATATTCAAAGACAAGAACTTTTTAGAACATGTAAAAAATACACTGACAGCCAAAACAATCATTCAATACGACAAAACCTTTACAATCTTATTCGACGTAACATTCACGTAACCTTCAATTGGATCTAAGGACATTCTGGTATTCTTGGAAATGAAGTTATTGACATAGCTCCTAAAGGTCCAGAATATTACAACAAAATAACACAAACAGTTACTGACAGATACTAGAAGGAAATGGCAAGAGCACCGGAAATTAACTACAAAAGGGCAACACTTAAAGATATTTTTAGCAGATATCAAATAATACTTTGACAAAGATTCTACTTTTACAAAATTAATAACGACACAATTATTAACGAGACATGAGACTGACACGAACTATAGTATTGTGAGTTCAATAAATATTTAGTATTTGTAATTCACAGGTTCCAGGCAACCTATAAAACAATATTTACCTTTTCCTCTTGATAATGGTTTAATATTGTCAAGAAATGCTTTTCCGTGTCTATGGAAAACTATATTATTGCAGAGATATTCGTATTAATCAGAGAATATATATTGCATATATCAATAAATATTTAAGTGATTATTTTTCGTTGAATATTCTGTAGGTTTAATTTTTTTTTTAAATCTAATTAGTAAGCGAGAGGATACCTTCATTTTTAATGGGCAACACTGGACTCTGATAATTTTCCCTACTGGGTGTAGCTGTGGTTTTGTTGGCTCCACTGATTTAATCCTCCCCCCCCCCTTCGCAGTATAATATTTAGTTCCCTTGGGGAAATAGTCCTACTTCGCGTCCTCTAATGTCTCATGAGTCTTTTTAACCCCCTATTTAGCGAATAAATGATTCGGAATAGTTAAAATAGTGTTTTATAAAAGTTATTTACACAGAAAATGATGAGGTTATTCACCGAAATTCGTTTAAATTAAATTTCGTTTGTATGAGTGTTAATAAATTGTACTATATTTGATGTCTCCGGATTTCGGTTGCCCAATTTAATCGTTCATGAGAATAATTTCTATTTTTTATTTTTCATTTATTGCTATAACGCTACGGAGGCGTTTAGCAAATTATTTAGTCTCTATGGAAACGTCAGCTTTAAACAAAATGGCAATATTAATAAGTCGATTATAATAGATAATCATAGCATGACCAAAATAGATGTGATATGGAAAAAAGTAGAAAATAAATTTAAATAAGAAAAATATAAAATAGAAGGAAAAAAAATGGAATTAGAAAAATACAGAGTAAAAATCTCATATCTATTATTTGATGATATAATATAATAATACACACGAGTCAGTCTATTCCACTGAATTTTTAGAATGTTCGTCTGTAATTTATATTTTAATTTTATTCTGAATCTTCTTCCCAGATAAACATGGCGGCTTCCTGAGTACTGTGAGTTATCTTTTTCTTCTATCAATGATTTTTCAAACAACACTCTACAGGATAAGAAAAAGGCGGACTTGTAGAAACTGCGTCACCTTAGCCCGTTTCCATTCGTATCCTTAGTATCAGCTAAAACGCATAGAATTTAAATAATTAATATATTATCTTAATTTGTTGTGATGAATTTAATCGTATAGAATAATGTAAAATGAAATCTCAAAGCCATGCAAGATAATAAGACTGAAGACTTCCATTATCCTATGTGGAAATTACTTCTATTAAAGGGAATAAGAAATAAATCAATACTTTTCAAACCTTTAAGTCGTAAGTTCTATACAGGATGTTATAGTATCAAAAAAATGTTTTAATTCTCTGAAAACAAAATGTCACAGCTGTGTCAGACGAACGGAAACCCTATTTTTTCACGGACGATAGTATGCAGGTGGCAATTTTTAATCTAGAACAAAAAACTAAAATTCTTTAAAAACAAGAACGTAAAATCTAGTAAAGCACGTAAGATTTTTATGAAATAATAATTTTTTATATTTAAAAAATCGTAAATCTATATATATAAAAATCACGTGTCTGTTTGTTTGTTCCTTATACAAATCCACACCGTTTGACCGTTTTTGACCAAACTTGGAATAATGGTAGGTCTTGATACGAGAAATCTCCTAGGCTAGGTCAAAAAAATCTACCAGCTGTCTGTCTGTATGTTTGTCCCTTATACAAATCCATACCGTTCATCCCATTTTGACTAAACTCGGTACACATGTAGATCTTAATCTGGGGAGTGTCGTAGGCTAAGTCAAAAACTTCTACCAGGTGTCTGTCTGTATGTTGGTCCCTTATACAAATCCACACCGTTCGTCCGATTTTGACTGAACTCGGTACATATGTAGATCTTAATCTGGGGAGAGTCGTAGGCTAAGTCAAAAACGTCTACCAGCTGTCTCTCTGTATGTTTGTTCTTTATACAGACCCACACCGTTTGACGGATTTTGATCAAACTGGGCACACAGGTTGGTCTTGATCAGGGGATTGTCATAGGCCAGGTCAAAAACGTCTACCAGCTGCTGTCTGTATGTTGTTGTTTCTTTTTATAAACAAGACCTATTTTTACCAAACTTGGCATACATGTATGTCTTGATACGGGGGGAGTTATAGGTTATGTCAAAGCCGTCTAGGACTTACAGTTGAGAGGTCACGGGTTCGAAACAGTTACAGATTCGTGTTATTAAATTTTAATAATACTTATTTGGTTTCTAATTTATTTAGGCTTTTCTATATGCATAAAGTAGGTGTAGCATGGCACGCCGGGTAACAGCTAGTTGGTTATAAAATCGTTATAATTCAATGAATCTTAAAGCTCCTACGTAGTTTACAAGCAAATATCATTAAAATTTGTAGTTAATATTTGAAGTTGATCGGGAGAAAATTGAAGGCGCTAGCAAATCGCCCGAATGTAAAAACTTTGTTTTGAGAAAAGCGACTTTAAAGTTTAATCTACTGAAATGTTAATTTAATTTCTTGTAATAAAGATAAAAAAAAGTCCGTCTCGCAGGACTGCGTCATCTTAGCGCGGTTCCGTTCATATCCCTAGTCTAATTTGGAAAGATTAAAATAGAAGCAGTTATTATTTTGGTTCCACCAGTCTTTTTTTTTAAATTAATTATTATGATGGCGTGTCAACCCTTAAGGTCACTAACGCCATTCCTGTGAGTAGTAAAGTCTTGAAAGGTCATGATTTACAATCTTACCTGGAAGGGTCCGCTACACTAGAAACAGACCCGCTAGTGACAAGGTCTTGGAATCTTGGAAATCTATATTTCTAACAATAAATTGTTTTTGTTATTTTACTTAACCAGTTTTATTGTCAAATACATTATCCAACTATAAGCAATTAAAAAGTAACAAGAAATAAAACAAGAACCATTGGAATAAACGAAATCAATTAATTTAAAGCTTTAAGCACTTTTTTCTCCGATTGACATCGCCTAATTAAAACTTTCTTCAGAACCTTTTTTGTAGAGCATTTAGTAAGCTTCCGAATGGTAATCTTCCGCTTCACAAGATTGTCAACGGTTTTCGAGATACTAACGAAATTATGCAAAGTTACCAAAACTTTTTTTGTCTGTTAATAAAATATTTTATTCTAACCCTTCCTTTACTCTAAACGTAACAAAAATTTCAACATATTAGTGTTGATGAAACTCCAACATGCAGAAAATGTTTCAACTGTATCCCATAATTCTAAGTACCAAAATCAAAGACAAAGAACCCTCCCTAGGAAGGACGCTAGGCAGTTGAAAAGCTATATATCTTGGAAATCCATATCTCTAACATTAAATTGTTTTTCTTATTTTTCATAACCTGTTTTATTTTCAAATACATTATCCGACAATAAGCAATTAAAAAATAACAAGTAATAAAAAACAGACAAACAGAACAGTTCGAATAAGCGAAATCAATTACTTTAAAGTTTTAAGCTCTTATTTCTCCGATTGACATCGCCTAATCAAAACTTTCATTCGAACCTTTTTTTTAGAGCATTTAATAAGCTTTCTAATGGTATTCTTCCGTTTACCAAAATTCTCAGCCTTTTTCGAGATATTAATCAAAGTAAACAAAGTTACTAAAACTTTTTATGTCTGTTAATAAAATATTTTATTCTAACCCTTCCTTAACTCCAAACGTAACCAAAATTTCAACATATTAGTTTTGATGAAAGTAGAACATGCAGAAAATGTTTCAACTGAATCCCATGATTCTAAGTACCCAAACCAAAAAATATTTTTCCAATTTTCTCGAAAACGGTTAAAGCTATCGCCTTGAAAATGGTTTCATTCGTTTTCCTAGCCCAGGAATCATATAAAACGAGTACTTAGAAGCTTATGAACTCAAAAACGTAAGCGTTACGATTTTTTTTGCGCGAATTTCGCCCCAAACGCCATCTTCCAGTAGGCGGATTTTGCTGGTTAACGAACTTGACCTTTCAAATTGGACGAAGGATTTTTGTACCAAGTTTCATCAAAATCGGACCATTCGTCTTCTATCTAGAGAGCGAACAGACAAATATATATATACATATATATATATATATATATATATATATATATATATATATATATATATATATATATATATACAAATTTGAACCACCGTTATTTTCGGTCTCTAGGGGTTCTGAAACGCGAAATTTTCTAGTCGGCACTTCCGGATTGTTTCATTGTATCAACCCTATAAGCGGGGTTCCTCCCTATGGGGGAGGGAGGAACCGCGCTAAAAAGGGTTTCAATTTTTCATAGTGGGGAACTTTGTTGAAAAAGTAAAGTTTTGGCACATTTAAAAACTGTTCCGCCACATAAGCGCCCTTATATATAATTTTTTATGAGTTAAGGAAGCATTTAAGCCCATAAAAAAAGTTAGAAGGAAGTATTAACAGTAAAGCACCGATTTCTCCAAAACAGATTGCTATATCAAAAATCACATAGAAACAATATTTGTAGGAAAAGACTAAATTCCTTAAGGATTGTCCCCGTGAAGTGATATATTGTCTAAATGAGTTGTGAACTTGAGGACTGATTGCCTAGGAAGATGGATTAAAAAGGGGAAGTGGACATATGGAGTAGTGCAAGGGCATGTACTCGGCCCAACACTTCTTTCTCTCTTGTTCAGTTTACATTTCTCGCAATATATCATGTAATAAAATCTAACCATTCTTCATATCTTATGAACTTTATCTAAAGGTCAATAAATGTGTACTGCCTTAGTAATTCTTTACTAGTGTCATTAGTATTCCTTTACTACTGACACTGGAGATATGAACGGTCTAAGATGATGCAGTTCCTGCAAGTGTTTTTTTTTTTTTTTTTTTTTTGTCTAAATACAAGTCTTCCCCTTCTACTCCCGTGGAATATATTCCGCCTATAAATAGGAGAAGCGATTTCCAGTATAGTGCAAATTGGAAAGCGAATTGGCTATAAAAGCGGATTGAAATACCCGAGATTATTCTTTATGGCTGAGCTTTATCGCCGGATGTTATTGTAAAGTGAATTATTCAACATTAATTTATCGGCCTGCTCGAGCAAGGATTAATAATAAAACCCACAACCACCCGCCACTCCTTCACAGCTGCTTTGATATGGTCGTCATGACAACGCCTATCTCCCAATTGGCTCTTAAGCCGCTGATATGTCGGAAATGAAATAATGGAACCAATAGAGGATTAATTCTTCCCTTCGATTGGCTACACTGATTCCTTCCCAATCCTCTTTCCTCTTACTTACCTTCCTTCGGGGGAATAAATTCCATATTAGCCCTCAATCTCCTGAGATTTGTTCCCATAATTAAATTTCTATCCTGAATTAGTGATATTATTTTGCGGAAATATTCACATGCTATTTTAAAATAGACCCTAAATTTCCAATATTATTTCTTTTTTTTTTTTTAATTATTTATTTGAAATCTGTACAAATTATAAAGTGTACAATGATCAAGTGTATTGATACAGATAATGATACGTATGTAAATATGATGAAAACGGAAAAATTAAAATAAAATAAAATAAGTACAAAATTTGGAAGAAGCCAACCATTGTTGGCACTTCACTAGTTATTTAACTAAATATTTCAATGATTCCAGAGGGATCAGGTAAGTAACTTATCTCGAGGCCACTGTCTCTTAAGGCGCCTGGGAGGATTGTCCGGGTGGGATTGTGAAGATAAAGATTGACCCTTAGGATTAGGATCGTGAGACAATTTGGAATGGAAAATTTGGAAACGGGTTTTAGCAAGGTCAAGGACAAATGGGATGTTAAGGTTATTATGTAGGGGTTTGTTCGATACGTAGAAAGGTGCGTTGACAATTTTGCGGAGAACTTTTGACTGGAATGCTTGAATTCTGTTGATGTGGGATGTTTTTGCAGATCCCAAGAGTTCAAGTCCGTATGTCAAAATGGGCCGAATGATTGTTTTGTATATCGTAATTTTGTTCTGTATCGATAATTTAGATGAAGGTCCAATGAGTCGCCTAAGTATCCCGTATCTTTTGTTCAGTTCTTGTCTTTTCAGTCTTGTGTGAGGGTTTCATGTCAGACGGCTGTCAAGAATATTAATTTAAATTTAAATAACTTACCATCAAACATTTATTTAATCAAACAATGTTTCTTGTGTAGGCGGAAGGTCAATGAATCACTCCCTCACTGTTGGGCGCTACAGACCTGCACCTCTGCTCCATTCCACGCGGATTGCTGCTAGGTTCGTCCAATTTCGGATTCCTAGCGTTCGCAAGTCCTCCTCCAGATCATCAAGCCACCTCGGTCTATGTCTGCCTCTCTTTCGTTTGCCCCAGGTACACCATATAGGAGCATCATTTAGGTAGTCTACAGGGTTCCATTCTCTCCACGTGCCCTAGCCACCGTAGTCTACCTTTCTTGATGAGATAGAGGATGCTCGCCATACAATTCTGTTAGTTCGGCATTGCTTCTGACCCTCCACCTGTGCTGCTCTCTCATGGCGCCAAAATTCTTCCCCAGGACTATTCTTTCCCAGACCAGCTTCATTTCTTTGGTCAGAGTCCACGTTTTACAGCCGTACACAACAACTGGTATAATTACAGTTTTGTATAGTAAAATCTGCGTCCCTGGAGAGACTTTTGTATCGGAAAGCTTTTTGCAAGTCAAAGAAGCATCCGTTTCCCGCAACCGTTCTATCCTTAACCTCCACGTCCAGGTTATTGTTCTCCGTTACTACTCCCCCCAGGTATTTAAATGTGCTACAGCTACGGTACGTGTGCTCGCCCAAATCCACAGACCCTCCTCGTTCTTTGGTCTGTCTCGAGGTCTTCATATATTCGGTCTTTCCTTTATTTATAGTGAGTCCTAAGTCTTGCGCTGCACGAGCAAATTCCGTTACAGCACCGGCCAAAGCTGCTGTGGTCCTCCCTGAAATTACTACATAATCAGCATACGCCAATGAATAAATTTCCCAATTAACATAATCGTCAATTTATTAAAATCGACTCTACATGTTTTGCATCAACAGACGACTCTCCTAGGGCCCGAAATTGAGCCAAACGAAACAGAGGTGACCCTTTGGAGGAGTACAATTAAATTATACATATAAAATATATAGTGAATGTACCTATGTATATAACCATATCGTAGGGAACCTCATGAGAGAGAGAGAGAGAGCGAGAGAGAGAGAGTGATAGTTTGGGCATGGGTAGGAGGCGTAGAGGCGCGTGACTTGCATACTAGTATTGATTAATCGTTATCTCCCGTATCAGTAGGAATAATCATGAAACTTGAAATGCATGAATGGGTGCACCTGGAACAATGAATGGGGCCAAAAATAAAACTTAGAGGTCACAAACCTTACTCGTCACTATCCGTTCATGTCATTTAGTCGGGGTACTTTTCCGGAAATATTTACTTGATATTTCTATATTTTCCTGTATGCGCTTCAAGAAATTCTTGACCTCTTGAAAGGCTCAAAATAATGTTTACTTCATTGTATAACCCCAGTAAGAAATTTCACAGAATTATTAATTGAAGTAAGATTTATTTTTAGTTTTATTTACTCGGTTCTCATTTTAAGTCATAGAAAAAATGTAAATAAATAAATATACAAAATAATTCTCAACAAAAATAAAATAAATTAAAAAATAAATACTAAAAGTAAAATAATAATTAAATTAAAAATATGAATTCGAAATATTTTTCACCGCGGGCCTGACTTGTGTGGACAAGAGGATATTTGCTTCACATACAGTTGGTCTTCAATAACTGGACTGTGCGTCCCAGCCTTGAGGTTTATTAACCGAACCTGAAAATTTCGGAGGGGGGGGGGGCTGAGAGCATTTTGGGGATATAGAATACTAACAATGTAGAGAGCATGGAATAGTTAGCCGTATTAATTAGTCTCTTACAGCCATAAAACATAATTTTTCCGAACCAAGTGATGTTATTTAATTTATTTTTAAGGTTCTTATGACCACCTCAGCCCTCCCCCTATATATACCCATGACTGAAATCTTAAGATCGAAAAATTTATTTTGGGTAGCATCTACTTAACACAATTTCCCAACCTTCTTCGATATATTTAAGAAAATATACGTTAATTCAAAAATCGAACTTGTTTTTTATTTATTTATTGCATAAAAGGTTTCCCCATTGCAAAGAGTTGGCCTTATATAATGTTTTTTAGTCCTATGTTAATAATACATTCATAGAAACAGACAAATAAACATATACATATTCTATTTACATAATTGAATAATAATACTATGAGAAATAATAAAGTTTAACTAAAAATAAATGCATTTCTTAGGCATTAAATTTGTACAAAATTTACTTACCTTAACTCAATAAAAACCGATCATCTTAGTTAATACAATCTTTTTTCTCTAATACTTAATAGAGGGCGGGAAAAAACGCACTAAAATTATCGTAAGAAGGGGAAAAATAACCTAAAACTAAATTCCAATTGCTGAGTCTATACTTGTTTTGTTTTAGAGGATAATACTGTTATTCCAAAAAGGATAAATAAAAAAAAAAATGTCACCCTGTGAAAAAAGGCGTTTGTCTCTTTACACTTCTGTGACTTTGACTTAAGAAAGGCGAGAAAGAGGCAACTTTCTTTCCATCTCAGAGTTTCTCGAGAACACGGAACAAAAAGTTCTCAAGATTAACTTGGAATAAAGGTACGTTTTATTTTTTTCTGAAGCAAAGTGATTTCCCAACGATTGAATGATTCACTAGTCCCTCGTATTGTAATATTTAAGAGAATAAATTTATATTTTTCTATGTATATAAAAAAGTTGCAGGAACTACGCTATGATAGAAAATATTGATGACATACTTTTCCAGTATGTGATTTGAGAAAGTCATATTATTTCGGCACCAAAATTTCCAGCATCAATTCCTCCAAGTGAGGTGGTCTTATCGAAATTTACGCTAAAATATATTTTGTAGAAGGTCTATTATGTTTTCGAATGTTTTTTTATTACGGTGTATCTGCGTCTAGGCCATCAGCACCTGGCTATCAATTGGTTGCATGCCTTCCTGAAAATCCTGTTGGAGCATGGAAATTCTGCAGCAAGACCAAAGACAAAAAAAAAACAAAAAAAAAAAACTCAACCAGCTGCCAGCGGTACCTGAACATTTTTCTGCTGAACATTAGTCCTCAAGTTGACATTCATACTAACACTCCGTGCCCAATGTGTGAATCGGATGTCAACCATAACGGGTAGTTTCTTTTGAAAAAGAAAAGACACTTTCCTTCCTTACATATCCCACCCTAAAAAGTCTATGTCATAAAAAAGGATGCTAAAATGAATTCTGCTATTTTAATATATGAACAAAAAATCTAAGGCTAATAGCTTACGCCTGTCAAAATCGGATTGTAGATACGACGGCACAAACTGGGGTGAGCCAACCAGTTTATAATAATTAAATTTATTCTATCTTCTAATTTAAAATCGTTCGTTATAATTTTACTCAACCTAATCCAAGCACAAATTATTTTTAATATCAAAGCTGGTATCAAAAGTGCCTAATCTGAATAAACGTTTTTCGAAACATTTATGTTTAACATTTATTGTTTTTGATGTGCTGGAGCCCCAAATGATTAATGGTTTTACTTAAAATATAAGTCACCTATATTAAGTTAGTTTAAGTCTATAAAACTTGTGTTTCATTCGAACGTATGGGATGTTTTGATGAAAATCGGGAGACAATATTCTATAAGGGCTTAGTTAAAATACCCAGAAAAACACCTTCATAACATTAAAATAGAACAACTATAGTTTATTTTAAATTACTCAGATTTTGCTCTTAGGTGCTTATTTCCAGTGCAAAGTCCCCTTAGAGTTTATTATTTCTAATATTGGATCCCATCTGAATGCGGGTTTGTTTACCTACGTCCGTTAGTTTATACTTTTATTTTGTACTAGCTGTTACCCGGCGTGCCATGCTAGAACTACTTTCTGCATCTAGAAAAGCGAAAATAAATTAGAAACCAAATAATAATTAATAATAATTAAAATCTAATAACGCAAATCTGTAACTATTTGGGTTCATAGTTTCGAACCCGTGACCTCCGAACATTTAGTCCTAGACGATTTTAACCTAGCCTATGACTCTCCCCGAATGAAAACCTACATGTTTCCCAAGTTTGGCCAAAATCGGTCAAACGGTGTGGATTTATATTATGTACAAACAGACAGCTGGTAGACGTTTTTGACCAAACCTATGACACTCCTCGTATCAAGACCTACCTGTGTGTCAAGTTTGGTCAAAAACGGTCAAACGGTGTGGATTTGTATAAGGAACAAACAGACAGACACAAGATTTATTTATATATATATATATATATATATATATATATATATATATATATATATATATAGCTATAGTGTAATCTTAACCTCAACTAATTGAAAATATAAACAAAGGATATCTCATAAATATTCAGCTTGTTAATGTAATCGTATCAATCAGCTTGGTTCCCGCAAAAAATCGCAAAGTTCTCGAATTGATTAAAGTAAGCTTCATGTAAAAACATATGCAGAATATTTGGCTAAAAATCAATCTGTTCAATTGAAAAGGGTTTATTTGTTACTAAAAATAGAATCAAAATCCCAAATTTAATTTTTATTTTTTTCCCACTATGAGGCATGACGATGAAGCAGTTCCCGTGAATGGGACATCATTTCAAAGTGGAATCTGCTGCGAAAATGGCGCGTTTGCATTTTTCCACTATTATTTTCTTTTGGCAGAATGCTCGGATACAGACGGGTGGATACGGAAAGGGGGAGGAAAAATACGGGTGAAAAAGAGAAAAATACCAACAACAAAGGAGCCATCCTAGCGTCACATATTCCGTGTCATCCAGCTCCAACAAATCCCCCCTTATTTTACTTGCCTTTCTCCGCATCAGGGGGCAGCACCTCCCCTCTCTATTAGCAAACATAAATACTGGTTTCTCGCTGTTTTTGTAATTTGGATCATGGATCTCAATACTTCTCAGTTGATTCAAAGATTATGTGAACCAATTGCTTGTAAAGGAATAAAGGGTAAATACATTTCATTTGTTATATTATATTAGCTACAAACGCCTAGATACACATCCTATGGATTTTAAGAGCCAATTGGGAGATAGGCGTTGTCATGGCGACCATATCAAAGCAGCTGTGAAGGGGTGGCGGATGGTTGGTGGTAGTGGGTTTTATTATCAATCCTAGCTCGAGCAGGCCGATAAATTAATTCCTCAGATAGAATATTCCTTGGCCAGCGGTATAACATTTCTTATTGTAAATTGCTCTTTTAATGTTGAATAATACACTTTAGAATAAAATCCGGCGATAAAGCTCAGCCATAAAGAATAATCTCGGTTATTTCAATCCGCTTTTATAGCCAATTCGCTTTCCAATTTGCACTATACTGGAAATCGTTTGTTCTATTCTTAGGCGAAATATATTCCACAGGAGTAGAAAGGAAATAATTATATTTAGAGACAAAAAGAAACAGCAGCACTTATTTAGTTTGTAGTGTTAAACATAGGTTCCAATTTTAGGATATGTTCCGCCGAAGTGAGTACAATACCAAAATTGTAATTGATGCCAGCATTATCAGCTATCGAGGTATTAGGTCCAAGATTGTGGATGCTAGATCGTATAGCTGTCGACAACCGGGTTAGGCTACATTGGGTGCCAGGTCACTCAGGTCTATTGTCAAATCATCAAGTGGACAAACTGGCTAGACAGAGAGTGAAAGAACCCCTCTGTAGACCAGAATCAGCCTGTGGAGTATCTCTAACCCTAGCCAAAGGAATTATTGGTGACTTTGCGAGTACAGAACACCTAGCCATTTGACAAAGAATCCAAACGCAAAGGCACTCAAAGCGTTTCCGAAGCAAGATTGATAGGAATGGAACAAAGAAAGTTTTGTCTCTACATAGAAAGGCTATGAGGGAGACTGTTGCTCTCTATACAGGTCATGCAAAGATGGGCAAACGTCTAAACAAAATGGGCCTGGCTACAACCTCCCAATGCAGGATGTGTGAGATAGAGGAGGAAACAACTGTACACATAATTTGTCATTGTACAGTACTTGCAAGAAGGCAGTTCATGCACTTTGGATGTGCGAAAATAACGAACCCGGGTACAGATTCTGAGCATACACCTCAGAAGTAAAGAGGTTTCGTCAAGGATGCAGGTGGTGATTTTAATATGTTGTGCCTATGTATTATATAGTTATAAACTGCCCGAATGTAGATATGTTTACGTATATACAAAACGTTTCACATTCATTGTATATTGTACATCAGAAAATATGTATTCGAAATCAGAATTTTTTAGGTCAGTGTGACTATTGGGTTTGTAAATCCAATAAATAAATAAAATATTCCGTCCATTATTATTATCTAAGAATTTTAGGACGGGTTAGGAAGGTTACCACCCTTTTCTAGCCACTATAGGGCTGATGCCTTTTCTTTATTCGGAAGAAAAGCCACCACCCCATAGTGGGAAACGAACCCACGACTCTTGGCACCGAGTGTTAAGTGCTCATGCCTTAACACCACGGCCATCGGGCCTCCAATAAATAAATGATAATTTTACTTTCAGTCTGCATAAGAAAAACTGTTGACAGTATAGGGTCAGTGTCAACATTGGTTCAGATAATAATATAATCTTAAAGGGACCATATCAACAAGACTGTTGTCATCTTAATAGAGAGTTGATTATCGAGTTAAGCCGTAAAACGAATCGCTAATTCCATATTGAGATACAGTGAGTGCTTCTTCATTTAATTCAGAATCTATTGCCCAGAAAAAGCGAGTTTTAACTGAATTGAGTTTTAATCCTGTTGAAACTCGGCTTGAGTTAAGACTTGCAACTTCTCCCCTAACATAGCTCTACTTCCAACTTAGAAACTTTATAAAGTCTCTTTTCCTCTCCTTTTTTTTTCATTTGAGTTTACATCAAGATTAGAATTGTGACAAAAATGTCTTAATTTTATACTCTTAAACTAATTTAGTGACATTATCTATGGGATATTATTTCTAATGATGATAAAAAGATTTTTTTTTTTTTTACATTTTCCTCTATCCAATTATATATATATATATATATATATATATATATATTATTGATAGAATCATTCTTACTGGATTTACTGATGAACAAACAGTAAGGGTACGTAGTAGAAAGTGAGCAGAAATTGATATAATTGTTCGGACATTCAGATAAATTGAATTGTGCATAAACCCTCCCAAAAGCCAGGGGCGTATATGGGAAATAATTTTAGGGGGGCAGCGGACATTTGAGGGTTATGGAATGCTAACAATCTAGAACTTGGAATAGTTAGGCAACTGAAGCGCTATTACGCGCAAAACAAATGATTTTTTCAATGATTCAGTACGCACATTGACCAGAAATTTAGAGCTACTGACATCACCAAATTTACTAAAGCCTGATCTAAAATTAAACATCTTAAACCAGTACTTTTTCTCGTCCTAAAACCAATCCAATCCATTCCGAACAGTGCCTATTAATAAACTGCCTCAGATCTTGCTGGAAGGCGTGTATGTAGTAATCCGCGGAGTGTGAAGGTAATAATAGGTTTGCCTGCGAATGCTTGAACAGTATGCTTTGTGTCCTTGTTAGTACAGCGGGCTTCGTTTGCTTGGATGCCATTGGTAAGCGCCACTGCAGCGTTGGTCTGTTGTTCAAAATCTTGACGGTGTTTCAATCTTTTTTTGATTACTGTGAGGAATCGTTGTGAATGTGTCCAAAGACTCGAAATTGCAAAGGATGGTATCATCTTCATTCAGAACATAAATAAACTAAGGTAGAGCTTGAGAGAAAACTCTTTTAATGATTGGTCCAACTCGAAGTGGCAGGGTATTGGAGTCCGAAACTTCAAAGACTTTCCAAAGGAGAATATGTTTATTTATAACAAAGAAGTGTTATCGGACTTCGAATGGATGAATGCATTCAAATTGAATATTGAATTATCACTTTCACTGACAGTGAACCAAGGGATGTTGGTCTCCTTTGTTGCAGATGCGGCAAAGAGAAAGAAACTTTGCGGCCATAACAACTTATGTCCATAAGAACTTCTGGTTACACGTTGCCATAAATACGCTAATTTGAGTTTTTGGACATTTGGAATATTCGCGTTCTAGTGGCTAACGCCTTGGATTCTCATACGGGGGATGGTGGCTTCGAGTCCCACCTCGCTGCACCAGGGATGTCGGCGCTAATGGCCCAGATGTCGATGCGTCGTAAATGAAGTAGTGGTTTGGATCTCTTCTAGATAATTTGGAGCTGTGGTTGATTTTCTATGACAAAAAGAACCATGGTTGTATAGGTACAAGAAATAGCGGAGTTGAGGAAACAGAAAGATTGAGAGAGGTAGAGGGATAGCGCAAGAAAAACCCTGCAGAGTTAGGCTAAGTATTTTGTGTAGAGGAGTTGTGTTAATGAGAAGAGAGGTCGAAACGTAATTATACACAGCAAAGGAAGATCTTGTAATCTCTTTAGGGGTCTCTTGAACCCCATCCCCTCCCCAAACCCAACCATGATATTTGGCAGAGAGAAGACACTTTACAAAGGAGATTTTACACTCTTCCTGTTTTGTCTAAATCAAAACTAGATTTCAGCGCCTATTCTATGGGAAGCATATTTCGTCAAATCTGTGTCATAATATTGTCGTTTCAACTAGAAATGTCAAAGTTTCAGATGTAACGAAAATACCGGTTGCCAGTACTACAAAACCAAATCATTGTTAAAAGTCCGTCACGCAGGAGCTGCATAACTAAGCACTTTACTCGGTATTAAGGTAGTGTAGATTGCATTCCTCAATAATTTTCTTTAAAAAAAAAAAAAAACTATATAAATAAAATAAAAACATGAACTTAAATAATACACAAAAACTTCATATTTTCACCTTTTGAACTGACGCAGGAAGGGGATACAGAACTGTAGGGGGACTTCCCCCTAGTGGTAGAAAGCGCTCCTAGCGGCGGCTTTGTGAACCTACTTCTGGCGGGCTATTCTATTGAAATATAGTACAAAGTAAACCCCCCTTTCCGATAGACCGATTTAGCTCATTTATACAACACTTCTTTCTAATGAATTACCCACGACGTATACCAAGTTTCGTTACAATGCCGCAGAAATTACGACCGGTATGAGTATATTAGTAATTTGGGTCCGGAGTAAACCCCCTTTTCTAATGAACCGATTTAGTTTATTTTTGCAACACATGTTTCTCTGTAGATGAACACTATGAATACCGAGTTTCGTTGAAATATATCAAATACTACGGCTGGAATTGTCAAATAAGTGTTTTGGGTTCGGGATAAACCCCCCTTCCGTTGGACCGATTTAGGTGGTTTACGAACTCGTTCAATCGTTTGTTAATTGAACGCTGTATACCAAGTTTCGTGACGAAACTTTTCTGGCCGCTATCGAGTTAACAGACACATGTATATATATATATATATATATATATATATATATATATATATATATAGTATAGATATATATAAAATTTAACGGGGGTCATTTTCGGTTTCTACTACGTAGGATCGATAAAGATTTGAAGAAATTTTTCAAAAATTCCGTCATGAGTGCAACCTCAATAGCTACTTTCCTTCGGAGGAAAGTGCTAAAAGAGGTTGGTCTATGGCTTTTCGTTGACTTACAATTTGCCTTAGAACGCTCATACATTAATAATATACTTACTACGTAATTCAAAATGCTTTTATTTTTATAGGAAATTAGAGTTGCAGAAATTAACGAAAAAGACCCCTTAAGACTTTTCAACAATAGACTTAAAATAGTCCAAAAATACTCATAGAGGACTAAAACAAGGTGTCGTGTTTAGTCCTTTATTATTCTAACTCCTCATCCTGGAGATCGAATAATAATAAAGCAGAACTCTCAGACATTGCACGTTTACTTTGTCAGATCTAAAAGAAACACGGGAATGGGGCTGACAAAACCACTGTTCACAGACGAATTGCAAGGGGCCGCACAAAAATAGAACGGATTCCTCATGCGCTTTACCCTCCTTGGAAAAAAATAAATTCAAAAATGAAAATATGAACAATGACATTCCGATGCTACGGTTACCATTACGTGACGTTCCAACTATAGTGATGGTGGTAAAACATTTGACAAAAAGACATGCTGTAGACATAAACACTGACTTGAAGAAAATACTTCTTATTCGACAAAATACGACCAATCAAGGAAAAACAACGTAAACGAAGATTTAAATACTATAATAGATACATTCAATGAGAGCATGGCTCAGTGGTCCACAGTACCAACATGTGAGCCCTATGTTCCTAGTGTCGTGGGTTCGATTCCCAACTGAGGTAGTGGCTTTTCTTTCAAATAAAAAGAATATACAGCAGTGCTATCTAGGTTAGAAAAGGGTGGTTACCTGTAGTTAAGGCGTCCCAAAAATCGGTGTTATTTGTAATTGGACGGTAAACTTTAAATAAATAAATTAAATGAGAACCAGGAGATGAGGGAAGCTGAACGTCGAGAATATTGTTTCCAAGGGCTAAAATAACAGGGCGTTTACCCCAAAATAAATAACACATTGCAGTCTTCTGTTTTTTTTTTCGTGGTAAAAAACACCTGAAATAACATCTGAGATATTGACAAGTTGTGGGGTTGTACACTCGTACTTAGTTCTGACATTTTTGCTGTTAGCACGATTCCGACACTTTCCAGAGGATAATACGTTTATTTATAACAAAGAAGGGTTATCGGAATCAGAATATATAAATGCATTAAATCTGAATATTAATTATGAAACTCTTCGAGCAGCACCCGGAGTTAAAAGATGGTTTGAAGATTTTTTTTATTGCTTACCAAGAACATCAACCAATTGATTGACTTGCAATGCGTACTCTCTCAATAAGGGAAGCTCGAAAGTTCCGTGTCAGTTAATGTATTTAATATTATTTATTGTTGAAGGACAAAAATATAATCTATGGTGGATTTGTGTAAAATCAGTGTATGAAAATTAATGATGGACACTTGGGAAAATACTAGTCTCAATGTGAATTTCATTTTCTTCTATTAAGCTATGCTACAGGGGTCAAGGTAGAATGTAGATTTGATTCCTGAAGTGAAGAGAAAAACCCAGCAGGGCGGAAGGTGAGATAGTGCCAGGACACAGTTGGTTGTAGTGTCCTCATAGATTGTGCGTTAGATAGCAACCTTTCCCAGCATTCGGTGGACAATATCAGCGGTTTGCCTTTTCGGTCTATACCTACTTCTGGAGTCCCGCAAGGGCGCTTAGTGGGCACTAGTCTAATCACATTAACCACATACCTAAGGTTTATTAAAGCATTTATTATTATTTTTTATTTATTTATTTTTTGAGAGTTTAGACTGCTTTGGTCATTTAAACCTTTGAAAATTTGTTTTTTGGAAAAGTTTTTGGAGCGAAATTCGCGCAAAAAAAAATATTTACGCTTACATCATATGCTTGTAAGTACTCGTTTTATAGGCTTGTTGGGCTAGTAAAACGAATGGAACCATTTTTAAGGCGATAGCTTTAACCGTTTCCGAGAAAATCGGAAAAATAGTTGTTAAATCAAGTTTTTGGTTTGGCTACTTAGAATCATGGAATTCGGTTAAAATATTTTCTGAATGTTTGAAAATCATACATACAAAGATGTTTAAATTTTGGTTACGTTTGGAGTTAAGGAAGGATTAGAATAAAATATTTTATTAGGAGACATGAAAAGTTTTGGGAACTTTGTATACTTTCCTTAAAATCTCGAAAACGGTTGAGAATCCGGTAAGCCGAAGGTTACCATTCGAAACATTACTAAATTCTCTACAAAAAAGATTCTAAAGACATTTTTGATTAGGCGATGTCAATCGGAGAAATAAGTGCGTAAAACTTCAAACACGTTCGTTTTGTTCATTTTTGAACGAGTTTTTGTCGTAGTTCAAATCACTTTTTAATTTTTGTCTATTTCCGTTAGTTTATTATTGCTTTTATTTTTGTAATTGCTTATATTAGGAAAATGTATTTGTCTCTAAAACAAGATACGTAAAATGAGAATCAATTTACTGTAAAAATTTGCATAAACGTTAGGGAGATCATTATAATGTTTTTTTTTTTTTTTTTTTTTTTTTTTTTTTTTTTTTTTTTAACTCGTTTCCTCCTCTCCATAGATAGGAAACCTGATTCTGACGTCGACCAAATGACGTAATCCGAAAGTACCGACTAAAAGATTTCACGTTTTAGAACTCGTAGATAACGAAAGTAGAGGTGGTTCAGAGTGAAATATATTTTTGAGTAATTAAATGAATTTTTGTATGGAAAGTCCAGTAGTTAAAATCATAACTATTAATAGAAATTGGGAAATATGTATTAAATAGAACTCATTAAACCTTTTACAGAGAACTCTATTATAACATTTCTTAAAGAAAAGGATAGGAGATTATTTATTTATTTCATTTTAAGGGTTTCACATCTATGGCGATAAGCCCTTGGATAGCAGATTACCCCAGGAGTAGGATATAGCAGATTACCCCAGGAGTAGGATATAGCAGATTACCCCAGGAGTAGGATATAGCAGATTACCCCAGGAGTAGGATATAGCAGATTACCCCAGGAGTAGGATATAGCAGATTACCCCGGGAGTAGGATATAGCAGATTACCCCGGGAGTAGGATATAGCAGATTACCCCAGGAGTAGGATATAGCAGATTACCCCAGGAGTAGGATATAGCAGATTACCCCAGGAGTAGGATATAGCAGATTACCCCAGGAGTAGGATATAGCAGATTACCCCGGGAGTAGGATATAGCAGATTACCCCGGGAGTAGGATATAGCAGATTACCCCGGGAGTAGGGTATAGCAGATTACCCCGGGAGTAGGATATAGCAGATTACCCCAGGAGTAGGATATAGCAGATTACCCCTGGAGTACGATGTAGCAGATTACCCCGGGAGTAGGATATAGCAGATTACCCCAGGAGTAGGATATAGCAGATTACCCCGGGAGTAGGGTATAGCAGATTACCCCGGGAGTAGGATATAGCAGATTACCCCAGGAGTAGGATATAGCAGATTACCCCAGGAGTAGGATATAGCAGATTACCCCTGGAGTACGATGTAGCAGATTACCCCGGGAGTAGGATATAGCAGATTACCCCAGGAGTAGGATATAGCAGATTACCCCGGGAGTAGGGTATAGCAGATTACCCCGGGAGCAGGATATAGCAGATTACCCCAGGAGTAAGATATAGCAGATTACCCCAGGAGTAGGATATAGCAGATTACCCCAGGAGTAGGATATAGCAGATTACCCCAGGAGTAGGATATAGCAGATTACCCCAGGAGTAGGATATAGCAGATTACCCCAGGAGTAGGATATAGCAGATTACCCCAGGAGTAGGATATAGCAGATTACCCCAGGAGTAGGATATAGCAGATTACCCCAGGAGTAGGATATAGCAGATTACCCCAGGAGTAGGATATAGCAGATTACCCCAGGAGTAGGATATAGCAGATTACCCCAGGAGTAGGATATAGCAGATTACCCCAGGAGTAGGATATAGCAGATTACCCCAGGAGTAGGATATAGCAGATTACCCCAGGAGTAGGATATAGCAGATTACCCCAGGAGTAGGATATAGCAGATTACCCCAGGAGTAGGATATAGCAGATTACCCCGGGAGTAGGATATAGCAGATTACCCCGGGAGTAGGATATAGCAGATTACCCCAGGAGTAGGATATAGCAGATTACCCCAGGAGTAGGATATAGCAGATTACCCCAGGAGTAGGATATAGCAGATTACCCCAGGAGTAAGATATAGCAGATTACCCCAGGAGTAGGATATAGCAGATTACCCCAGGAGTAGGATATAGCAGATTACCCCAGGAGTAAGATATAGCAGATTACCCCAGGAGTAGGATATAGCAGATTACACCAGGAGTAGGATATAGCAGATTACCCCAGGAGTAGGATATAGCAGATTACCCCAGGAGTAGGATATAGCAGATTACCCCAGGAGTAGGATATAGCAGATTACCCCAGGAGTAGGATATAGCAGATTACCCCAGGAGTAGGATATAGCAGATTACCCCAGGAGTAGGATATAGCAGATTACCCCAGGAGTAGGATATAGCAGATTACCCCAGGAGTAGGATATAGCAGATTACCCCGGGAGTAGGATATAGCAGATTACCCCGGGAGTAGGATATAGCAGATTACCCCAGGAGTAGGATATAGCAGATTACCCCAGGAGTAGGATATAGCAGATTACCCCAGGAGTAGGATATAGCAGATTACCCCAGGAGTAGGATATAGCAGATTACCCCGGGAGTAGGATATAGCAGATTACCCCGGGAGTAGGATATAGCAGATTACCCCGGGAGTAGGGTATAGCAGATTACCCCGGGAGTAGGATATAGCAGATTACCCCAGGAGTAGGATATAGCAGATTACCCCAGGAGTAGGATATAGCAGATTACCCCTGGAGTACGATGTAGCAGATTACCCCGGCAGTAGGATATAGCAGATTACCCCAGGAGTAGGATATAGCAGATTACCCCGGGAGTAGGGTATAGCAGATTACCCCGGGAGCAGGATATAGCAGATTACCCCAGGAGTAAGATATAGCAGATTACCCCAGGAGTAGGATATAGCAGATTACCCCAGGAGTAGGATATAGCAGATTACCCCAGGAGTAGGATATAGCAGATTACCCCAGGAGTAGGATATAGCAGATTACCCCAGGAGTAGGATATAGCAGATTACCCCAGGAGTAGGATATAGCAGATTACCCCAGGAGTAGGATATAGCAGATTACCCCGGGAGTAGGATATAGCAGATTACCCCGGGAGTAGGATAAGCAGATTACCCCAGGAGTAGGATATAGCAGATTACCCCAGGAGTAGGATATAGCAGATTACCCCAGGAGTAGGATATAGCAGATTACCCCAGGAGTAGGATATAGCAGATTACCCCGGGAGTAGGATATAGCAGATTACCCCGGGAGTAGGATATAGCAGATTACCCCGGGAGTAGGGTATAGCAGATTACCCCGGGAGTAGGATATAGCAGATTACCCCAGGAGTAGGATATAGCAGATTACCCCAGGAGTAGGATATAGCAGATTACCCCTGGAGTACGATGTAGCAGATTACCCCGGGAGTAGGATATAGCAGATTACCCCAGGAGTAGGATATAGCAGATTACCCCGGGAGTAGGGTATAGCAGATTACCCCGGGAGTAGGATATAGCAGATTACCCCAGGAGTAGGATATAGCAGATTACCCCAGGAGTAGGATATAGCAGATTACCCCTGGAGTACGATGTAGCAGATTACCCCGGGAGTAGGATATAGCAGATTACCCCAGGAGTAGGATATAGCAGATTACCCCGGGAGTTGGGTATAGCAGATTACCCCGGGAGCAGGATATAGCAGATTACCCCAGGAGTAAGATATAGCAGATTACCCCAGGAGTAGGATATAGCAGATTACCCCAGGAGTAGGATATAGCAGATTACCCCAGGAGTAGGATATAGCAGATTACCCCAGGAGTAAGATATAGCAGATTACCCCAGGAGTAGGATATAGCAGATTACCCCAGGAGTAGGATATAGCAGATTACCCCGGGAGTAGGATATAGCAGATTACCCCGGGAGTAAGATATTGCAGATTACCCCAGGAGTAAGATATAGCAGATTACCCCAGGAGTAAGATATAGCAGATTACCCCAGGAGTAGGATATAGCAGATTACCCCAGGAGTAGGATATAGCAGATTACCCCAGGAGTAAGATATAGCAGATTACCCCAGGAGTAAGATATAGCAGATTACCCCAGGAGTAGGATATATCAGATTACCCCAGGAGTAGGATATAGCAGATTACCCCAGGAGTAAGATATAGCAGATTACCCCAGGAGTAAGATATTGCAGATTTCCATTTACTGGAATGGCCGATGTTTGATTTATGACAAGCCCGCTCTCCTTTACCTGCTCTTCCAAAGTGCAGCCTAAATGTCCAATAGAGCTTTGCTTGAAGATCTGACTTTTTTTTTCTCCCAGCCGAGTCCCAACCATCCTTTCACTTCGCGTCACCTCAACGGCTAACTATCTAGGCGCACGGTAGTGCGCCAGGCCAAGTTCCGGCCTAAGCATACTGTGTGTATATTACAGGCGGTCTTAGAGCCGATTTTTACCCTCTCATAACTTTCAACCAGGTGAAGATAAATTTATGAAATTTTACACAGGTATTAAACTACTAGATGTGAGTAAAACTGGAAATTTTCATAATTCTACATCGAATAGTTTCCGAGATATAAGCGATCGAAAATCGGGATTTATAGGACTCACTCACTCACTCACTCACTCACTCACTCACTGACTCATCAAAATTATTAGGCACTTCCCATGATGCTAGAGACTTGAAATTTTGCATGAAGATAGATATGAAGGTGTTATTAAAGGAAAAAATCGAAAAATTGCGAAAAGTTGTGTTTGACTCCACTTCCGGGGCGGGGCGTGCCAGTTTTGTACTTCCATCGGAAACCCGTCATTCCGTCCGAAACCCATGATGTGGAGTATCAAATGAATTGTCTCGGTATGAAGAACCTATATTTGATGTTTTAAAAAACAATTAGACGCATACAGGCTCGGTAAAAATCTTATATCAGCTGTCTGTCTGTATGTTTGTTCCTCTTACAAATCCGTACCGTTTGACCGATTTTGACCAAACTTGGGACACAGATGGGTCTTGATACGGGGAGAATCATAGGCTAGGTTAAATTGTCTATCAGCTGTCTGTTTGTCTGTTTGTTCCTTATACAAATACACACCGTTTGACCGATTTTGACAAAATTTGACACACATGTCGGTCTTTATCCGGGTAGTGCCATAGGCTAGTCAAAATCGTCTATCAGCTGTCTGTCTGCATGTTTGTTCCTTACACAAATTCACACCATTTGACCGATTTTGACCAAACTTGGCACACAGGTAGGCCTTGGTCCGGGGAATGCACTAGGCTAGGTAAAAAAGGTCTTTCAGCTGTCTGTCTGTATGTTTGTTCCTTATACAAATTCACACCGTTTGGCCTATTTTGACCAAACTTGGCACGCAGGTAGGTCTTGATACGGTAGTGTCATATTACCTATGACGTTTTCTACTTTTTGTTCCATCGAAATGCCATCATTCCTTCTGAAACCCATCATGTGGGGTATCAAATGAATCGTCTTGGTAAGGAGAACCTATATTTGATGTTTTAAAAAACATTTCGACGCATCTTAAAAACAGTTGTGACTTCTTTCTTAAATGTAGTAAATAAAGTCGTAGGGGTTAACTGCATAATATACTTCAAAGCAGATACTAAGTTTTTCAAAGTCGAGTCATTTTTGTTCTTAAATTTTTCTTGAAGGCCTTCTACACTTTCCCTATTGTGATATTTATCCTCGGGATAAGGTTCCTGTGTTTTACAGTGTAATAGTTTAGTTAAGAGAGCAATCAATTTGTCCTCTAAAGTAATGTCATTTGGAAGAGCTTCTAACTTTTCTAGTCTAGTGATTAGATGTATGTAGGTTGATTATTGGTATCAAATATCAAGCAGTATGGAGAACCTTATGCAGAATCCAAAGACCCTGGTTTTATATGAAGTACAAAAGCCAGTAGGTATGCGGCAACTAAATTCTATTTAATACTTAGAAAAAAGTAATGAGATCCCCAAAAAAACATAAATGTGAAATAGAGGCCAAGTTCCTGCCCCCACAAAGAAACACTCCCTTCCTCAAAAATATCCCCTCCTAAAACCCCCCAAAAACGCCTTACCATTCTACACTCCAAAAAAGTAGTATGGGTTGGTGTATTAATTCAACCAAAAATATTTGCCAATACAAGAGATGATACAAGAAAGAAATGGCCAAGTTCATTACTTGGAAGACCTCATAGTTACTTACTAAGAAGAGTAAAGACACTTCAACTGACCTTTAAAAATAACAATAAAAATACTTATATCCAGTTACTAAAATATCACTTTCTTCAACCAGGTATATTCTTAAACTTGGCAATGTTTAGTTTTTATCTAAAGATAATATCGGCACAAAAAAACATTGCCAAGTTTAAGAATATACCTGGTTGAGGAAAGTGATATTTTAGTAACTGGATATAAGTATTTTTATTGTTGTTTTTAAAGGTCAGTTGAAGTGTCTTTACTCTTCTTAGTAAGTAACTATGAGGTCTTCCAAGTAATGAACTTGGCCATTTCTTTCTTGTATCATCTCTTGTATTGGCAAATATTTTTGGTTGAATTAATACACCAACCCATACTACTTTTTTGGAGTGTAGAATGGTAAGGCGTTTTTGGGGGGTTTTAGGAGGGGATATTTTTGAGGAAGGGAGTGTTTCTTTGTGGGGGCAGGAACTTGGCCTCTATTTCACATTTATGTTTTTTTGGGGATCTTTATCTCATTTAGTATTTCTGATCGCCCTCTAGCTGGCTAAAAAAAATGGGCAGATTTTCATGATATTAGGTATTATTCATTTACTAATGGCACTCGGGAGCCGCGCTAAGATGACGCAGTTCCAGCGAGTCGGACTTCCCCCCCCCCTTTCCTTCTTCATTCCGTGAAAAGAGTATAAGACCCCCCGGAATATAACGAGTATTGATTGAACATAGGATTAGAATCAGTTAAATGTTGTTCTCGCTAAGAAAGCCATCGGGTTCTGAGCACCAATATCCTCCGTGCATAAAGGGGGAATTTCCTCGAGAAGGAGGTTAATTATATCAGAACCCTCATTACATCTACCCTCGACTAATTTACACTTTAATACTCTCCCTGATTTAGTTACACCCTTCATTGCCTTCAAGAAGGAACCTTTTTAACTCATTATCAAGGCGTTTAGCTTTTCACCTCTCTCACATCAAGGTATTTCTCAAGGTATTTCTTCACATTTTCTAGGCACTTGTAAAATGTCACTTACAAATGTATACATATAATATACATATATATATATATATATATATATATATATATATATATATATATATATATATATGTTCGCTCTCTAGGTGGCTCAAAAATGGTCCGATCTTGATGAAATTTGGTACAAAAATCTTTCGTCTAATTTAAAGTCATATTCGTTAACCAGAAAAATCCGTCTACCGGAAGATGCTTTCTGGAGCGAAATTTGCGCGAAAAAAATCGTAAGGCTTACGTTTTTGAGTTCATATGCTTGCAGTTACTCGTTTTATGAATTTCTTAACGTAGAAAAACTAATGAAACTATTTTTAAAGCGATATCTGTAACCGTTTTCGATAGAAAATGACACACCTCCTTATCCAAACTAATTTTCAGTTTGCGTATTTAGAAACGATTAATTCAGTTGGATCTTGTCATATCATTAATTAATATTCATCTAATCAATGATAGGTAAATTTTGGTTCCGTTTGGAGTTAAGGAAGTACTAAAAAGTCAGACTCGCAGGAACTGCATCATCTTAGCGGGGTTCCGTTCTTATCCCTGGTCTCATTTGGAAAGATTAAAACAGTTATTATTTTGGTTCCACCTTTCTTGAAAGGACTTGATTTATGATCTTACCTAGATGGGTCGGCCAACACCCGAAAGGCCTCCACTTAAAGGCTAATAGTTACAAGGTTTTCAAAACTCTCTCTTGGAAACCTATATTTCTAACAATAAATTGGTTTTCTTATTTGACTTAACCTGTTTTTGTTTGTTGTTTTTTTTTTTCGTTTTTAACGGCGCATCAACTATTTGGCTATTAGCGCCACTTAACCTGTTTTATTGTCAAATACATAATCCAACTATAAGCAATTAAAAAATTTCAAGGCATAAAAACAGACAAAAAGAACTGTTAGAATAAACGAAATCAATTACTTTAAAGTTTTAAGCACTTATTTCTCCGACTGACATAACCTAATCAAAACTATCTATAGATCCTTTTTTTAGAGCATTTAGTAATCTTTCGAATGGTAACCTTCGGCTTACCGGATTCTCAACCGTTTTCGAGATATTAAGGAAAGTATACAAAGTTACCAACACTTTTCACGTCAGTTAATAAAATATTTTATTTTAATCCTTCCTTAACTCCAAACGTAACCAAAATTTCAACATATTAGTTTTGATGAAATTCGAACATGCAGAAAATGTTTCAACTGAATCCCATTATTAAAAGTACCTAAACCAAAAACGTTATTCAACAAATATGTTTCCAATTATCTCGGAAACGGTTAACGCTATCGCCTTAAAAATGGTTTCATTCGTTTTCCTAGGCCAAGAAGCCGATAAAACGAGTACTTGCAAGCTATATGAACTAAGCGGAATGATTTTTTTCGCGCGACATTCGCTCCAAAAACCATGTTCCGGTGGACGGATTCTGCTGGTTAACGAACTTGACCTTTCAAATTAGACGAAAGATTTTTGTACCAAATTTTATCAAAATCGGAATTTTAAGATTTAAAGCATTTTTTGGTCGCTATGCAATTTTTTTCTGCGATTTAAACATTTTAAAAAGCACATAATGAATTTCGGTTCATCGAAGACAAAAAAGGTTGCACAATTTAAATTATATATTGCCGTCGCAAATATCGATTCGAAAGCTTATTTTCCCAACCTATGGATTTAACCTCTGCAAATAATAGAACCTTCCTTAGTAGAAGGAATGCACAAGCATAATGAATAGCAGGAAAGAGAGAGGATGAGAGAAATACGTCCCGTTCCTCACATCTCTTTTGCTGTGACAATCTTGTAATTGCCTGGTATTCAGGATTTCGAAATGATAAGTTAATGCAGAGGAAGTTTTTCCACGATGAAAAACATTTTTTCGGAGAAGGTCTATGACAGTTGATACTTTGAAAAAGCAACTTTTTGTAGCTCGAAACAAGGGAAAGTTAGAGTAAGTACACTAATTCTGTGAGAAATTGATAATAAAGAAATGAATGAGTATTAAAAATACATATTTTTATTAATAATGAGTGAGATTCCTCTTTGCCTTCACTAATTGCACTTTATTAATTACAGTACTGCCTATTTTCAGTATTTCAAGTGCCTTTTTGCCTGCCTATTTTAATAAAAAATAAATGCCTAACTTCCGGGCTCTAGTGATTACGCTCCTGAACCCTTTGAATGCTTTGACAACATTCGATTAATTATCTTAAGAAGCAGAATAGATAAAAGAAGACAGGGAACAGAAGGAGAGAAGATGGATGAGAAGGTATATAGATGGAGCTTGGTATCTTCTCCCGTTGTATAATACAACAGTTTCATGTGTTAAACATCACACAGTCCAATCGCAGATATACACTCGCTCTTCAAGATTAACTGTTTCGCATTTACGAGGTAGACCTTCCTTAGGCCGTTCGGTTCAACACCTCGAGCAACGACTTAACGGGTAGATGCTAATTTGTAACAATTTTTTTTTGTGGGCTTAAATGCTTCCATAACTAAAGCAAAAGTGAATCCAAGAGTTTTTTTGTGGCAGAACAGTTTTAAATGTTCAACAAATTCAATTTTTCAATGAAAGTCCCGATACATTTCAAAATTCAAAACCAGTTTTATACATTTTTTACAAGAAGTTAGGCAAATAAAATTTATTTATTTATTTAGTCAGTATTTACAACAATGTAAAAATACATTTCCAGTAAAAAGATACATGTGAATGTGTCTTGAAGCTCGTGAGGAGGGAAGCTGCACACAAGACAGAGAGATTAATACTCCTGCAGCTGGTCTCTAGGCCAGTTACGCTTCAGACAGCGAATGGGGTTGTTTGGGATTAGATGTGATGATAGGGAGTTAATTAAATAATTTGGATGCCCGTGTAATTTTGAATGAAATTTTTGATATACTTGTTTTGATAATGATTGGATAAATGGAATATGGAGGTCGTTATGGAGAGTCAAATTGGAGACAAAGAATGGAGCGTCGGCTATTTTGCGTAGGATTTTAGATTGCAATGATTGAATTTTGTAGTAGTTTGAGGGCTTTGTGGATCCCCAGAGTTCTATGCCATAAGTACATATTGGTCTGTAAATGAGTCTTTTGTTCTTAAGTGTAAGGTGTGATCGTCGGTCGAGTAAGTTTAGTAAAAGTCTGTACCGTCGGTTGAGTTCTTGTCTCTTCTGAGTAATGTGTGGCTTCCAAGTTAGTCGTTTGTCAAGTATAAGTCCAAGGTAGCGGATTTGGGATTTTTGAGGTAGAAATGAGTCGTTAAGGGACACCGGGGTACAAAGATCGTCTGAGGGCAAATGTTAGGTGGCAGGATTTCTGTGGGTTTACAAAAAAAATTAAAAATTATCATTTCAATACATTAAACTTTAAAGTCGTTTTTCTCAAAACTATGTTTTTCAAAGCAGACGACAGGTTAGCGCCTTCAATTATTACCCGATCAACTTCAAATTTTAACTGCAGCTTACTAACGACATTAATGGCATGCTTGTAAAGTAAGTAGCAGTTTTTCCATTCATTGAATTATAAAGATTTTATTGGCGATTTTCGATGGATTTTTTCATAGAATATGAAGAATTGTTCACAATTTATTAAAAAATTAATACTTATTAAAAATCCTACGTAATTGACTAGATTTTACCTTCTTCTTTCAAAATAATTTAACAATTTTTTCTAGATTAATAATTTCCCCTGATTTCTAGACTTTCGCCCGCGAAAAAAGAGGGGTTCCGTGTGTCAGACACAGCGCCGCCATTTTGCTTTTGAAGAATTAAAACTTTTGGATACTTTATTTATTTATTTATTGTGAGTACATAACAAGGTGATTCACGCTTGAAGACTGTGTGAACAAATCTAAATATTTCTTATACTATAGAAGCCAATCAAATGGAAAAAATACAAAAAAATAGTGTAGTAGCAGAAAACGTATATCATTGCTTATAAAAAGAATAAAATAAAATAGTAATAATAAAGACAAATAAAAATATACAGAAAAAATTATAGGGAAGATTTCTATAAACGTTGGAACTTAATTCTAATGTTTAAATATTTTAGAATATCATCAATGAGTGTACTGTCCTGTTTATGCAATTCGTGTAAGTCTGTATGTAAGTCAATGTCTTCTCTTTCCCTGCAGTCTGTAAGTATGTGTTTATGCAATTAGTGTAAGTCTGTGGGTAAGTCAATGTCTTCTCTTTCCCTGCAGTCTGTAAGTATGTGTTTATGCAATTCGTGTAAGTCTGTGGGTAAGTCAATGTCTTCTCTTTCCCTGCAGTCTGTAAGTATGTGTTTATGCAATTCGTGTAAGTCTGTGGGTAAGTCAATGTCTTCTCTTTCCCTGCAGTCTGTAAGTATGTGTTTATGCAATTCGTGTAAGTCTGTGGGTAAGTCAATGTCTTCTCTTTCCCTGCAGTCTGTAAGTATGTGTTTATGCAATTCGTGTAAGTCTGTGGGTAAGTCAATGTCTTCTCTTTCCCTGCAGTCTGTAAGTATGTGTTTATGCAATTCGTGTAAGTCTGTGGGTAAGTCAATGTCTTCTCTTTCCCTGCAGTCTGTAAGTATGTGTTTGATTGTTATTCCAACATTGCAAAGTGTACAAATCTGTGGGTCCTGTCTTGTCAACAAATAGGAATGAGTCAAGTGTGAATGTCCGATTCGTAGTCTAGTAAGCACGACTTCTTCTCGCCTAGCGTTCCTAATACTGGAACTCCAGGCTCCTATTTCGGCTTAATCTCACGTAACTTATTGTCTTGTGTGTATGTCCAGTCAGTTTGCCACTTGTTCATTATGTGTCTTTTTTTAACCTTGTTTATGTCTTGTCTAGTCATCTGGTTAATGTCTTTAAGTCATGTTACGTCCGTACTTCTTGGTATGTTGTCATGGTCCAGGTATCCATACAAAAGTTACATGAATGTTTCTGTCCTGTAGGTGGTAAAGCTGTGATGGTATTTGTGTAATAATTGGATGGGTACATGTCAGATAGGAATGAAGTATTTGTAAATAAATTTGACACATGGGAAGTTTCTTTATGAATGTAGCTATTGAGGTTGTACTCATAACAGAAGTTTTGAAATATTTCTTCAAGCCTTCATCAACCCCTTTTACTGGATACCAACAATTTATATTGTATACATATATGTATAACTTCTTTCCTTATTTTTTTTAAAATAAAGAGAACCAAAATTCTCTTTGAACTAACATGTTTTTATACTTAATCAATTGTAGAATACTGCTCTAATATTGCATTTCCATTTTATTACTAGTTCTGGTCCCAAACCTCGGATATTTTATCATAAAACCGCACTGCCTTTCTGCCCGACCTTATACATTCTAAGTCCAGCACTGTCTCGAGTGCTCAGCTGAGATCTGCCTTCTGAGGATTACTCTCATATTTCTGGATTAGTCAAGGAATATCCTCTTCCTCCCAGCTGTCTTCTAGAAGCCTTCTTCATCACATTTTACTTCCGAGTGAGCTACTTGTTAGGATTATGTCATGTGGGAGAGAATATATCAGAAGGCTTCCAAGGAAAATATATAGGTAATAAAATAAATCAAGACAAATAAATAAAACTGGTATTAAATATACCATTAAATTTAAGTATTAAATAAATGGAAGTTTAAAACTTAATATTTAATTATTTTTATTCCGGGGCAGCAATATGGAAGCATTAGGTTTAAACCAATTAATATTTGACTGAAAAAACGCTATAAAATCAACGAAAAAAGTGTTTAGATGTGGGTGGTATATATATATATATATATATATATATGTGTGTGTGTGTGTGTGTGTGTGTGTGTGTGTGTGTGTGTGTGTGTGTGTGTGTGTGTGTGTGCACTACAGTCTACGACATGTCGGATTATGACGAAGTTCTACGTTTTCTAGAACGGAACATCACATTCATTATCAGAACTTCATACTGATACAGAGTTTTTAGCCTAATATGGGCAAAAAAATCGTAGTTCTTCCGGTTTTGCATTATTGGGATTCGCGTACCTCGCCCTGATTTCATTCTATAGTCCACATGACTTTAGTAAACATGACTTTTTTGAGTAAAATAATTGCTGTTTTATTCACAGATTCAATTGAAAATATTTTACTTTCCAAGCTACCAAAGCACTCTAGCAGCTACCATCAGCAATGATTTTCAGAGATTTTATCAATATATCAAGAATTTTAATATAAATATTCATTTTTTTTTTTGCGTAAATTGTTGTTTTTTAATCATTTATGTACATTTCGAATAATAGTACTAATACTTTTAATAAAATATTGAAAGATGGAAACATTTTTTGCCGAGTTTTGAGCGGGCGCTTCTTAGTTAAAACTAAACTTTCAAAGGCAGATACTGCATGTCGGACTTCTGAAATAATTCACTCAGCAGTTTATAAGAAATTTAAAAGAACAATTTTTTTTTTTCATTAATCGTAGGCTCGATTATCACTACGGGTAGTTTTCTAAAAAAGGAATGGTAAGCTGTAGATAACTCGTCCTAAAAATGCGGGATGAGTGTATGTACACGTTAAAATTTATGGAATAAAAATATGTAATTTATGAGTTAGCCTTGATTTTGAATGTCCTCAATTTATGACACAATTACATTTTGCGTGGACAATTGATTACTAGTATAAAACATGGTCAAGTTTTGTGTAATTGGCTTTTTGCAGTCAATCTTTTGAATTCTGCAAAACTCTCAAAGCCAATGGCAATTGACGGACACATGATCACAGTAACGTTTTCTGTGGATTTTAATTTTGTGGTCGCGTACCTCTTGATGCCCCCATCCTCAGATGCTATGTCTGTTGGGTACGTTCACAGAAAGAGATAAGGGTTGATTCTATCAAAGAAAGAGGTTTCGGTGACTTTTATATTTATATGCTAATGTACTGAGAGCTATTCAGAAATTGAAGTCAAGAGAAGAAAATATCCAATGGAATCGAAGATTGACTCCTGAGAAAACCTATTTCATAGAAAGATCAGTTCGGGCTCAGAGATATCATATGTAATGCTTGAGAAAATATCGGATATGCCGACGTCAGAAGTTATTTCTTTGCAAGAATATTTTCCTTTAAACGATGATTTTGATAATGTCAAATCTACCAAACGAATATTGGTTTGTCTGTTTTAGGATAGACATCATTCATTTTTATAAAATCATAATTTCGCTATTGATCAAAACTGTGACTAAGCACTGGCTTCCAAGATAGAGCTAAGATTTATCTACTACAAATACATGGATCTTAGTCTCTAGTAGACTTACAAGAGAAACTTGCAGCTCGAAAATTCAAACTTTATATTGACAGCTTGACGTATCAGGACTTACAGACAGACGTACCTTGGCCTATAATTATGCATAGGTGGTAGGAAACATTAAACAGAACAAGAAACAAGAAATTAACCCTGTAGGTCTGATAAATGTATTCAACTTGAATGTCAATTTAATTTTTATGAAACTCGTTCTAAGGGAGAGTTATGAATATAAAATAGCAGTAAAAGTGTAAAATGTATTCCTCACATTTATTGTAGATCCCTTAAAATAACTACGACCGATAAAAAAAAATAAAATGTAAAATAATCAAGAATTCGTTTGAATAGGTATAGTAAATCAAACACAAGCATCACACTAAATTCAAACATTGAATTGGTTACGTTATTGTGGGTGTGATAACTTGAGATTCTCAAGTTGAGAAGAAATCAACACCCCAAATGCACCTACATTAGACCCGTATTTCTCCCGATCCGATCCGATCCGATCCGATTTCGTTTGACCGACATGGGCTGGCAGCGGCCGACGTGAGTGCCTACATTGGTCCCGACCCGATCCAATCTGATTTAGTCACAGCTCGTCAGCAATAACCTGGTAGCGAAGTGAAAATGAGTGATTAATTTAAGAAATACCACCTAATAAGCCTTCGATAACAGGACAGATCAATTTTCCGAGCGGAAGTCGAAGAAGCTGAGTGAGTCATTTTAGGACCTTGGAAGAGAAAGGGTGAATCACGAAATCCGGATGTTGGGAAATCCAAGTCAAAGTTCTGAAAGTGCTTCCACAGAGTTTCTGTGGAAACCTGATTGAAAAAGTATGCAATTGAAATTTTTTTTTTTTTTTTTTTTTTTTTTTTTTTTTTTTTTTTTTTTTTTTTTTACGGCGCTTCAACATCTAGGCCAATAGCGCCAATGGCTTAACAAAATGCTACGAGGGGAGTTTCAGACCCGAGATTCGCCCTCAAATCGGTCTTTGAATTTTTCTTAGATGGTGCTATTCACTTTAACATGAAACTGTGAGAGAACTAAAGGCGAACCAGAGAAACAAGACGAAGCGTTGTGTTACCTAATCTTTTTGACGCAGAAAATAAAAGTCCCTGATTTCTGCTACTTTAAGTTTTCTTGTGCACAATCATGTAACATTTCACTTTTCTTCAAGACGTCTTTCAATCAATGTTTAATTATTGAATGATGTTTAATGTTTCAAAACAAATATTCACTGTTTGCATTGCAAGCTTTCCAAATGAGTCTTGGCAAAAGTGCTAAGATGACGTAATTCCTGCGTCGGTCCTTTTTTTCTTGTTACCGTCGTTATATGCAAAGATAGACAAAAGGACCGAATATATAGTTTATATAGAAATTATTATTTGCCGTTTCCTTGAACCGATTCCCTTATTGAATACTGAATACATCCCTTCAGGTATAAACGGATTGACTATTGACCGCATTGAATACCCCGGATTGTGACTGGGATATTCGAAGCGATACGGCCGAAGGGTCCATCACCCAACGTGATATGAAATGCTTTCTACGTGATGGCATAAACCTCGCCGACTCTCCAACCCCTGCGTTTTTATACGGGCGGCAAACCCTTGGACGTGACGCGCATCAACGCTTATCTTCTTTCTCCTGGATTGCTCGGCTTATATTCTCTCTTCATCTTCCTCTGCAAATAAATAAAATTTGAAGAATTTGTCTTGGCTTGGATCAAATAAATCTACGACTCCTAAGTACATGAACT
>OX328127.1:23702193-23763465 GCA_946811695.1 Gonocerus acuteangulatus
TATATATATATATATATATATATATATATATATATATATATATTTATATATATAAAAATACTTACATATAAATTTGAGCCACTGTTATTTTTGTGATCTATGGGTTCTGAAACCTGAAATGTTCTAGTCGGCACTTCGGGATTGGGTTATGAGGTCAGCCTGTTAAGCGGGTTTTCCTCCCTATGGAGGGAGTGAGGAACCACGCTAAAAAAAATCTCTTACGAACTCATATGAAGATTTTGTCGACGGTGTAATAAATTTATATTTTCATTTCCATGAATAACAGCATATTAATCATGGCATAAAATTAATTATTTTTATTATATTAATACTTTAAAGTGAAATCTAAATAAATAATATCCATTTTTAGCACTTTCCTCCGAAGGAAAGTAGCTATTGAGGTTGGACTCATGACGGAATTTTTGAAAAATTTCTTCAAATCTTTATCGATCCTACCAAGTAGACACCGAAAATGACCCCCGTTAAAATTTATATATATATATATATATATATATATATATATATATATATATATATATATATATATGCATATATGCAGGTATATATATGTGTCTGTTAACACGATAGCGGCCAGAGTTTTTGTTTTTTCGTCACGAAACTTGGTATATAGCATTCAATTAGCAAACGATTGAACGAGTTTGTTAACCACCAAAATCTGTCCACCGGAAGGGGGGGTTTACCCCGAACCCAAAACACTAATTTGACCATTTCAGCCGTAATATTTCTTATATTTCAACGAAACTTGGTATTCGTAGTGGTAATATAGAGAGAAAAGTGAGATATAAAAATGAACTAAATCGGTTCATGAGGAGGGGGGGGGGGGTTTACTCCGGACCGACAATACCAATTCGCCACTACCAGCCGTGATTTTAGGTATATTTCGACGAAACTCGGTATTCATAGTGGTAATCTACAGGTAAATATGTGTTGTAAAAATAAACTAAATCGGTTCATTAGGAGGGGGGGGGGTTTACTCCGGACCCAAATTACTAATATACTCATACTGGTCGTAATTTCTGCTGTATTGTAACGAAACGCGGTATACGTCGTGGGTAACTCATGAGAAAGAAGTGTTGTAAAAATGAGCTGAATCGGTCAATCGGAAAGGGGGGCTTACTTTGTAATATATTTCAACAGAAAAGCCAGCCAGATATAGGTTCACAAAGGCGCCGCAAGGAGCGCTAGAGGGACTGTATCCGGTTCCTGCGTTAGATCAAAATACGATAATACGAGGTTTTTTGTATTTATTACGTAGTGTAGTAGGTACCATGTGTAAACTTAACTCTGGAAGCAAATTAATAATTTATCAGTTACTCATTACGAAATTAAAAGAGAACTATTCATGTTTTTATTTTATTTATGTAGGATATTTTAAGCAAATTGTTCTGGAAAGCAGTCTACACTACCCAAATTCTGAGGAAAGTGCTTAGTTATGCAGCTCCTGCGTGACGGACTTTTTACAATAAGTCTTCTTGGTACCCAATAATTTTAGATAGAATTGTTTTATATGCATATCATATTTTTTTCAACATGTAATTAATTTATTTAGAATTTACGTAAATGTATTAATAGATAAATTAATAATTTTGTCCTGATTAAGAGAGCTTACTTTGTATTTTAAATAGATAGTACCTACATAAAGGACTTATTCAAGTAGGAAACATAATTTTCATAATTAAGTCCCTATTAACTCACCAATAATTGAGTGAGCTAATTAAAAAGTTAAATTGTCGACCCATTAAACAAACCGAAGCAATAATAGAACGGGCTTTAAACGGCTTTAGAAATCGGCGAACCGCTGAAAAAATCCAATTTCCCCCCCCCGTCAAGAAAGGCTCGTCGGATTAGCCGCTACACGCTTCACCAGCTAACATCAAAGGAAGGCCAACTTCTCGCCGGCTCTAATTGGAGCGCTCTTTTCCAATTTATCTTTCGTGTCTGTGATTCCCCCTTTCAAAATAGGCTAACTTCAATAAATAAATTGCTTATCTATATTTGGATTCGTTTTTTATGATGATCTTTTTACCTCACCTTCCAAGTCGGTTATCTGTATTTTCCATCTTCGTCGCTTTCATCTTCGAAGTCAACCAATTAAATTATAAGACGGAAGATATATATATATATATATATATATATATATATATATATATATATATATATATATTTGCCAAACTTCAGGAGGTGATTCTACAAAAATTTATAAGTATGGTCCGATTCGGAAGGGGAAAGGAGCATGGGCGTAATTAAATAAGCTCACTTAGTTCATAAAAAATATTTTATTTTACGTGTAATAGCGTTTTAGTAGCCTAAAACTGTTCCAAGTTCTAAATTTGTATTATTCCACACACCGGAAATGGTCGCAGCCCCTCCCCCCCCCCCCGAAATTTTGATTTGATGGTAAAAATGTGTCGTAAAACCCTTAAAAATAAATTAAATAAGCTCACTTAGTTCATAAAAAATATTTTATTTTACTTGCAATAGGGTTTTAGCTGCCTAAAACTATTCCAAGTTCTAAATTTTTAGTATTCCATATACCGGAAATGGTCCCCTCCCGAAATTATTTTCTATATGAGCCCATGGAAAGGAGTTATGTCTAGTTTTCTTGTTTTTAACGTAGACATATATTTTATTGAATAAGAAAGGATTGCTCAAAAGCTGTTCAAGATAATTAAATTCCAATAAATAAAAGTCTGTCATGCAGGAGCTGCATAACTAAGCACTTTCCTCAGAATTGGGTAGTGTCGAATGCATTCCTGAATAATTTGCTTAAAATAACCTATACAGACAATTACAATAAAACATTAATAGTTGTGCTCCTTTGCTTTTATGAGCAGCTGTTTCAATTATTAATTTTGTAATTAATTTTTGGAGACCCGGTAGCCGTGAGGGTTAAGGCGTGAGCTCTTAACACTCCGTGCCAAAGGTCGTGGGTTCGATTCCCACTAGGGGCGGTGGCTTTTCTTTCGAAAAAAGAAAAGGCATCACCCCTATCCTATCCTTGCTAGAAAAGGGTGGTAACCTATAGATAACCCGTCCTAAAATTCGTAGTTAATAATAAATGGACGTTAAAATTTAAATAAATAAATAAAATAATTAATTTTTTTCCAGAGTTTTGTGTATGCGGGGTACTACACTACGAACTAAATACACAAAGCTTCACATTTCATCTATTGATCTTGATGAGTTTCGCGAACCTACGTTTAGCGAAAGAATTCAATTCAAACATAGTACAAAGTAACACACCCCTCCCCCTTCCAATTCGACCGATTTAGTTCATTTTCACAACACTTCTTTCTTATTAGATAGCCAGGACGTATAAAGAGATTCATGACAATTCAACAGAAATTACGACCGGTATAAGGAAATTGGTAATTTCTGTCCGGAGTAAACCCTCCCTTCTAGTCAACCGATTTAGTTTATTTTTATAACAAATTTGTCTCTTAAGTTGACCACAACGAATACCGGGTTTCGTTGAAATACAACAAATATGGCTGGTATTGGCAAATAACTACTTTGGCTCCGGAGTAAGCCCCCCCCCCTCTCCATGGACCGATTTTGTTGGTTAATGAACTCGTTCAATCGTTTGATGGAAGAATACTACATTCCAAGTTTCATGGCGAAAAAACAAAAACTTTGGCATGTATCGCGTTAACGGACACATATATAACTATATATGCATATATATATATATATATATATATATATATATATATATATATATATATATATATCAATTTGAACGGGGGTCATTTTCGGTATCTACTAGGTAGGATCGATAAAGATTTGAAGAAATTTTTCATAAATTCCGTCATGGGTGCAACCTCAATAGCTACTTTCCTTCGGAGGAAAGTGCTAAAAAATAAATGTTCTAAAATAGACAAAATTTCCTTTAAGAAAGCAGTGACTTAATTCACTAAACCCATTGATAGAAGATACTTTCTGGACGTCCAATAATGCACTTCTGTTCTCGATGAACAGAAGTGCATTATTGGACTTCTGTTCATCGAGAGGTTTCTCAAGAATTTTTTCCTCAGCCCCCTAATGGATTACAGATTCGCTACATGCAGGAAAACTTCAACCTTTATTAAGCCTTAAATCTCTGCAAATGAAGTGCAAGTTTATTAATGTGGATTATTCAAAAAGTAACTGAAAGTAATTCTTGCAATTTGTTTTCATTTAAGAGATATGTCACGTTTTGAGTTTTGCAAAGTTTCATTGATTTATGTTTTGCGTGTTTTAAATGGCACTCTTTTAAACTAAGAAACCAACAACGGACCCGCGAGCCAGATCCGGCCCGCTTTAATATTTGATCCGACCCGGGAGACATTTTGAAAAACCCTATCAAAATTTCTACAAAAAATACCTAGAAGAAGACCATTTTCCGCAGCTTAGAATATTCCCATAAAGATTGATTTGTGCAATGGTCAATAATTATAAATGCGAACAGTTCTTTTCAATGATGAAAGCTAATAAATCAAAACATCGTACAAGGCTGACTGACGTTAACTTAGAAAATTCTTTACGTCTTCGTATCAGTGAAATTAATCCAAACATCGATGGATTAGTTTCCCTAATTCTTTACGTCTTCGTATCAGTGAAATTAATCCAAACATCCATGGATTAGTTTCCCTAATTCTTTACGTCTTCGTATCAGTGAAATTAATCCAAACATCAATGGATTAGTTTCCCTAATTCTTTACGTCTTCGTATCAGTGAAATTAATCCAAACATCGATGGATTAGTTTCCCTAATTCTTTACGTCTTCGTATCAGTGAAATTAATCCAAACATCGATGGATTAGTTTCCCAAATTCAAGCTCAAGTGTCTCATTGATTTCGTGTCGCTATTTAACTTTCGAAGTTTGTAATAATTCCAAATTTAATAATAAGGTTTAATTATAATGTAGTACCTTTATTTTTCATTCAATTTTGTTATTTAAATGAATTGTATTACAATAACTTTGTCGTATTACTTCACGTCTGTTATCTATCGCTAAAAATGATGAACACTACTTTAAAAGCCGATTTTATTTTATGTTGAACCATCTTACAACAACGTACTTGCACACTAATGATTTGCCCACAACATGTCAAAAATTGCCCCTAATTCTAAAGAGAACTTTTTTTTTTGGAAAACGTTTTGGAATGGAGATTGATTGCATGCCCAAATTATTAATTTGCCTATGCCGGCAATTATAATTACTTCCTTCGAAACAATGTCGATGTGTTTTATGCCTAAATAATGAGGAACATTTCTTGTAAAAGAAGAAGAAGCAAAATCGGCCGATTTTATTGTAACAAAGTTAAATAAAAAAAAATGTTATTTAAAATTTAACGTCCATTTATACATGGCTTACATTTTTTTTGGATGGGCTATCTAAAGGCGACCAGGTTTTCAATGCAGGATAAGGTTGATGTTTTTGGATGGGCTATCTACAGGCGACCAGGCGTTTCAATGCAGGATAAGGTTGATGTTTTTGGATGGGCTATCTACAGGCGACCAGGCGTTTCAATGCAGGATAAGGTTGATGTTTTTGGATGGGCTATCTACAGGCGACCAGGTTTTCAATGCAGGATAAGGTTGATGTTTTTGGATGGGCTATCTACAGGCGACCAGGCGTTTCAATGCAGGATAAGGTTGATGTTTTTTCCCCAAAGAAACTAGCGGAAATCAAATCCACAATATTCGGCAAGGTGCACTGAAAGTCATCGGGCCTCATTAATTATAAAAGTCTAAGAACAAAACTTTTTGTATTTATTTTGTAATTATGTAGGTTAAACTCCTTCTTTTGGTATTCGGTTTGAATTAACTATCTTCCTGAGAAATGTGTAAGGTTATGCTGTTCCTGCGTGACGTACATTCTGATTTTGAGACAACTCTGCCACACTAAACTCATACGGATTAAGTTCTGTAACGATTCTAAGTTCTTGAAGATTGAATGTATATTTAGCAATATAGGAAGGCAGGGCGTTAAAGATTCCTTTGTAGATGAGGAATTTACATCTCAAAGGCTCAGGATTTGCGAGAAATTGTTTCAGAGAGATTTACCTCGGCCTATCGAAAGCTATCGTTTTTTCTGAAAGTTAGTAAAGAACTTGAGGTGCCACTCAAGGTGGCTATTTCATTAAGATAAGAATATCACTCTCTCCATATTGATGACTCAATTTATCAACTTATTATTGATTAGAATGTTTTGCGTTCATATAAATGCCGAATTGTTATAGCATACGCCTAATAAATGAATTGGACGTCTCTGAACTTCTCCTCGTTAGTATGGCCTGGATCGATGTCGAAAAGTGTAGGGGGAAGAAGAGCTCCTTGCGTTACACCACAGAGTAAAGGTCTCCGTTTTTCTCTAGAAAAATGGTTCTGTATTCAACAACACAAAATGTTTATACATACGTTCCGGAAATTTGATACCAAAATCACTTCAAGGTCATGTTCGTTAACCAGCCGAATCCACTTTACCTCTATTATTTCGGAGAAAATTCCGCAATAAAGTTGTATATTTTACGGCTTTGCCTTTTTATGTACGCACTTCCTTTGATTCTTTTTAGTCTGACCCGTAATGGGACTGCCTAAAAACAAAATTATTATTTAAATCGTAGGCTTCCACGGTCCGAGTCATTACAAATATTATAGTCTTCTGGTATTGACCGTGTCACAAACTTCTTTGCCGACGTTTCGCCAGTCATACTGCCAGCTTCCTCAGGGCTTAGTCTGAGAATGAGGATGATCTTCAAGTTCTCCTGTATAAATACCTGTCTTTGTATTCCTCCGCGGGCGTAGTCTGCACTCCCATGTCCCTGGTTGGTTGGTCCCAGTCTTGCTTGATTCTGGTTGGTGGGTTCCATCTGGACCGTTGATGGCTGAAAAAGAAGAAAGGAAACTGAGCCAGTCAACGGTCCAGATGGAAACCACCGACCAGAATCAAGCAAGACTGGGACCAACCAATCAGGGACATGGGAGTGCAGACTACGCCCGCGGAGGAATACAAAGACAGGTATTTATACAGGAGTACTAGAAGAACATCCTCATTCTCAGACTAAGCCCTGAGGAAGCTGGCAGTATGACTAGCGAAACGTCGGCAAAGATGTTTGTGACACGGTCAATACCAGAAGACTATAATATTTGTAATAAAATTATTATTATTATTTAATAATATTATCCAACCCCTGGAATTACTTAGCCTTGAAAATAAGTGTTATGCGACGATCCACAATTCCAAACCTCATATTGTGTCTGCATAATCTGTGCAAAATATATGTTCTGTACATTATTTTATCAGGTAGAAAGAAATCTAAAATAACTTGCTTATTTTTACGTATATTTGTTAAATTTTGTCTGTTTATTTCTGTACATAATATTTGGTCCCCTGCCTTGACTGTTCATTGTTGCCGTCATTTTCCCAACTGATGGAGTATTAGAGGCAGAATTTCCTCCGTCCAACACCATTTCCCTCTTAGCTTTATTTTATTTTAAGGGAAGCCATTTATCAGACCAGTAGATTGATGGTTTTAGACTTTTCCGAAATCTGCTGACCGATAATTTTATTAGTTTATGTGTCCTTAACTAAATATAAAATTATGTAATGTAAATAAGTTATGATATTTAGATTAAAGGCAATGAATTACGTTTGCTGAGAAAAATGTATTATATGTAGAAATATAGGACAAGGAGAAGTTGATGTTTTTCTGAAAGATGTTTTTTTTAATTTATTGGGTCCGCTGGTTAGAAGACAGAGAACAATAAATATTAGGTATATTATAAGATTGTGACCCTTTGTTCTTGGCTATGTATTTGAAAAATTGGAGGGCATATATTACAATAATATTAAATATTTGGGGCTCCACACGTTTCACGTCACTAGACGCCTCTTCAGGACCAACTTTACTATGTACATTTCATTTGAGCTTCAACTTAGGAACACCTTTCTCAGGCTGGGCCATGACTAAACTAATAAAATAAAGATGCCCTTTGTCAAAAAGCTGTTTAATCTCGATAGTGTTTAAAAATCGATTTCCAGAGAAAGCGTTTGTTGATAAAAATGTATTAAATTTTTAAGAATATTTAATTTTAAAATTAAAAGAATTCCATTTTAAAAATACATTAAAGATATGTTGGAGTTACAGTTTTCCGGTTTTCTTAAAATAACAAAGAACTTGGCTTACAACCTAAATCTCCATTTTTGTCGCAAAAATATACCTTTAACAAGTAGCATTTCACAAGTAAAGCAAGCCCCTGAAAGTATTTCAGTTATCTATACACATAATAAAATATTAACGGTTTGCTGTCTGTACATGGAAGATATATGGGAAAAAATACTATTGGGGGCCTTTACCAACGCAATAGTACCCAAAACAATGAGGTTTAGAATTTTTGTCTGTCTGTCTCTATATACGCTTGGGTTTAACAATCCCTAAGGGGTCAGCTTAGTGTCTCTGTCACGTTTTAGCAATCCTAGCAGCCTGTATGCTTGATCCCCGATGGCTATACGTCTAATATTGTCTATTATAATATTGATTTTTCATATATTCAAGTATATTGTAATATTGTATTCTCTTATAAATAGATGTGTATATAAATTTCAATTTGTATATTTGGGCAAAAATGTGTAAAATGAGATTGTATTTAATTAGATGTAATTTTTGTATGTATATTATATATGTAATTTTTGTTCTGAGCGAGTCGCCTTAGTTACGGTCGCTCATAAATAAATAAATATACGTCTAATATCGTGTATAGAGAAGAATACTGTAAAGTAGATTTTTTTTTTAAATGGCCATACGACGGTATTTATAATCCAAAATAAACCAAAAGATATATCAAAAAAATCTACCCTAAGTCATAATCCACGCGGTCCAAGTCGTGGGTACAGCTAGTCTTCAATAAAATCTCGAAAAAGGAAAATTGTTGTTGTGGAAGAATTTGTCTTAGCTACTAAAGATTGTAAAGATTTGTATTAGCTACTAAAGGTTGTGGAAGAATTTGTATTAGCTACTAAATCTAAACTCTTATTACTGCAAACTATCTGAAGATCTGAAGATTCTATGGAAATCCAACATTAAGAAGAAAAACAAGAAAAAAAAAACATAGGCATTATGCATAGCCTTCTCATTTCATGGGATCCACTCCATTTTTCAATTACCACGACATTTTTCAATTACCATGAACGAAGAAAATTTTAATGATAATATAATTTAAAATGAAATTAATATCCTCTTTAATTAATTCAGTGGACTTGTTGTAAGTTAAATTAACTGAGAAAACACTTCATTTTACGAGATGCCAAGAAACCGACATCTTTATCGGAAAGGATCAAGTCTCTGAGTTATTCACTTCTTCACATTATTCATGAGTCTTAGGATGTAGTATTTTTGCACATAACTCTTTTTTTGTTATTCTTTGTGGCCGTCAATATATATGTGTTTCCGGATGAGAACAGTTGCACATTTTGTAATGTCGAGAGGTGTGACTAGATGTGATGAAGTCCCAGAGGAAGCCATGAAGCTATGATGACATGAAATCGTAATTTCGAATGTTTATTCATGAGGGCATTAGGTGTGCTAACTCTATCGATAATGGAGGCTGTAGTTCTCTACAACCAGCCATCGATGGCTCCTTCCGTTTCCTGTTTATACTCAAGATCTCTATTCGAAGGCAGCTTTATCAAAATTATCTGTGAAACAATGATAGAAGAAAAACACCTGTGCTTCACAAGTTGATCCATTTTGAAAAGGACTAGTACAAAAATACTTTCCTGAACTATCAGAATGTGTTTCTCGACAAAAAAGAATTTTAGTGCTGGCACTTGAGCGTTTACAGGCCAGGCTTAAGGGTCAGAAAATGCGATCATCGCATACCAGAAAAAGAGTTGAATTTTTTCAAATTTTTAACACTTTTGCTGCGGGTGTGATTACGGAAGCACACTAGCGATCCTACCCGCTTAATTCGAAATTACACTCCTCCATTACTTTCCCCTTCAGATTCAAAGGAGGGGATTGACTTATACCGCTCCAGTTGCATTCAGTATTGTTTAGGCTTTCCAACAGTGTTTTCCGTATTTAAAGGGGCTGACAGAAAAATTGTATTATGAAAGAAAAATGTCTACATGAAAAATTCAAACTAAAAATGCACCCGATACTGAGGTATTCCCAAACAACGACAGCCGCAGCAAAAGTGTTAATATTCAACAAAAGTCATGTCTCACCTATGCTCTAATATATATTTTGGTTTCATTTTAATTTTCTGATCATTATTTTTTCTTATTATCAGTTATTTTCTTCTTCTATTTTATTATTATTTTTTTGAGTAGATTACCCTTGCTTTGGAGCTCTCCAAGTAAATAAATAAATAAGTAAAATTCAGAAAGTGCAAATTTCTGTGAAAGATATATGATTTGAAGTCCTATTAGAATATTCTGATGACTAGAAGCTGACGCTATGTTCATCAGAGGAATTTGGCGCCCAATATTGGCCCTCCGAAGAGACGGGAAAATGTCATTAATTTGTTTGATACTAAAACTGGGCCTTGGAACCGTCGCCTTAAGCGAGGTAAATCCGTTTACGAGTAACCTAGTTAGAACTGCTCCCGATGTTAAGTGAGTTCCAGAGTACTCTCTGCTCTCGAGCCTCCAGCCGTGTTTCAAGTCATGCGTTTCATATCGAGCAGTGGCTAAGACTTGAATTTGGATTATTGCAAAGTATGAATTGGCTTAGGACACTTTAGTTGAGCTGTTAAATTGTACTCATAAGATGAAATAGTTCTTCTCCGTAGGCCTCTCTTATTTAATGGAAAATGTTTACAAATTGAACAATTGTAATTGGTGGGATTAGACAACAAAATATTTCCCAAAATGTATTGAAAAAGAGGCGAAAATTTAATTATACAAGTTGTAAAAAGAAAAGGTCCTCCGAAATAAGGGACAAAGATATACATTGATTAGATCATCTACCAATAGAATATATATATATATATATATATATATATATATATATATATATATAAATTATAATGAATTACTACTGCTTAGGTCACTTACATGCCTGATGGTGAAGAATTATTCCATTCTCACTGCGTCGATGCGTTTCGGCAACGGTTTTCCTCTCTGGTGCGTTTTCAAAGCATTTACCGAAATACCCCTAAACAGTTAGTAGGAATTGAGAGGAGATCGTTGACCGTAGATGATGCAAGGTAGGGATTGTCGAGGTTCGGTCACTGCTACTTAATAAAACTACATTTTATCATAAAAATGGTTTTATTGTGCCGACGTTTCGGCTTGAACTTCAAGCCTTCCTCAGGGCTGTAAAAAAAAAAACAAGTAGGACGGATGTAATACTGAAATATACATACATATATATATATATATATATATATATATATATATATGCCTACATACACAAATACACATACATATATACATACATACATATATGGAAAAAGACAAAAACATAAAATACTAGAACATAATATATAGAAGAACAATGTGCTCTAGAAGTGTTTGGATTATTAGGAGAACAGATATAAGAATAACAGATTACATTACAGTTAGTAGGAAACTTATCTATGTCTCGTCTAAGCATCATACATCTTCCAAATTCGTCCGATTTTGATCGAATTTGGTGAAAAAATGCTTCGTGCAAAAAAAAGTGTAAAGATCGTTAGCTAACGAAACTTTTTTTGGGGGGTAGGGGATATTTTAATGTGTTAACTCAAATGACGTAGTTTCTTTAATTATTTTCGGGAAAAATGAAAAATATAGATTTTGTGTATAGTGTACAAAAAATGTTGGAATGACTAGAATATTTTTCTATGTGTTCCAAATTTATCTAAGATAAGACGTGTAGATTGTTGCTACCTTTGGTAAATCTGAAGAATAAAAAATTATTACTTTTATTTCTAATAAATGAGGAGTTTCTGTGTTTATTTTCCTAAATTTAGCTATTTTGTTCTATATTTACTTGGGAAAATGTTTATGAAGTTATAGTCAGTATAACATGCGAATGCTCAGCAAATGTCCTGGGAAAAAGGTTCTCTTATCACTACCTATGGGGCGATCTCAGATCATGAACACAGTGCTTAATCTTTTGAATGTTTCGTTTTTTGAAGAGGCTTTAAAAATTAGACAAGTATAGATCGTAAATGTGCTAAAAACGCACTGATTTCTTGGAGATTTCTATCCTGTAGATAATGAAATTTCTTTAACATAGAAAGAAGTTTACTAACATTAGTTTTAAACAAGAGTGAAAGTTGGGTCTCCCCATGGTCTAGTGGCTGATGCCACCATGGATGTCGGCGCTTATAATGGCCCAGTTGTCGGTGCGCTGTAAAAAGTGATAGCGGAATATCAAGCTTGCCACTCAAAATACCTCTTTGGATTGGAAAGACGCTAAGATGACGCAGTTCTTGCGATTCGAGGTTTTTTTTTTTTTTTCTCTCAAAAGATATTAATGTTAATTCCACTAGTTTCTGTGATTGTTGGGGAATATCACTATATGAGCGAAGGGAAGCTAGAAATATGTGGCCGGGATTAAGTAAGCAGCCGAGGATTAGAATTAATAAGAGAGGGCTTAGACTCGAGCCTTGAGGAATCCCACCAGTAATCTCCAGTTCTCTTGAGGAATTATTTTCCATGAACTCAAAACTCCTTATTCAAATGTACGTTAGGAAATCTGCTATTACCAAGCCTTCATTGACTCCTTATTACAGGAGTTCAATGGCTAGATTGGCGTGGAAAAATTAAACACATCCAAAAATGTAAAACTGAACACACCCTACTTACCCAGTCGTACTTATTAGACAGAAAAAATAGACCAACTTGCAGACAGTGTAACAGAACTCTAACTGTCAAACATTACCGAAAGACTGTAGACAACACGGTGACTTGACAATTCCATACAACTTACATGACTTACTGACAGAAGGCAGCTAATACATCCAAATACCTCTTGCACATCTCAAATCAATAAACTGTTATTCGAAGCTATAACTATATGTATTCTTCTATGAAAATATTTTATATTATTCAGTTTTCATCGTAAATAAATATTGTTGATGTTTTGTGTTTTGTGTTTGTCTTAAGGTTCATTTATTTATTTTTCTTTATTTTATTAAACTGTACAAATTGACTTCTTTTAAATATTTTACGATCCTGTTCGAATGACATGAATCTTCTCCTAATAATTCTAATGAATTTCCTTCCAGCATACACGTTTTCCTTTTCCCCGTAAATTGGTGGCATTCAGTCAGAATGTGTTCCACAGTGAGAGGAGCATTGTCACAGTCAGAACATGTGGGGGGATAGCTCTGTTCATAAATAAGAAAGGGTCAATTTGCTGAGGCCTAGTCTCAGTCTGGCTAGAACTATTTCTTCTCTCCGGTGTATTTTTCTGTTCTTTGTTTTATATGATTTTTTTTTTTTTTTTTAATACTACGATCAGACTAGTACACAAACGGACTTTGATTCTGCTGTCCTGTTGAGATAATCGCCTCCGTCCTGGAACATTTTTACGTTTTTAATTTTTTCAGAAATTATTAAGAGAAAACTTTAACTGTTTCTATCCGACGCTTTCCATAAGACACTAGGGATAAGATCGGAAACACGCTCAGATGACACAGTTCCGGCGAGCCGCAATTTTGTAAATTTTATAGTTGACTGACTATCGCTTAGACCGACTTCTCGGTATCTGTCGTTCTAATGAGTTAATCGGTTTCTTCACGGAACTCACCATATATATATATATATATATATATATATATATATATATATATATATATATATATATATATGTACATATATATATATTATTATTATTAGTTAGTTTAATAGTAAATGGCCTGAAAGTGAAGGAGACTATGAGGAAGGCATGAGAAACTGGAAACCCCACAAGACTGCTGACTCTAGTTCCCCCAAGAAATGAAGCCAGACTCTACCAACACAAATGTCATCGGTATATTAATGGCGTCATTAGGAAGTCCGCACGTCATCACGGCTCTAAGTATAGTTTTATAACAATTGCACGATTTTTGTAGCGCGTTTCCTTCCTGCATCCATAGGGAAGAATCTTGACTATTCAGAAGTGCCGATAAAAAATGTCCACGTTTCAGTCCCCCATATTCTCGAATCGAATATTTTGTTCACCAGCAGAAAGCCCCTTCCGGAACCCTTTTTTCGGCAAATAACGCACAAAAATGGTGTCGAGGAAGAATTAGTAAAAAAACGTATACATGAGCTGCTTTGGCATTTTCGTATATTCTCTTAAATATTTCAAGAACAGTTGGAGAACCGCAAGTAGATGGCAACCATTCGAAAAGTAACCAAGTTTCCTACAAAAATAGTCCTTATAAAATTTTTGAAAAAGTGATTTTAATCTAGATATCGATACTTCTAGAAAACTTGATAAATTCACGGCAAATTGGAGTACCAGTTCATCCCATAAGTAATGTCGGTTTTTAATGGCGTGTCATATGGTATAGAATAAAATCCATTAAAGACATTCAGTCTAAAATCCATTTACCATCTTGTAGTATAACAGTTTTCCATCTTCAAACCAAATTTTGATTATTTATTTATTTATCAATTACAGCCTTGGCCAAATCAAATTGTAGTAATACAAAATATAATAAATATAAAACAATACTCACACAACAAAAAACAATCCGAAAGAAAAAATAAAATAAATATATAAAATATAATCTCACAGCTATATACTAATTTAAACTGACTTAAGATATTTTTTGGAAACTTCACTATTGAAGAAGTCTTTATTTTCTGGAATTTTAACATTCCAAAGTCCATAGTACGTCTCTAAAAGCAGATTGGCGAGTGTTATGTTGTACTGGTGCGAAATGACTACGAATTGCGTACATTTAGTCGACCTGTACTCTTCAAGCTTGCTGTTTCCTGCTCAAAATCGTTCAAACCTCCACTTCCTGTCGTTCACTAATGACATTTTCGCTATATATTTTTACAAGTTTTCGGTGAGTTGAAGAAGTATTTTCTCCATTATCGAATTTACAAAAAAAAAAAACAAGGTGTAAGTGGTGTCTTGAGACGTTCCAAAAAAATTTCAGCACAGAATAAATAAGTTTCACCAACGAAAACATGATAAATAGAAGTATATTTAATGCTGTAATAAAAAAAAAATTAAAAGGAGGCATTAGTAATATAAACATAAACAGACAGAATATTAAAGACCTGATATTTCTCTTCTCTTGTAAAAATGCTGGTATAATTCTGAAGAATGATTTTTAGAAGTATTTATATACGTTAGTAAAGCCTAAAGAGCTTTAGCAGGGTATACTATCAGCTTAAGATCATGATTTTTAACATCTGGGGTACTTAATTTAAATAAAAATCAATTTACGAAACTTATTTTAATAGAGATACACGAGTATTCTTGCCAACGTAAAATTTTTGCTGTAAGCTATAAGACATTAAATCAATATTTATACAAACGGATGAAATTAACCAGAGTAGTTGTATCTTGCAAAGCATTTACAATTTATCTGTGCTAAAAATAATAAATACGAGAAAACAATTTAAAACTGTAAACATTGGTATTCAAAACAACTATCGGAACAAAAAACAAAGCAAATCTCAACTAAATAAATTCCCAAACGAATTTTCTAATCCCTGCCAACATAAACTCTATTGATATTCCTCCGTCAGCCAACGAAGATTAGCAAGCTAATGGGATTTTAGTAGCGTCACAGCAAAACTCCCGCGAAAATCATACAGATTACAGGCTTGTCAAGTCCTCCGCTGGTCCAGTCTGTTTACTTCCCTTTAATCTGACCTGTTTGATTTCTTCGCTGTGCTCTTTGCTCTCTCTACGTTCCACTCTGTCGTTGCCCTAAGGCTACAAACAGACTGGAACGTAGAGAGAGAAATGAGGGAGAGCAAAAATCGTTGCTTTGCCTACTGATTTCAAATCGCTATGCTTCCTGCTTGGTCAGCTGTTCCTGTCTGTGTGCTTCTCGCTATGCTCTTTGCTCTTTGTACGACTCGCGTCATTTTGTAGCCTTAAGGTAGTTACATAGTGGAGCGTAAAGAGAGCGAAGCGTGTAGTAAAAAGCCTGCTGATTGAGTCTGTGTACATCCCTTTAACAGGACGTGTTTGATTTCTTCGCTAAACTCTTTGCTCTCTCTACGACTCGTGTCTGTTTGTAGCCCTAAGATAGTTAGATAGTGGAGCTTAAAGAGAGCGAAGCGAATAGTGAATAGCCAGCTGATTCAGTCTGTGTACTTCCCTTTAACCTCACTTGTTTGATTTCTTCGCTATGCTCTTTGCTCTCTCTACGACTCGCGTCTGTTTTGGCCTTAAGATAGTTACACAGTGGAGCTTAAAGAGAGCGAAGCGCATAGTGAAAAGCCAGCTAATTCAGCCTGTGTACTTCCCTTTAACCTCACGTGTTTGATTTCTTCCCTATACTTTCTGCTCCTCCACATTGTTCTCTCTACGCTCCACTCTGTAATTACGCTTAAGCGAAAAACCACCCATCAGAATGAAGGTAAGAAAAGCAAAGATTCCCATACCATTACAAATATAGGTTCTTAAAAATTGAAATGGTTCCACGAACGACGAGAAGTTTGTTTATTGCACCTGTACATAAAGCTTCCAAGCATAAAGTGCGTTACGATGTAGTGGTAAATTTATATCTCGTTTTTTTTCTCCTAGCCCATACAGACTGGTGGTTTATGTCCAGGACGAATAAAAAAAATGATTGAAACACCAATATTTACAATGCATTTCTGAAACCACACCAGCTGAATATTTCACAACTACAAAATACCAGAAAAATATTAAATTTTATTTGGAACAATTATTGAGAAAATTATGGAATCTAAGGAACTCCGTCATATAAATGAAATGAAAAATTGTTATTCTTTTCCGGGCCTCATGTCACTTAGGAATAACAACTAAATTACCTAATTAAAGGCAGTTTGAGTGGAATGTTTAAGAGTGATTGGTTGATACTTGTGGGTCATTCCATGTGAAATCACCCAGGTCATGTCTCTTATGGTTTTAGATTTTTCTGAAACTTTGTTCATTTGCTTATTCTTATGCCCTAAGAATACCTGTGAAGTTTTATTGTTCTAGGATGTGTTTTTTTTTAATCGTTCAGAGGTATTCTTAGGGCATAAGTATATGCAAACGTTCAGTTTCAAGAAAATCTAAAATCATGGGTGACTTGGGGTCATTAAATATTGGGTGATTTGATAATATGGAATGACCCTTGTTGGAATATGAAGTGGTGGAAGAGTCGGGATTCAAAGGTCTCTTTATAAGTCTATGGCGGATAGACAGAATTAAGGAATTCCATAGCGAGGTGGCACGGGTGATAAATGATTGTTCTAAAGAAGCTACGTAAGTTTGGAAGGATTATACAATACGGAAGGACGAGAGGAGACGTTTCGGGAGTAAACGAGGGATTTGATTTTGATGATTCAAAAAAATTTGAAGGACTTTGAGCATGGGTGTCTTGTTCAAACGCTGACCCGACGAAGTACAGGGAATAGCCAATTGAAGAGGTCGGGACAAAATGGTGCTAAGCGAAATTTTTAACAAAACTTAACTGTAGCTGCTACATATTGGATATTTTGTTGGACTGTCAGTTGAAATGGTTAGGGGCAACAAGACTAAGTAGCATACAGAGCTTGTAGTCATATTTTAGAAGCATTTGCATCATATACTTATCGTCCCACATAATATCCAACATATAGCAGCAACAGTTGTTTTGTTAAAGATGTTACTTGGCACTATTTTGCCCCGACCTCTTCAATTCAACTCGTTTCAGAAGTGCGATTTATGGGAGTTTTTATACAACAAAAGATAGGAAACGACTTGATTCTATCGAATGAACAGACAAAACCTTTATTTATTTTATGTAGGAAATTGATATTTCACCTGGTCAATGTGTGGTCAATTGGCCACATAAGTCTAACACACGAATACCTCATGACAGGACTTGACAAACCAATTTGAGATATACGCAATACAGACTTTACTGTAAAACAACTACTTATGGAGTGCAGAAGATGACAAAACCTAAATATCCCACGTGACATTACGAATTGTTGAGGGACAGCAGCCAGTACATAAACACAATACTTTCTTACTTGCAGGACACTAAACTATACACTCGCATTTGAAGACATCTGCTTGCACACTTTCTATCATAGACCTACCAGCTAATCACCAGATGCAGGCCACTAAGGTAGAACTGGCACGGGGACTCTGACTCTACTCGACCTTGGCTAGGTCCGCCTCCCGCTGGCCGTCGGGCTCTGTCTCTGCCTTCGATGCTTCCAACGGACCGACCAAGAGGCATAAATGACCCAATAGTGCTTGAATGGCCTTTAAACGCCAAGGAAAAAAAAGAAGACATATGACTGATTAACCAGAGGCTTCCAGGCATATTACAGGCAAACATCTGGAAATAATTGAATCAAATATCTTAATGCTGGGTCATTGGACCAAACAGGTACCACCTTGAAGGAGTGAAATCGCAGTAGTTACGAATCACTTACAAATAAATAATAAATGATATTTCAACTTGTATTCCTATTTGAGGGGCATATTATTTGTATGTGTGTATATGTATGTATATATTTATTATTATTATTTTCTGTGTTAGGGGTATGGCCGAGACGCCGCCGACACTGGGCGGCCTGGCCAGGGCCTGGCTGGCATCGTGTAGGGAGTCGCGACGCTTGGTTCTTGTCATCGTGGCCATAGCCCTTCTCCTAGACAACATGCTCCTCACCACAGTAGGTAAGATCACTTTCATTAGCAAATTTATTTTATTACTACAGCACTTTTATTTTTAAATTAATGTTTATTCAAAATCCGGACTATACAGGTCAATGACAATACTCCAGGGGTGAAACTAGACAAAAAATCTAGTTCAACACCACCAAACACACATTTCTATCACACTCCCTTCCTGACATATACCTTTCTAAAGGTTATTTAGAAACAAACCGTGTTTTTTGTAGTACAATTCCAATGTTCTCAGCTACACATTTGTTTTCAAAGTTTGTTCAAAGACATGTTCGCCATAATGAACTGGCACAAAACATTAACCAGGTATATAACCACGATTGGGAGATTGGTCCCTTTGCGTTTGGCCGACCGAAAACCCTGTAACTAACCATGATGAGAAAGCAAGGACTAAATCAGAGGTGTGACTAGGTTTCGTCAGTGTGTTCTGCAAGGAGGCCGGTTGTAACTTTTATAATTTTCTATGTATTTTTGTTATTCAACTTTTATGTAAAACTTAACTATAATCATTAAACATCAATTCCATCAATAACCATTTTCAGTTATTTCTGATAATATCACGAAAATAAACATAATATTAATTTTATTTATTTGATGTTTTTACACTCTGGAATTCCAACTACATTACGAAATTGAAAGATAATCTCAGTTCGGAGTATACCGTTGGAAAGGTAATTTTTTCTGTAAATTTTATAACTTTTGCGGGATTCGACAGCCTGCAGGATACTTTTTGGAAGAGTAGTGATTTTCATCAAAGTTTACACAATTTTATTGAAAATTTCATTATTTAAATAGACCCCAATGAAACGCCATTCATTTTTTTTAAACTGATAAACAGCCCATAATCTTAGGGTTTATTCGAAACCTTTTCTAGCTTCCCTGCATTTTGGAGAAAAAAGTTACAAGCGTTTTTGTAAACCCTTGCTTTAGTTTCAAAAACCACAATAATGTCAAACAATATGAATTTTATAATTTTTTGTAATACTATGGCTACTTAAATGACTGCATTTTTGTAAAGTGTGTACTTGTGTTAAACTATGAAAACATTTCCAGATCAAAATCCTTATTGATACCTGAAATACTATAGTTTTTGTAAATATTTCTCATTTCCCACAAGCGAGTCTGTGAAACCAAATGATCACAATATTAATATTTTTAAAATTGGATTAAAGAAAAAGTATATATCCTAGAACAATAAAACTTCACAGGTATTCTTAGGGCATAAGTACAAGCAAATGTGCAAAGTTTTAGGAAAATCTAAAGTCATGGGTAACATTTCATTAAAATGTTGAGAGATTTGAATAGAATGACCCCGCTGTTAGAGAAGGTTCGGTAAAAGTTATACTCTTTGACTGAGATGTCTATTTTCATGGCTAATACAATTTTCCTCGTACAGTATTGATTACTATAGCCCAAATAAATATGAAAAAAAAAATGTTATTTGGGTCAATAAAAGATAAAGGCGCCTGAAATGCCCGAAGCAGACCACTGTATAAGCACAGAGAAGCAGATATAGTGTTCCAGACAGATGTCACCTCTAGAAGTACCTGCCAACTGCAGAATCTCCTGTTCTACCCGCCCCCTAACAACCACTTGTACACGTCATTTACTTTCAACAACTACCTTTATATAACAATTTGCAAATCCTTTTGTTCATCCGCCCACCCAAATACGGAGCTCGGAGTCTGCCTACATAAATTCCAGTCTCCACGTCACAACCAAACGACAATATTTTACTGAGGAGATCCATAGCAAATAATAAAGTGTGACTGTATTTAGCCAAAACCTTAACTATATACCTATATGGTTCCAGGAACATCTCCCCTTTATACTAAATACAACAGTTTCATCTATTTCGAACATGACTTTTTCCACCTAGATTGGCCATTCGTCCCACTGTGCGTTGGTGATGCGAAGGTAGAATTTGTCAAGGTTCGGTCGTGGTATCTTAATAAAACTACATTTTTTATAGAGAAATGAGTTCTATTCTTTGTCGAGGTTTTGGCTTGAAATTCAAGCCTTCATCAGGGCTGTAAAACAAGTAGGACGGAGTTAATACTAATATACATATATTCAAAAAAATAAGAAGTCAAAAACTGGAACACATTAAACATGGTACCGGATGAGTGATACATTTGGTAAATGGTGCTATAGCTAGAGCTTAACTTTGAGGTAGATCAATACTGGTTTAAGACATAAATGGGTAACATAGATACAAATATAAAATGAATAAGTACGAAATGGGGTCTCCCGTGGCCGTGTGGTCTAGTGGCTAGCGCGCTAGATTTATAAGGGGGAGATGGTGGGTTCGATCCCCCACCGGCGCCAGAAATTTTCTCATCTCAGGGCTCGCTGAGAAAATTCCTGGGTGCACCCTGGACGTCGGCGCTAATGGCCAATATTTATGTCGATGCGCCGTAATAAATAAAAAAAAAAAATAAGTACGTAATGAAAATAGGCATACCGTTGAGGAGATGGAGAACTATGCTTCACGGATGTGTAATGATTTCTGACTGTGGTTGATCAAAAGTAAGTTTGAGGAAAGGAGTGAGTGAGGGAGGAGGTAACCCATTAAGTTGAGGGTTGTAGTAAAGGATCAAGGGATGGAGGGCGGTGTCATAAAGGTGTGGTGATAACGGAATGGAGGCAGGTTATGAAGTGTTTTATTGCGGGCGGTAACTATATACATTTTTAATTATATAATGACAACCTTAAAAGATAACAAACTAATTAAGAATCGGGCTCTACAGTACTTGAAGAACATGGTCCTCCGCCACCATGTTTGATCATTGCTCTCGGTCTTGAAACAAGATTCGCCAGTTTTTTTTTTTTTTTTTTTATTTATTAAAAGTTTCGCAGTTTTTAGCGATATACTCTATAACAATAAATGATGATTACATAAATGATGATAACAGTGATTACAATAAATGATGATTTAACAATAAATGGAGATATGATGATTTGACAATAAATGGAGATATAATGATTTGACAATAAATGATGATTACATGATTACAGAATTCATACACATACACACACTTATATACATATGCTTATATTATTGCACTATATCTATGTTAATTGTTTATATTTACATTATACATACATTATACATTATTAATATCTATAGACTTATAGCGTTCATTAATATATCTATATAATTTTTTTATTCATTAATATTCTTATTAATACATTATTCCTTATTATTATATATATACTTATATTACACATTATTATTATTATTACATTATTCCTTATTATATATATATATATACTTTTATTACACACTATTATTATTACATTATTCCTTATCATTATCTATATACTTATATTGCTTATCATTATATTATACATACATTATACTTATCATTATCTATATACTTATATTATTTCATTATTCCTTTTCATTATCTATATACTTATATTACACATTATTACTACATTGCTTGTTATTATTGTTATTGTTTTTCGCTACAGAGTAATTCACCAATTAATATGTATTTAATGCTGCAATTTGTTCATAGCAAACAGTTTAGTTTGTGACTGTATTGTTTATGTTCAGATTTAATTAATGCTTGAAATAGATTGGTGTAATGTTATCCTCAAAGATAGATATATCCGCTTTTCAGATTACCTGTATGGATAATGTTAGACAGATACGTAAATAGAGGGCCTTATTATGTGACGTAATGTCAAAGTTTGTTAAATATATTAGTATTTTTTAAATATGTGTATATCTTGTCTGTATACTGGCTTCTATCTGAGAGTAGTTCAGTCATGTTGTCCGGTAAGTCATAGTTTTCTCTCAACCGACATTCAGTCAGGATGTGTTTTATTGTCAGTGGAGAGTTACATACTTCACATGTCGGTCTGTCCTGTCTCGTCATGAGGTGTACGTGCGTCAGCCGTGAATGGCCTATTCTTAGGCGGCATAAGACAACTTCTTCTCTTCTAATCTGCCTTATGCTGGATGACCATTTACCGACTGTTTGTTTAATTTCTCTTAGTTTGTTGTCTATTGTCATGTGCCAGGATCTCTGCCACTTCTCTATAACTATTTTCTTGGCTTCATTCTGCATATCTCTGTACGTTATGTGGTTTATGTCCTGTTGTTGTTGTTGTTTTGTTGCAGTCTTGGCAATTTTGTCGACTATTGTATTTTGTTCAATGTCTTCGTGTCCTGGGAGCCAGTATATTGTTATCAGTTTCTTCGTGTCGTAAATCCGTTGTAGTATTAGTATGTTAAGTGGGTTTGGATTGTAAGTGTTCTGTAGTCCTGTTATTGCGCTGAGAGAGTCAGTACATATCGTTATCCTGTCTTGTGTTACGTCCTGTATGTTCGCCAGTTTAGAACTTCTGTAAATCATCCACCAGGTCATTCAGCCATTTTATTTTGGCCCTTCCTCTCCTTTTAGCTTCTCCTACAACATCTTTTACATTCAAAATTGGCAATCTCTTAGGCTCTATCCTTTCCACATGAACCACCATCATATCCTGCCTTTCTTCTGCAGAGGATATCTGCTTCGCCATACTTAATTCCTCATGTTCGACGTTACTCCGTATCTTCGCCTATTTTGGCCCTTCCTCTCCTTTTAGCTTCTCCTACAACATCTTTTACATTCAACATTGGCAATCTCTTAGGCTCTATCCTTTCCACATGAACAACCATCATATCCTGCCTTTCTTCTGCAGAGGATATCTGCTTCGCCATACTTAATTCCTCATGTTCGACGTTACTCCGTATCTTCGCCTATTTTGGCCCTTCCTCTCCTTTTAGCTTCTCCTACAACATCTTTTACATTCAACATTGGCAATCTCTTAGGCTCTATCCTTTCCACATGAACAACCATCATATCCTGCCTTTCTTCTGCAGAGGATATCTGCTTCGCCATACTTAATTCCTCATGTTCGACGTTACTCCGTATCTTCGCCTATTTTGGCCCTTCCTCTCCTTTTAGCTTCTCCTACAACATCTTTTACATTCAACATTGGCAATCTCTTAGGCTCTATCCTTTCCACATGAACCACCATCATATCCTGCCTTTCTTCTGCAGAGGATATCTGCTTCGCCATACTTAATTCCTCATGTTCGACGTTACTCCGTATCTTCGCCTATTTTGGCCCTTCCTCTCCTTTTAGCTTCTCCTACAACATCTTTTACATTCAACATTGGCAATCTCTTAGGCTATATCCTTTCCACATGAACAACCATCATATCCTGCCTTTCTTCTGCAGAGGATATCTGCTTCGCCATACTTAATTCCTCATGTTCGACGTTACTCCGTATCTTCGCCTATTTTGGTCCTTCCTCTCCTTTTAGCTTCTCCTACAACATCTTTTACATTCAACATTGGCAATCTCTTAGGCTCTATCCTTTCCACATGAACCACCATCATATCCTGCCTTTCTTCTGCAGAGGATATCTGCTTCGCCATACTTAATTCCTCATGTTCGACGTTACTCCGTATCTTCGCCTATTTTGCTTTTTCACGGCTCCAAATATTTTTCTAAGGACTCTTCTTTCCCAAACCAGCAGGGCTCTTCTACTTTTCTTGCTCGGAGTCCACGTTTCCCTGATATACATCACAATTGGCCTTATTACAGCCTTGTAAATATCACCAGTTTGGCCTTTCTGGAGAGGTTTTTGAACCGAAGAGCCTTTTTCAGAGAACAGAAGCATTTGATCCGTGCCTAAATCATTTGACACCCTTAAAATATACTTACGTTTAAGTTTCATAATGTTATAACATGTTCTATTACGGTGTCAGATGATGGTGCATATCTGTTAAAAGGCGGTGTTCTAAATAAGGAAGTTTTGTGGGAAGACAAATTTCTTTCGCCTGCTGCAATTAAGCAACCCCACGTCAATGTATATATATATATATATATATATATATATATATATATATATATATATATAGGCGCACTGGTGATTAAACTCCCCCGGATCTCTTTATGTAGGAAACGAATAAACTATCCACACTACCACGGGAATACCATATTCTGTTAATATGATTTATTTACATGTTTTACTCAGTACAGGTAAAAAGTTATAAAAATATAATAAAGAGTTATAAAAAAAATGAGAAAACGCAAGCTACATTTTCTACTAAAGCTATGTAGTTTCACGAGGCCATTGCCGAAAAAGTTCGACTTACGCCTTTATGGCAGGGGTCAAAAATAATTGTTAAATTTTATTTAAAAAAATTATTTTTTCAACTTTTACTTTTATTTTCATTTTAAAAAGTAAAATTTCGAAAATAACTTTTTGGGTTTAAACTTGTTTTGAAAAAAAAAGTTTAACTGTTATTTTGCAACTTAAAATATAAAAGTCTTAAAGTAATTGTTATTAAAATACCTATTAGGAAAAATTTTAAAAGAATAAATTATAGCTACTAATGTTTATTTTTTGTTTTATACCAACAAATATATTTCAGTAAATAATAATTTCAGTTATAATATATCCTGTAAGTTTGTGGAGTTTAGATTATATCTTAAATCATATAATATATACTTTAGTGTTGAAAAGGCTCTTTCAACAATTAAATAGTGGCTGGGCTGGGGGGGGATAAGTCCTAGTTAATATAGGTATGGAAGTGTGGTATTTTCTTTCTTCCCAGAATTTCAGGTATTGTAAACCAACGAAACCCTGAAATTCTTGATTAAAGTACTGAAAACCTTTATTTGACATTGAAAAAAAAATAAAAGAATTACATTAACTTTTATTTTCATTTACTAAATTTTAGGATTTCCTAACTAACATTTACTCTTAAAACTATTCAATAAAAGTATTTTTTTAACAGTACAATCTTAAGTTTTTTGCTAAAAACCCGCTGATCCGATCTCTGCTTAAAGGTCTTCCTCTTGTATTTCATGGGAAATTTCGTTTGAATGTTGAAACCTATTTGAGAAATCCTACTGGAAAAATGTCCCAGTTCATGTTTAAATTCTGTCTAAAACTCGTTTGGAATGTTTTACCATAAAAGACCATTATGAGGGAAATGGTGTAATTGTTAAAATCTGCTTTGGCATACAGTACCAGAATCTGCTTTGGTATACAGTACCAGAATCTGCTTTGGTATACAATAGCAGAATCCGACCCGCTGTCCATCCCATGTTCCCGAAACCCCGTTCCTGCACCTTCCGCTACGTTAGACCCGGTCGCTGTATAAAACATGAGCAACTCCACGAAGCAGCCACTCCAAGGATTGAATCGAGAAAAGCCCTTTTCCAGTCCACTGCTCCCGGCTTTCAGCTCCAAGGGGGAAACTTTAAGAAGAACTCAAAACTACTTCTTGTTAAACCTCTTGTGCGAAAAGTCAAGCCCTAATGGATTATTTCATCGAATACCTTCAACTCCATTCATCATTCCGTCGTTTATGGGTTCTCATTAGAAGGAAGTAACTGACAACAATTCTAAGTAAAAGAACATTTTTTTTTTTTTTTTTGCTATTTATTTAGTGAGGCAAAAGGTCAAATTTCAAGGCCTACACAACTTTCTGCACTCTTCGTTTATTTTTCTATACACGTTTCTCGTCTATTTGACGCATATCCTGGAGCACTTAAAATAATATAACATTACAGCCTTCGTCTTCAAGATCCTTGCACCGACTGGGCCGTGTCTCGAAGGTGTAACATTGTATTATTTTAAGCAGCCAGGGAATAGTTTGAATTCGGCTAGAAAACATCAATACAATTTTTGTAAAAATATATATTTAGCGCGTTTCGGCTAAACTTTAATATCCTTCGTCAGCTAAAAATCAAACACAAATGTAGAAACGTCCTGAATTTTTTTTAAAAAATCTATAGGATGTTTTCCTAGCCGAATCCCAACTTGATAACCTAATTGCTTATCACCACGAAGGCTAACTATCTTATTCCTCATAATACTACTACTATTTTAAGTGTTCCTAAAGAGGCGTAAAAAAAAAAAAAAAAAAAAAAAAAAAAAACAGTAGAGACCTTCTGCCACGTTGAATAAATAGTGAAAAATACAGTCGCCATTTTATAACAGTCGCGGTCTAGTGGCTTGCACGATGGATTTCCACCGGGAGATGTGTGTTCCAGTCCACACTGTGGGAGATGTGTGTTGAAGGCTGGCTGTTTTTGGTTTTGTTAGCTTAAAAAAATCCCTGCTACAACATGGATGTTTAAAAGGACGGCAACCCGTAGATAGCCCGGCGATAATGGCCTAGAGGCAAATGCGCCTTAAAAAAAAGAAAAAATATATATAATTTACTAGCTGTTGCCGGACCTACCATGCTACACCTATTTTCTGCATCTAGAAAAACAATAATAAATTAAAACCGAAATAAGTAATATTAAAATCTAATAACGCAAATCTGTAACTATTTGGGTTCATAGTTTCGAACCCGTGACATCTGAACTGTGAGTCCTAGACGATTTTAACCTAGCCTGTGACTACTAAGTATATATATATATATATATATATATATATATATATATATATATATATATATATATATATATTCTATCTGATTACTAAAGATGGAAACTTCCTTTTTCAAAACACTACATTATTTTTCGTTTGGTTAAATCGTCGGGACGGAGAACGTAATATCTGGGAACGAATCACTATCTGGGAAGATAAGTTTTATGAAGGTATATTATATATGTATGTATGTTTATATAAATATATGTATATGTACATACCTTCATAAACATTTTCTTCCCAGATCGTGATTCGAACCCAGATATTACGTTCTCCATCCCGGCGATTTAACCAAACGAAAAATAATGTAGTATTTTGGAATATGAAGTTTCCATCTTCAGTAATCAGAGGAAATTATCTTCCTGCGTTTATTTTTTTTTAATAAAAACTTCGTCTGTTAAGAAATGGGAAGTAATCAGTGAAAATTCCCAGGAGTCGGTGACTACTTGTATCGTTTGCCTCGATATCGAGTTTCTAGATAGTTTCATGTTTGGGGTAATGCCTTTTTAGATACCACTAATGATTCTCAAGACGTTTTTGGTCACATGTAATTTTACAAAGATGGGTTTTTTTCTTTTTTTTTTTTTTTTAGTAATTTCTGAAATATTTTGTTATCGAGGTTGTACTCAAGAAAGAATTTTTGAAAACATTCTTCAAGCCATCATCGATCGTTATGTTACTTTTAATATATTGCCGTAATACTTTAAACATCCCTATGAGCAGCGGTTCGCTATCCATGACATCATCCCAGACGTGGAGCATCGTAAAAAGTAATGAACCTCATTCATGGTATGTCAACATTGAACCCCAAATACTATGTGTGGGTTTTGAAACAAATGCCGAGGTTTCTAGAGGATAAAAAAAAATACTACCTATGACAATAATAAAGCCTGTGTTATATTTTTGTTTCAGTTCCAATCATCCCTGAATTCCTGTACGACATCCGTCATCCGAACGAAAGCAGCTTGAACAGTAAACTGAAGGAATCCAAGACAACCTTAGCACCCAGTACCACCCCGGGACCCATCTACCTTATAGACAACTTCACTGATTTAGGCTTCGGTAAGCTTATACTTGCAATACATTTTTATTTTAAATGTCGGATAACTTACAGTTTTTTTCTGCTGAGCAAAGGACCTAGATATTGGTTCAAAAGAGACCCCACTTTTTTTTTTTGTCTAAAAAAAAAAATCAGTCCCATAACAGGCCATGAGGGCCCTGAGGGGCAGATACTATAGAGGTATCTGATTCATGACCATACGGCACACTAGGGAGATTGTGTGGTCAGTACTATGCTCCGGCCGCCTGATTTTCCCCTTGGCTGCTTCGACTGCTAAAGTCATTAGTACCCAAGGTACCCATTTAAATAATGGGTACCGTAATTAATTAAAGGCTGGGTTGGCCTAGGGACGGTCAGGGAGGCCGAATTCAACCCATGAACGAATACACTAGAAGAAAAAATCTTTAGTGCTTGCTCGGGGTTTGAACTCAGGTCCTCCAACTTATTAGTCCAGTGCTCTACCACTGAGCTAACCTCGTCACCACAAATTGTCTAAACCTCACTTTTATATGATTACTTATAAAGGCACAATTTTTGTTTGATTACTTTAGAAAGACACACTTTTTATTTGATTACTTAGGAAGACACACTTGTTATTTTATTACTTAGAAAGGCAATCTTGAGGTTTGATTACTTAGAAAGGTACACTTGATGTTTGATTAGTTAGAAAGCCTAATTCGTTATTTGATCACTTAGAAATGCAAATTTGTTATTTGCTTTCTTAGAAAGGCACATGTTTTATTTTATTAGTTAGAATTGCACACTTGTTATTTGATTAATAATAAAATCACACTTTTTGTTCGATTAATAAGAAAATCACACTTGTTATTTGATTACTTAAAAAGGCACACTTGTTATTTGATTCGTTAGAATGGTACACTTGTTATTTGATTCGTTAGAATTTTACACTTGTTATTTGATTACTTAGAAAGGCACACTTATTATTTCATTAATAATAAAATCACACTTTTTATTTGATTAATAAGAAAATCACACTTTTTGTTCGATTAATAAGAAAATCAAACTTGTTATTTGATTACATAAAAAGGCACACTTGTTCTTTAATTACTTAGAATCTAATACATATAGAATAGAAGCTTGATTACAGAAAATTGGTAGCAATCTTGCAACATGAGGATGGATAACAAACTTCGAGAAATAAAACAAATAGTTTGTGAATGGCCTTCATGCAAAAGAATCAACAGGAAATAAGAAGTTGTATTATGTCGCTTAAGAATCGGCCATTCTTGTCTGACACAGTCAACGAAGAATAATTTCTATTCGTACAGTCAAATAGAATAATTTTGAGGATGTTTATTCCAAAACGAATAAACTACAAAGTTGTCAGCAATTTTGAGTCTAATGAACAGTAAATAGGGGCCATTCTCTCATTTCTAGAGATATTAATTAATTTCTCTTCATCATACAAGAAGAGAATTGTGATGTTTAGCTACGTCTTTATTCAAGGCAACGATCACCAAGTTATTTTCCACCGCTAATCCTTTTAAACAAACGGATGTGTGTGTTTGGAAAGAAAAAAAAAATATTCTCATAAATACATAAGTGAGACAAAACACTCCTGTTTGGAGAACCGATATGGGAAATATCATTAAATTATTCCAAATAAATCAATGTATAAAGAGTAAAATATAAACAAAAAAAAAAAAAAAATAGACCGATGGCGCTATAACCCTTATCAAAAATATATGAAAAAATACAATCAAAGCACAAGCAATTTAAAATACAAACAAGGTGAATCAACAGGAAAAAACATATCATTTGGAGCTCAGTTTGGGTTCATGTAACCCATTCACCTTTCTCTTTTACCTTTCCTTGTTTTGTTTTTTCATTTATATACAAACAAATGAATTACCCAATTACCTATTTATTATCTGGATATATGTAATATTGTGTTCTGTTAATGCTGTAGTTGATAAATGCCAAAAAAAAAAAAAAAAAAAAAAAAAAAAAAAAAAATGGATGAGAATTAAACAAACAAAAGAAATTGGTAAAGAAAGTGCTGAGGCATCATCAATCTCAGAGAATATTTTTTTAACAAAAAATTAAAATCAAATATTAATTATATTTTTCGTCTTAGTTTTTGAGTAATGTAAACTCAGTAAAAAGCTGAGCGAATATTTGTTATCAATTACACTCTTCAACTAGAAGGGCATGAATAAACTATTTTTAATTTCAGAATCAATTTTAGTATTGGATGCAATCATTATCCAATATGATGGAAAATGACAGACAGAATAACATATTTTTTTCGGGGATATTGAAGAAGAATGACTGTATTTATGATAAGCAAAGATGGAATAATCTTCATGTATTTATGATGCTTTGATATTCCAAATCGTGCAATTTGTTTTACAGAGACCTGAAGCCTCTAGTTATTTTTTATTTCCTATTTAACATCAATAAGTTATATGACAAATTGTGCAGTCTAACTTCTGATATTTTTTTGAAGGAAAAGTTAACTCAAAAATTATTTAAATAAATCGAAATACTGAAAAGTGAAACAAGATATTTAGCGTTTTTAGCAGGGATAAGCATTTCCATATTTCACATCACATAAATTACAATGTATGTATGAATGTGTGTGTGTATATATATATATATATATATATATATATATATATATATATATTTATATATATATATTTATATATATATATATATATATATATATATATATATATATATATATATATATATATATGGGTTACTTGTTAATCAGTTGGTAATGAAATAGATAATTACCATACTCACTGGATAGGTAAACGTGTTGTGTCAACTGCCTTCATCGATGCTGTGGTGAGAACTCTGTTAGTATAGTTTAGCAGAAGGAATTCGCGAAAAGCTTCTACCTGACCAGTGAGTGCTTTACAGATAGATTTCTTTACTATCTGCTTTCCAAATATCCTATAAGGAGTGTCCAGACTTTTCAATTTCATCATAATCAGTGTTAATTAGGCAAGAATAGTTTGTCTAAAACAAAAAGGAGCATTACTTAAAACACACCCTTATGTCGAAACAGTTGCTTTCTGTGCATTGGATAATAAAACAGCTGTACTTCTTTGAGAATAAATTCCAGTAGGTTTTTACAATTTTTTAGCTGTGAAATTTTAAGCTCCAGTGAAAATAGAGAGGTTAAAGTTTAATGAATTTTTATTCGTTAATATAATTCAATATTTCCTGTCAAAAGAACCTTTGATGTCCCTTTTTATGTTTTCAATACTACTATCCATCGAGTTATTGAAATTTCTCTAGCAAAATCCAGATTCTCAATATTCTTAATATTTCTCTTAATTGCTGCCTTTCCAATGATACAACTCCTGATGGTCCTCAAAGTCTTCCCGAAGGCACTGGGCCAAGATATAATCCTACATCTCAAACTTTTATAAGCATTATTCATTGTATATAAATTGTTTTTGATAAAACTGTAAATGATAAAGTGTTTATGTAAAAACAAAACAAAAAAAAAACGATTGTTAGTTACAACTATTATTGTCTTCTCTCCTCCTTATATCCAGAATGTTTCTATTAATTGTTTTTTATTTACATGTTGAAATCTGTACAAATTGTAAAATTCAAGATTGGTATTATTTGGTATACAGCATGGACCTACATTCACTTATTATTTGAAGTATTATGCCTGAAGAAGGACAATGATCTCCGAAACGTTGCATTACAATTGGATATATTTGAAAGGTTTTACCCATCCCATCAAGGAAATATTTAAAAAAAAGAAAAAAAAAGAAGAAGAAGAAGAAATAAGTTTTCTAATATTTGACTGTTATTTTCTTTTACCAGAGAATGGGACAAGGGCCCCCAGGTCGGAGAAGGAACGGCGTCACAAGGATTTGGTTGACGAAACTGTGGCTGTTGGACTCATGTTTGCATCGAAGGCTTTCGTACAGCTTCTGGCCAATCCTTTCGTTGGACCTCTCACACATAAGTATTACTATCATCTTGTACTTTCATATATGTTGTAGATATCAAATCTACAATTTTTTACAAAAATTGATTTGCCGGGTTAGGAATTGAATCCAGATCCTCTAATTTTACTCTTGGGAGCCTTGCCAATCTGGCTACTCAGCTTCATATCACAAGCTAATGAATCTAATGGAAAACATATCATGATATTTATGGGAATCCAGACAAAATTATTCTCGTATATGTTTAACAGTAGGTTAATCTTGCAAATATTTTATTTATTAATCCGCTACATAATACTTGTGGTTTACACTGACAATAACTCAGTTTTCAATTCTTCGTTATTTAGAAAAATTAACCCAGGAGAATCTGTTACAATACTTTGATATGAAGTTTGATATCCTAAGTGGCAACACAACAGAGCATAACACAGGAGGATCTTGGTCCAAATCCCTCACCAGCCTGGTGGTTAATTTGTCTAAACATTAAGTTTTATGAATTATGTCACTGATTAAACTAATTCAGTGGTTTAATATTAATAAATGTTGTACAGAGTGTAAAGTACAACAGTTGTAAATTGCTACTACTAGAAATATAAATGTGATATACATTTTTGCCTTTTTTATTACGATATGTATTTTAGTCAGATTGAATTTCGGAGCACATTCTGCAGTTCATAAAATAATTCTTTTTTTTAATAATAAAATGAACAATTTTATTTATTTTATCCTCCCTTCATAGGGAGGAACCCTGCATATATGGTTGATCTCATGAAACAGTCCGGAAGTGCCGACTAGAAAATTTCGCGTTTCAGAACCCCTAGAGACCGAAAATAACGGTGGTTCAAATTTATATATATATATATATATATATATATATATATATATATATATATATATATATATATATATATATATATATATATATATTATATTTGTCTGTTCGCGGATTTCTGGCGTCCCTAATGGTCTGATTTTGATGAAATGTGGTACAAAAATCCGTCGTCCAATTTGAAAGGTCAAGTTCGTTAACCAGCAAAATCCGCCCACTGGAAGATGGCGTTTGGGGCGACATTCGCGCAAAAAAAATCGTAACGCTTACGTTTTTATGTTCATATGCTTGTAAGTACTCGTTTTATAGGCTTCTTTCATATTTATGGCGATAGCTTTAACCGTTTCTGAGAAAATCGGAAAAAAATTTGTTAAATCAAGTTTTTGGTTTGGTTACTTAGAATCATGGGATTCAGTTGAAACATTTTTTGCATATTTGAATTTCATCAAAACTAAAATGTTAAACTTTTGGTTACGTTTGGAGTTAAGGAAGGGTTAGAATAAAATATTTTATGAACAGACATGAAAAGTTTTGGGAACTTCGTATAATTTCATTAATATCTCGAACACGGTTGGGAAATCGTGATAAGTTGATAGAAATTATTTGAAAGCTTTATAAATTCTCTACAAAAAAGACTCTGAAACAATTTTTGATTAGGTGATGTCAATCGGAGAAATAAGTGCTTAAACTATGAAGTAATTGATTTCGGTTATTCGAACGGTTCTTTCTGTCTGTTTTTATTCCTTGTTATTTTTTAATTGCTTATAGTTGGATAATGTATTTGACAATAAAACAGATTAGGCAAAATAAGAAAAACAATGAATTGTTAGAAATATAGCTTGCCAAGAGAAAGAGATTCGATGACGTCTTTTGAATATTTTCAATTGCCTTCATGCTGTTGGTTTTTTATTTTATTTTTTAATTGATTTTATTTGTAGAATTATTACTATAGTAAAAGAACACAGGAATATGTGAAAAAGTTTGATATTTTCCAATTCATTGAAATGTATGAAATGAAGTATCGGTAGAAGAGGATTCTAGGGTCTGGCGGACCCGACCAGGTAAAGTAATAAAGCCCTTTAAACAGAGGCCGAGGAAAATATTATCTGTTTCTATTCTAAGCTTTTCAAATGACAATAGGGATATGAACAGGAACCGCGCTAAGATGATGCAGTTCCTGCGAGTCGGACTTTTTGTTTATTCCTTCATAGGCTCTGGGGATTGTATTTCACAGCAGATATATTGCTTCAAGTAAACATAATGTAATGTAAAATGTAAGGCTTCATGAATGAAGGTTATTTTTTTATTAGGTAGGAAAAGCGTATTATAACTGCATAAACATATAGAGATCTAGAAGTCTAGATTTGAATTTTAACTCGGCTAATTAACTTTTTAATAAAATGTAACATTGAATAGCTATCCTAATTTAATATTTATCTTTCTCAACTTCTGTTCACTTTTAAGACATTTAATGTAAATGAGTATTGTTTTGTAATTTTACCATTTGTTAAGTCTTTGTTGTAATATTCACTGCTTAATATTTCAGGATAGGGTACAGCATCCCAATGCTTGCTGGTTTCATCATCATGTTTGTTTCAACAATAAGTATGTATAGTCAAATTTTTAATTAATTAGATACATTTTTAAATATAATATAAAATTGTTGTATATCTATACCTCATCATACATAAGCACAAGCTTTTTATTCTGTTTTTAATATTTTTATATCATTGGATATGCTTAACAATTGAAGAACACTAATAAATATATACTATTGGTAATCTTTCATAAAATTTTGATTTTTTTCATGTTAAATTGCAGTATTTGCATTTGGGAGAACGTACGTTGTTCTGTTTATGGCCAGAGCTCTTCAAGGTGTGGGTTCATCATGTTCCAGTGTAGCAGGTAATTATTACATATTTAAATTATATATTGGATTCCCGTAGACAAAAAAGTTCACAGACACAGGCTATAGAATGAGACCTTGTCTCGAAAGCACTCTTGTAGAATGAAATAAAAATTTCAAACAGTGAAGGTTGGTCATTTTATCCCTATAAGATGACGAACCTTCACCAACCAGCTCCCAACACCTTTGAGAGACTAATAAATGATGATATCATAAAAGTTTCAGAAAATCGCTTCTCCTGATAATTAATGCGTTTTTTTTTTCTCACTAACTTTCTTTGTTTTGTTTTTTTCTTTGCAATAATCAATACTTTTTATAAATTACGATGAATGTTTTTTTTTTATTATCTTGTTTTAATGCTCGAAAGAAAAATCTGAACTAGAGTTAACAAAAGTCAAATTTGTGAAACAGTTTTAAATGTTAAAAACACGCTTCTTCTAAGTATTGTTATGCCTTATATATTTTATCTGCTTTTTCTGTCAGTTATAAAAAAAAAAAAAAAAAATTTTGATCTGCTATTGAGTCGAGCATTTTGGTACATGAGGATTTGGGAAATTTTCTTCATTTCTAGTACTTCAATGATTAACCACCATCCTGCAATCAATGGTGGGGGCCTAAAACTCAAGAAATGGCACTCTCACGAGGTATATAGCATATATTTAAGGCGAATGGGTTCGGAGAAAATACTTCAAAAAATCAAGTTTTGAGCGCTTTTTGGCTATTTTTGACCACTGAGCGCCAGTGGGACTCGACCCCACCATCTCCTGCATGAGAACCTAAGGTGTTAGCCACTAGACCTTGGGGAGACCTGCATATATAATTCCTTACACATTCCAGACGAAATGCAAATTTCCTTTTTGATATCATTGTGAGACAGCTTTGTGAGTTACAAAAATTAATTTTAATAGTTTAGTACTATTGGTGTACTGTGAAGAAAAGAAGCCGGTAGCCCATGAGGGGGAAAACCTACCAGTCCTCCGGCCCCGCCCCTCCTGGTTCTTTTGTTTCTGGTCGAACAATAAACCACTAAGCTTTAGTTATGATACTAATAACCTTAATTTTTTTACTACGGTATCATACCAAATAGTCTCTTGCTAAATGATAATTCCAACTTAAACTTCCAGCAGCTGCGCTGGGCTCCGTTTTTTGGCTATCAATCCTGTCAAAATGCCTGGATGCTTTTGTGGTCCAAGGAGTCCATTATCCAAACCCTTCCTGCCCCTGACTCAGGGAACCCTTAGTATTTTTCCTTATTGTGATCAAAACAGCAGTGGGGCACTCAGTACCTCGAGCGCCCACTTGAGTTATAATTAAAGAATAATAGTTTCTCTAGAGTTTTTAATATAGAAGTGAATTTTTTGAGTGATTTCTTTTATCACTAAGTTTCAACATTATATTAATTTAAAACATTTAAACAAATTAATGTATTTTCATCTCCACATCCTTAAAAAAATATATAAACATTACAAATATTTATTAATATATACTATTAAGAAGTTTTATTATATATAAAATAAAAACTCCATTAATCATCATCAAACATACATGGGGGCACTCTGTACCCCGCAAACCTACTTATGTTGCAAATTGAAAATTAAATGGAATTATGTAATTGAGTGTTTCATTGCAGGTATGGGAATGCTGGCTGAGAGATACCCTGATGACAAGGAGAGAGGGAATGCTATGGGTATAGCTTTAGGAGGCCTGGCGCTCGGAGTACTAATAGGTCCTCCGTTTGGAGGCTTTATGTATGAGTTTGTAGGGAAGTCTGCTCCATTCCTTATTCTTTCTGCACTGGCGCTCATCGATGGATGTAGGTTCATTTTGTATTAATCATTCTAAAACAATTATTAAATAAACTGTTCGTGATAGTATTAAGGGGTCTCATTTTCATTAGATTAAATACAAATAACTATGTGAGAAATTACTTAAATCTGGCAGAATATCAATGATAAAAAAACTCACCGTTATTTTATTTATTATACAAATCCTTTATTCACTGCTCTACATGTTTCACACCCATTCTGACTCCTCTTCCGGAGCTTATAACTGAAAATATTTGTGGCCAGTAAACAATAATAATTTTTATTTTCACCTTGATTTTCATTTTTTGCATGCATTTTTAAACTTTTTCTTTAGCCTAAATACGATTTTTCACAATTTTGGCAACTAATTTGGTAAAAGTTATATTTCAAATCATTTCCCTTAATTTTATCTTTTATGTGGCGAAAACTATTTTTTATTCTATTTCCTTAAGTTCAAGATATAATTCCAACATCCTTGCAATTATAACTTGATTTTTTTGGGCAACAGTTGGTTGTATTTTAGTGTGCCAAATATATTTTTCAAATTTATTTGCTACAATGCTCTTATTGGATATATTTAAATATCAGCTATTAAACTGTTAACACCTCGACAGACATCCTATTAAGTCGAAACAGGCTACTTGTACATTTTTAGATGTTTTTTCTATTTGTTTTTGTATTTATTTTTGGAAATAAGAAAAATATATAAGTAAAAGTCGTATTTGAATTAATTGCTTGAAATAAGATGTATTAATCAATTCCATATAATTCATGGTCCTGCCAGTTTAAAAGAAAATTTTCTGATTATGGCTGTGAGAATGCTTGGGAGTTGAAAGGAGGTACCTAACCCATTTATGCTTCTGAAATTGCACATAATGGACAATACTGTCATAGGTTTGTGTATTCAAAAATAATTAATAAATTTTTATTTATGGAGTGGGGCAAGGTTAGCTCAGTGGTGGAGCACTCAACTAATATGCTGGAGGACCTGAATTCGAATCTCGGGCATACATTAAAGATTTTATCTTCTAGTGTCGTCATTCGAGGGTTAGATTCTGAATCCCAGACCGTCCCTAGGCTCACCCAGCCTTTAATTAACTTATTAATGGTTACCTGTAAATGGCGGAATATATTACTGACCACACTATCTCCCTAGTGTACCTTATGGTCAAGATCAGATACTTCTACAGTATTTGCCCCTCTGGTCTTTGGGCATGTCATGGGACTGCCCCATGTTTTTTGTATTTATGGAGTAATGAAGAATTCTCTACAACGAAATATATAATAAAAGCTTTTTTTTATTATCTAAGTAAATTTCTTTAAAAAAATCTTCATTCTTTCTTTTTTTTTATAATCTCATAAAATATTTAGAGATAAATGGAGGCTGTGAAAGGTTTGAGGTGCTAAGCTGAAATACAGGCTAAAGTTTTACAGAGAGTTATAAAAACCTTTTTATATCTTTCTTTATAGGAGCATTAGGGTATTGGTTTCCTTTTAGAGTTACCGGTGGGCCATATATTGCACTAGCCTTTAGTTCTACCATTACACTTATAACAACACCTCAAAGAGTCAATTTTAAGAGAACCTTTTCAGAAAGTATTTGATAGATTAAGTACAAATCTTTTTCTTAAGATTACCATGATAATCTTTTAAATGTTATTATATTTAATGCCAATATTTTATAACAACAGAAATTTCTCAAATTATTCATGAGCAAGACAAAAGCTCAATAAATGTGTTGTTTTTTTTTCTCAGAAAACATATACTTATGCTTACCCATTTTTTCTGCCTTTACTAATATACAGGGCCTCTGTTAGGGGGGAGGGCATGGTGGACAATTGGTCACTGGGCTGTGGTCTCAGGGGGAGCCTGGCATCATTTTTTTACTTGCATTGTAATTTAATAACAAAATTATATACCTAAGCATAGTTTACATAATAATTATTGAGAACAAGCAATGATAATTTTTTGAGTTCTCAATTTCTAATATATAAACTGGGAGAATTTCGGGGGGGGGGCTGAGAGCATTTAGGGGGCATGGAATACTAACAATCTAGAACTTGGAATAGTTAGCCAATTAAAATGCTATTACACCCAAAAAAATATTTTTTCTGAACTAATTGATCTTATTTAATTTATTTTAAAGGTTTTTATGACACATTTTTACCTATTTTGGGGGGGGGGCTGCAGCCCTCCCCTTATATATGCCTATGTATCGTGGCCATGTATGTACAGTGTTATTGCATGTATTATTCCTCATTTATGGCCAGGTAGGCCTAGGGACAGTCTTGCTCCCCAATCCCAACTCTTGAATGACAAGTGTAGAAAATAAGATCTTTCAGTGCGTGCCCGAGTTTCTTACTCAGGTCCTCCAGAACCTGAGTCGAGTTCTGTATCATTGAGCCAAATAAATTTAAATTATATCTTTAACAAATATTTTAATATGCCTTTCAGTGTTACAACTTCTTCTACTTCAGCCAGGAGTTGTGAAGCAGGAGGCAGAGAGTCCATCGTTGAAAGCTCTCATCACAGATCCGTACATTCTTGTTGCAGCAGGTGTATTAATTATTTCATTTATTTCAAATATGTATATATATATATATATATATATATATATATATATATATATATATATATATATATAAACATGTGATATAACCTAAAAAAAAAGTGTTTCTTTACTTTTCCCACTTGAGAAATGTACAAGTTTTTGTCCCTAGTACTGTTCAGATTAGGCGGATTTTCGAGACTCTTGAGTGTTTACATACAAATACACATATATACAGTGGAGGTCCGGTGAGTCCAGGTGTCATGAAACCACAAACCTGATCACCACGAAATTGAGCATGACATATATGCATAAATTAATAGAATTTATTATAAACTCAACTAATATAGTTACACCTAATAAAGGGTTTAAGCAAATAAAAAAGTTTTGAAAAGATAGAAATTGATCTTCAATTTGAGGATTCTTTTTTTCATTTTGCCTATTTAATAATAATGATTTTCATTCATAATGATCAATGACGGCCTCATTGATGTACGAAACGGAAGGATGCCATGAAAAAGGTTTATTCTATGCAACAGAACCTTTATTTTATTTATTTATATTTATTAGTTTGAGAACACTATGAAATACAAAGTGTATATTACACTTATTTAATGAGCGATACAAATTTTTCAGGTGCAATCACATTTGCAAATACTGGAATAGCAATGTTGGAACCCTCCTTGCCAATATGGATGATGGACACTATGGGTGCGGAGCGTTGGGAGCAGGGAGTAACATTCCTTCCAGCTAGCATATCATACCTCATCGGTACAAATGTTTTCGGACCTCTCGGACACAGAATGGGAAGGTAAATACATCTTACTGGCTGTATCAATATAACGTTATATTGTTACACTATTTAAAGACTCAAGGATTTTGCTATGCATTGTTGAATTTGCATAATATGAAAGAAAATAGTAGAAAAAAAAAAAAAAAAAAAAAAAAAAACTTAAAGAAATATAGTTCCAAAATGATTTGTAAAATATTCCTTGATTAATTATTGAAATCACTCATTAGATCTGATCTTGCAAAAGCATGATCTAACATAATTTTCTTTAATTATTATAATAAAGGGAATAAACTATAAATTATTTGTAAGCCCTTGAAAAAATCTTGATGAAATGAAGTTCTTTAAAACATAAAATTAATTTTTCATTTTCGAAATTAGACTGCCTATCCTTCCTTATCCTTAAAATTATTTTTATTATTATTTTTTTTATTGACAATTTTAAAATAGTAAGAACAGCTGGGTCTCCCGTGGTCTAGTGGCTTCATAAGTGGGAGATGGTGGGTACCATCCCCACCAGCGGCAGGAATTTTCTCATCCCACGGCTAGGGAAAATTCCTCGCTGCACCCTGGATGTCGGCGCTAATGGCCAAGTTGTCAAAGCGCCGTAAAAAAAAAAAAAAAATAAATAAATAAAAAAGTAAGAACAGCTGATTTTTGGAGAAAAATATATTTCTTTTATTATTATTTCTTTGTTTCAAGTATTCTAAAATTAGTTTCATTCTTTTAGTTTTCTATTTAAATTAATGTTTTAATAAGCATTTTTATATTATGTTTTTATTTTCAGTTTGTAATTATGATATTTCATTGAACAATTGCCTGTTTCTAGAAGCTTCTGAAATAAATACGTAAATATTATTTATAGAAAACGGCTTTTTCACGAAGAAAATGATTGGGGTAATTTAGGTTTTTTTTTTTGTTTTTGTTTTTTTTATTTCCTTGTTTTTCTTCGTTTCTGTGTGTTCTGAAATTAGTTTCGTTGTTTTAGGTTTCTTTTAAATAATTTCCTGTGTTAGATTAAAAAAAATTAATGAAATCAATGTTTTTGATAAGCAAATTTATATTATGTTTTTTTTTTCTTCTTTAAGATATTTCATGTTACAAATCGCCTGCACTCCAGAGTTCCTCAAATAAATAAATATTATTTTATTTTTATTTTAACTTCCTTTTTGAATAGACCAAATTTTACGGGATGCCTTTCCCTTTTTTTTTTTTTTGAAAGAAAAGTCATTACTCCTAGTGAGAATCAAACCCACGACCATAGGCAGGAGTGCTCAAGGCCTTAACTCTAACTGCTATCCTGCCTTCTTTTAAAATTATAAGAATGCTAAAAACCTCCAAGTCAAAGATATTTTTAATTATTTGTTTTATTTTGAAGAAAAAATCATTCTACAGCCAAGACCTTTGTTTATTGCAATCATTATATTTTTTCCCTTCAAAAACAAAAAAATTACAAACTTTATTTTCTTTCTACGACAGGAATAATAATGAATATTTTTTTTCCTTTTTGACAGATGGTTGGCAACACTTTTGGGTTTGATCATAATAGGGATATGCCTCATGTGTGTAAGTATGTAAACTCAATTACATTACAATTAGAGGATAATAAGGTACCTAATTGATTTTAAAAAACATGAGAGGAAATTTTATGGTGTGGAATTTACTTCTCAAAGTTACTGAACATGAATGGTTTTGTATAAAATTGATGAAACACCAGCTGTCGATGATGGTTTTTATTCATGGCAACACTGGACCAGATCTGGCTAGGTTAAGGGACAACACTGCAGGCGAATTAATACCATTTTAACCAGTCTGTGCCTGGGCAGCTACCAGTGCAACAACCAGTGCATCCGATTCTGTTATAACAAGTGCCTGTTTCCGGCATATTACCCCATTTATCAACGGCTAATAGTTTAACAACATTGTGATTTGTACATCAATAACAAACCTAGCAGAATGCGTGGCATCGTTGTGATAAGGACAAAATGAATGCCAGCCTTACTATTTATTAAAATAAAATTGATAATAAAGGGGAAAAGGTGAAAAAGTTTTTTATTTCATGTAACAAACAGTGACTGCGTAAAGCCCATTTATTTTAAAAATTTGGAATATTTTTATTTTATTTGGCCGGTTATATTTCAGTTGCAGGCTCAGGACCAAAAAAAAAAAAAAAAAATAGCATTTTTGTACAAATACAACAATTGGCATCCATTGTATTTTAACATGAATGTATTTGTATCTCTTTTTGATCCAAAAATAATAATAAATTTAAAAGTAAGAAAAATCTTGCAGATAGATATTTTCACATAACTTAGCTCTATGTGCTAAGTCATTAATATAATGCAAACTAATAATCATTACTCTTTATTTTATAATTCAAAAATGAAATAAGTTGGCCTAATGCTGATGCACCTTAAAAAAAATACTATTACTAAATTAACAAATCTGTAATTTAATTTTATAATACTGCTTGCTTCACTCAGTTGGTGCTCCACTCGCAAACAACATTTTGAAAAATGTATGAGATATAACAAAATATCTCGAGGAATTTGGGAGTCGCCTTGAGTGAATCGAGTTCAATAAATGGCATAACTGAAATATCAATGAAACTCACCTTAGTTATTGTCATAGATTCCACTGGCTAGTAACTTAAACCACCTCATCATTCCTAACGCTGGTCTCGGTTTTGCAATCGGTATGGTTGATAGCTCAATGATGCCTCAATTAGGGTAAGTTATTAAAAATAAATAAAATAAATACATTTTTTTTTTTTTTTTTTAAAGCACACAATTTAAAATAATGTTAACTTAATCGCATTTCAGGTACCTTGTGGATATTCGTCACTCTGCAGTCTACGGGAGTGTTTATGCCATTGGAGACGTTGCTTTTTGTTTGGGTTATGCTATTGGTAATGAAATTTCTTTAAAATATGATATATTTGATTAGTTGAGCTGGTTAAGATCCATGCCAAAGCAGATATGAGTAAATTGCCTTAAATCTCCACTGCTATTAGCTTGCTCCTCCCTCTTTACAACCCATTTTTGATGTTGACCTGAGGAAATAACTTGGAAATGAATTGTCTACGTTTCATAACCCAGAGATCACAAAAAAATTATTCTTTTAAATTTGTATATATATTTATCTGTTCGCATTCTATAAAAAAGACCCAATTGTCATGACTTTTGGCACAGAAATACTTAGCCTGAAACGAAATGACAAGTTATTAACCATCAGATTCGGCCAGCCATCAGAAACACTGTTTTTTGGGTAAAACATCGTAGCGTTTACAGTTTTGTATTAGTAGGCTCCTAGCTAAACTTTTCAAAGGTATTTTGAATTGAATGAAACCACTTTCAAGGCTATATATTTAATAGTTTTGGGAAAAGTGAAAACAACTAGATTTTTTGTTTTGGTTACTCAAAATCCTCTCACTGCCCCGCAAAGTTTTTTCACATGCTCGACATTCATCAAAACTGAGATAATCTAAAAATGGTGCTAGGGTGAATTTATTTTTAGAACCACCTCAGTCAAAGAAAACCGTGCTTGAATATTTTGAAGAGCTGTATTCACTCAATTCTAAGCTTCATCAGTTGGTTTCATGCGATTTATTTTATTTTATTATTTATTTATTTTTATGAAATTCTAAATTTTCTTCTTTTTTTTATAGTATTAATATTTTTTTTCTCATTTCTTCCTTCAGTTGTATAGATGTTGATTCACAATCCCTATTGAATACTCTATGATTGAACATGCTAGTGATTTGAAGTCACATTTTATGGTCCTTCTTCTGAAAACATTTTGGATAAATGAAGGAATAGAACCTTTTGCACCAAAGAGAAGATGGATTATCCCCATTTTAAATTTTCAAATTATTCAAATGTCCGAATATCCCGTTTTTAATATATATATATTTTATTTTTTTTGGTTATTTCTCAGGTCCAGCTATGAGCGGTACACTGGTACAGACAATTGGTTTTGAGTGGATGTTGATATGTATAGCTCTGCTGAACTTCATGTACGCACCACTTCTTTTTATGTTGAGGAACCCGCCTACCAAAGAAGAAAAGGAAGTATGTTACTCTAATAAATATCTGATTATCATTAATATATTTATAATTTCATTTTAACATTAATTTAATTTGGCAAATCGTTGATTGGCATGTTTGCATGCGTAGTTTGTAATATGGATCTGTACCTAAGCATACTCAAACTCTATGAGATAATAAAACCATTCTCCATTATCGACGTGCTCGTTTAAGATAAATATTTTTGATCTTGGATCAAGGATTTTTTTTTTTTTTTTTTACTCTTTATCATAGCCAAGGACCATACAATATTAAATACTCTCGTTCCATCCTGGCCTACTTGGATTTATACTTGCTATCGAAATATTTCAATAATAGTTAAAAGCTTAAATACAGTACAACTAATACAAAAAATCAAAAATAGTTATTTTCCTAATTCAAATCCCTTTTCTTTTGAGAAAATTAATAAAAAAAAAAATTAATATAAAAAAAATGTTTTGGAACATATTTAGCAACAAATAAGAAGGGAAGATATGGGCTCAAATCCCAGCACAACGCGTTAATTTGTCAACAAAAAAAAAGTTTCAAAACTTGAGTTATTATGCATTTATGAATGCAGAAATATTTGCACTACCTAAGCAAAGCAAGCTGTTGTAGTATGATTTTTTTTTTTTTTTTTTTTTTTTTTTTTTTTTTTTTTTTTTTTTTTTTTTTTTTTTTGTATATATTGTTGTCTGGAAAGTTCGTAGAGATTCTGAAAATCATGTTTTATCTTCATTATTTCAATGCAAAATGAATAAAGCGATTATTTTTGTTTATATAACTTTAATCCTCAATGTATTAACTTTGTTTACAGTTTATCTTTATCAAGGATCAACATGTCTGGATTCTGCTTTACCAAAGAAAAAAAATCAGCCCAAACTACAAATAAGATACACACTGTATATTCAATTGGTGACAGCACTATTTAGAAGTTGTTTTTGCAATTCAGGTCTGGAGATTTCAATCATGATGTTCAAGGATCAATTTTGTGTATATCACAGCTGTTGTTGTAAACAATCCATGAATTACTGTATGTGAGATTATAGCAGGATTAAATTCTTCCAACTTAACCGTTTTTGAACGGCTGAAGAAGGTCGGGTACACCTGTCGGTACAGTTTTTCGTATCCCTATGAGGTCAGAAAAACGAACGTTATGGAACAAATTTCCTCTTGTGTTACCTCACTTAAAAAAAAATGTGAAGGATCTTTTTATAAAATGAATAGTGACTGGCAGCGATGGAAATTGGATTCTGCACAAAAATACTAGCCAGAAACACAGGGATTGCCTGGAATAGAGCCATAAACTTATATTCACTCACACAAAACTAAACCAACAAAGGTGATGTTTGCTGTTCCCAATTAAATTGACTGAAGGCAGCAATTGAAGAAAAATGGCCAGAGTTGACAAATAGGAAATTTGTAATATTCCAACATGAGAAGCTCGGCTTCATTTCTCTTTACGGACTTGGCAGACTTATTGAGCTTCGGATGGATGAATTTACCTCACGCACCATACTTGCCTGACATTGATATTTCTGATTACCACCAAAATTTACTGCAGGAGAAAACCTATACCATTGAAGAAAAATGAAAAAATAAAAAAAATCTGTCTTGAATAGACCATGAGGCCCAAAGAGGCAGATACTGTTGAGGTATCTGATTCTTGACTAGGGAGATAGTGTGGTCAGTACTATGCTCTGGCCTCCTGATTTTCACCTTTGCAGGTGCCCATTAATAGATTAATTAAATGCTGGCTTAGGGACATACAGGGAGCCGAAACTGACCTACGAACGAAGACACTAGACGATAAAAATCTTTAGTGCTAGCTCGGGATTTGAACTCAGGTCCTCCAGCATATTAGCCCAGTACTCGACCACTGAGCTAACCTCGCCCCCAAGAAGAAGAACTTGTCTACTACAGAAGAAGACATAATAAGGGAACATAAATAGACAGTGACTTTTGAAAAACCAAAAAAAAACCAAAAAAAAAAAAAGAATTAAGGACCTTTCTTGGAGTTGGAAAAGGATAATCACTAGGGGTGGTAATTAAATTTAATTTGCGTAAACAAAATTTAACCTTTCAACAATTTTTTTTTCTTAAATTTCTCTACGACCTTTCTGGATAAACCAAGGATACATTTGCCACTTGTTCTAAAAATTTCATATTTATTTTATTTTTTCTTCTTGAAATATATAAAGAAATTAACAATAACATTTTAATATATAGTGGCCTATGCATCATTTATTAAAAATAGAATTATTATTTATTTTATTGTATAGAAGTTATATTTTATGAAGGAGAATTTTTTATTGCTACATAGCTGAGCATGTTGCTGTTTATAATACAGTAGGACCTCCATTATCCAGGGTAATGACAGGGAGGGTAGTGCACGGATAATCGAAACACAATATTTTATTGACTAAATGTGCTGGATTATAAGGTTATAAAGAAAAACTGTGTACAAGGTGTCATGTAAACCTTATTTGCATTGAGAAATGTGTATGTAAACGTTTTATTAATTAATAATTTGTATAAGTGCAAAAATAAACTCAAGTTCAAATTAATTTTTTTTTTTAATTTATATTTTATTTATAAATTTTTTGTCGTGAAATTCAGTAATTTTTTGATACATAATTATTTTCTTATATTTGTTCTGATCGCCCATAACAAGATAATTCTGCTGAAATCGGCATTCATATGTACTCGAGTGAAGAGTTAAAGCCCTACAGAGGAAATATTTCCTTGGTAGGCTAACAGCCCAGAAGGGGATTCATAGAAAGACTGAAAACATTTCAGTTCCAAGAATATGAAATAAATTGAGATGCCTCCAGAACTATAGAATCACCACATTCTTCCGAAAACAGCGCTGTTTTTCCATTCTTTAGTTTGCAATGTATGTAATTAATTTAAATTCATATTTATGTACATAATCGTCATTACATACATACAAATATTTAATACATAATTATGAAATCAAATGCTTTAGTTGATAAAAATAATGCAATAAATATGTTCGTATGTACATCATATTTAAAGAAGGAATAAAAAATAAATTCCCCCATCGAGACCCCGGTTAATTGAAATCCCGGATAATGGAGATCCTACTGTAATGGCTTTTATTTTTTTCAAATTATTGCTTGCTTATTTTTCTACAGACGGAAGTTCAACCTACAGGTGCTTCACAGGAACTCGGAACAGTCAACTATGCATGTGCTGAAAATTTTACAAACAAGTAGATTTTGACTTAGTAATTTCTGACAGCTTTCCTTTTGAGTACACATTTTATTATTGTATTACCTCCCAGAATTCCTTGTAAATTAATTCAGGTACCTTGCAAGTTCAATTCTTATTTTACTTATTTATTTTTTTAACAATGTTTATCTTAACGAATTTTACTACTTAAATATCTTTAATAGCCATTAAAGATATTTAATTTAAGCTAACTTAGTACCACAGTAAGCAGCGTTGGAACTCATTTCTCAAAACCTATAATTTTGCATATTTTGATTTACGTATTTATTGTTTTGTTTTTTGTCAATTGATAATTTTATATTATTTATTTGGAAGATTGAGAGTGCAAATGGTGTAAGTGTGAACTGAATTTTCAGGACAAAGAGTTTTGCTTTTGAGAATACTAGAAGTTTTGTTGTCAAGAATATTATGTTTTACTGCCTCTATGGTTTTACGATAGTTCAAAATTACTGTTGCCAAAATATTGTTTATATCTGAAATCAGAATGAACCACCAAAATCCTAAAGGACTTATAATGCTTTTAAACGTTATATAAATCTGTTTTGTTGCACAACAATTATTATTTCCTCCATTTAATTCAAATTTCTTCTCTTGAATTTCAATAGGTGTAAGAATGAAACATAGAGAATAAAATTTAGTATATTCATCACTAAATTTTTAATATTTTTTTTTCGCTAACGATTTTGAGTATTAAGGGTTAATACTGCCTTATGTGGTCGAAATCAAAGTAATTTTCTCCAATTTATGGATTTCGGATAAATCAATATTTTTCATACTTCAGAGTATTAACAAATTAAGTATCAAATAATATTTAAATTATTTTTTTGTTTCAGTTGCTAACTCTTGGTGAGAAATCTTCTGTCCGCTATGTAACATATAAAAACGAAGAAGATGAATGAGGAATATTGGTCTACGGTTGAGCGAACCTCGGCCGTAGATCAGACTGGACCTGTGACCCAGGAAGCACATATGTCATATTGCGCTGAGCGCAAAATATAATTAAAATCAGCTAAATAGACTAACAAATCAAACAGCTTAAAACTTTCACTCAATGCAGGAAATGATTCAGAGGGCACAATAGGATTCCTTTTAAAATTATGAATTTTTATAGTTTATTGTCTCACATTTCAACAGTGTGATCAAAGCAATTTGTGATAATAAAAGAGCAATCTAAAGCTGATAATGGTATAAAAAATAATACATGAAAGATGCAGTATTAACCAATAATGATTGTTTTTAAAACTGTGATAGAGCGCCCACTTAGGGCACAATAATAATAATAATAATAATAAGAGATTGCACTTTTTTGGAGACGCACTTGTTTTATTTTTTTATTAATAAACTAAAAGTACCAATCATATATTTATATAATAAGCTACAGAATGCTTGAGATATTTTAACAACAAAGTTTAAAAAAATGGTTGTATACTGTATCTTTTATTGTTTGTTGTTTCATTTATTATTTTTTTATCAAGAAAAAAGTAATAGGAAACTCCGGACGGCGAAACGCCGCCTCTATTTATGAAGATATCTCTGATAGGGGTGCAGTTAGGTCTAAATTGCCGTACATTTTCTAAATTCAGCGGGATCCGGCCTGCAAAAGGTAGCGCCCCCGGCCGTTGGCGGTAGCGAATGGCTGCGCTCCGCCATGTTGGGCCGATAGCTCACCGGGGTTGTTGAAAAAATGCGCTGCCACCTTTCGGCTCGACTTTTGGCTTTCGAATACACCCAATGAAGAGGTGATATTTTTAATTATAAGATGTGAGTTAGGAAAAATGCATATCGAGTTTTATATTAAAAATAATATAAAAAGCACCACCTATCACAACTGGACTTGACAATATTTGCAACTGCTGCGTCCAAGTAAAAGGGCGCTTGAAAAAATGACAATGCTTTATCTCTATTGCCTAATTAATTAAGATAAAGAATTCTGCGGGCCTCTCGGAGTACAGTGAGGAAGAGATAACCCGCTTATAAGCTACCCTGTGTGTTTTTTGTTCAGTATTCGCTTTGTTGTATTGTATATTTGTGTTTTGAGTTTTCATTGAACATTCAGGTACACTGATGTCATTTGTGAAATGACAATAAGTCTACGAGGTCTCAATGTATCTTAAACCAATTATATGAAATATGTAAAGCAAAAAAATACATTAAAATATGCATAATATATACATATATATTGAGAAAAAAAGTTATTTATATTTAAGCTGGTATGGGTCCGAAAAAAGACGTTTGCCAACCACCGGCACACTGTGGTCCTGGGAGGCTCGTCTCGTAACTATATATTTATTCTCATGTTATTCTATTAATATTTTATCTATGTTAACTGAGGCTATGTTGTTGTCAAAGCTTAACATTGCTGTATCTACTTTAATGGTGTTCTTTGCTGATAATGTGGTGCAATAAAAAATGTGTGTTAAACAAGTCTCATTTATTTAAATTCCTTTTCTTCATGGCATTTTTTATATTAATTAAAAGTAAAAATGTACAGCTTCTGGTTAGCCATTTCTTATTTCTATACTTTATTTTTTTTTTAGTGATGATTCTGCAGCTGAAGTCAAATTGGGAAAAGTTATTTAGGTAAAAAAGAAATTTGGAAAAAAAAGTTATATTTAATCAGACTACATAGGCTACCGTTGTCTCTGGGTGATAGTGATAATAACCATATACCGTTATGATTACCGATAGAATCAGCGCTGAAAAATAAATACATTATCACTTTATGTGGTAGATGTATATTTGTTTATTATTGTTATGAAAATATTGATAAAAAATAGTTATTTTTATATATAGCTAAATTAAAAATTACAATATATTAAAATTAGAGTGTTTCCATACAGGGCTGAAAACCCTACCGAAAAGAATATCAGTCTATATTAGAATATTGTAACTGTGGATATTACAATACAATGACTAATTATTATAATATAAAAGCTATACTTACTTATTGTCACAAAGTCATCAGCAAACATGATTTTATAAACAAATAGGTATATTATTGAATTAATGAGAACTGCAGAAAGAGCAGATATTTGAAGTACGACCCAAGAAAAAATAAATCTCGTTTTTCCCTAGAACACATCAAAAATTCCTATTTCAAATAAATAGTAGAACCACATAAACAATTAATTTATACACAGTGAACACTCAATCAGTTCTCGCCGATTTTGTCAATTTTAGAGTTTTTCTAAATTATAGTAGAGAAAATTGTGCTTACTTATAGTTACGTTTCCAGATTTGGACACTTCTACACACACATTTTCTCTTATAAATAAATGAGCTTCTACAGTAAGACCAATTTTTTTTTTTTTTTTTTTTTTTATTATTATTGATTATTACAACAATATGCGTTAACATATTTCTAATAATATTGCTGGTTCTGTTATAATGACATTGTGAGGCTTGATGTGGGAATATGAACAATTACAAAACCCACAATAGTAATGCATTAAAGAAAAAATAAATAAATAAATAAAAATATAATATAAAATAATAATGAAACAACTGCAAAGAATTTTAAATGGAAATATAACACACTTTGTGCAGTGCAGATGTTAAAGCAAATTGTCTCTAGGCCACCTCCGCTTCAGCCTTCTATGGGGATTTTGTGGATTTTGGAACGAGGATAGAGAATTTATCAAAGGATTTGGATGGCCTGGGAGATTGGAATGGAACTTCTGATAGACTGATTTGGCCAGGGATTGGATAAAGGGGATATTGAAGTCATTATGGAGGGTTAGGTTCGAGACATAGTAAGGAGCATTGGATATTTTTCGAAGGATTTTGGATTGTATTGTTTGTATTCTGTAGGAATTGGAAGGTTTAGTGGAACCCCATAGTTCTAGTCCATAAGTCCATATTGGTCGGAGTATGGTATTGTATATAAGTCGTTTGTTAGTCAATGATAGTTTCGAGCGTTTGTCCAATAAGCGTGATAAAAGTCTAAAACGTCTGTTTAGTTCCTGTCTTTTCTGAGTTATGTGTGGCTTCCAAGTTAAGCGTTTGTCTAGTATCAGGCCTAAGTATTTTACTTGCGATTTCTGCGGAATTATAATGTTTTGGAGGGTTATTGATAAGACCAAATTAATCACTTTGTTCCTTCACTAAAAAAATGATGATATAATTTATCCCATTGCTGATATAAGTGGTTGCATGGTGTGACTGTGCATTGTTGATGAAATATAAAATAAGAGTTGCAACTGCTTGCGTCAAAGATACTCCTAATATCTCAGACTTATTATAACAAATACAGCCTGCGTCCCAGAAGCAATGCAATTATTTTGTATAAAAGTAATTTATTAAACAGATTTGCACAAACGCTTATAATTCTTCAAATTCTTCTGTCTTCTTCTGGAGGGGCATGAGATATTCGATTGCATTACTTTTGGAACGCACCTTGTATTTTTTGCTTTGTTTTAATTTTAAATACCAGTTAGATGCTGGGATATATTAAAAATAAAATGAATTTATGCATAACATTTAGAGATGATTTTCACTCCTTAAAGGTAGGTACATACAAATAAGTATCTCTTATTTTTTTAAATACTAAAAATATTTCCAAAATTTGGTGAGAATGGGTTGTGGGGGTCTCCTAGTTTGTCATTTTAAAATATGATTGCTTCAAAAAATGTCAGGAAGGTTTTCCATTCCTATTACACATGCAAAACTAACAATTACTTTGAATAAATAGCAATAAGTCATACTTAACTGATAATTTATATTTAACAATATTCCAAATAAAAAAATAAAATGTACCGCTTTTTCTGATAAGCTCTAGTCCACTAGTGAGCCAGTAAATTGACTACCCACACATAACAGTTTGTGAGAATAGTAAATAGAAAAAGAATTAAATTGATACTAGTAATTTGAATTGATTTTTATTTTGAAACAACTGTTTCCATTTGATTCAATGAGATAAGGCACTCGATAATATTTTTAGAATTTATTTTATTACAATTTGTTCCTTACTCTTTAAAAATACAGAAAAACATAAAATTAACTTACCATAAATAAACCATACAACAGATAGCAGGCAAATATCAGCTGGACGCAGACTGCATATTCCATTTTCAGCATTCGAAATACTTCTACAAATAGTATTTAACAAATTATAGCTTGTAAAATTCTGTCAACAAATACTAATTACATTAAAGGAAACGAAACATCTTCAATAACGTTAACATATCTGGTTATTAGGTAGTTAATTATATCCAACTTTCTTTGTTTTGTTTTTAATAGGGCACTCCGGCGCTAATGGCCAAGAATTATGTTGATGCGCCGTAAAAAAAAAAAAAAAAAGGATAGCTAGGATAAGGCTCATGGCTTTTCTTTTTATTGTGTTTCCTTCCTCCCTCCGTAAGGAGGAAACTCGCTAATGAAGTTAATCTCATGATGCACAGACCAAATTTTCATGGAATATGACATACTCATCTCTTTTACAGAGTAGGCCCTAAAATACTAATTGAGGCGATGACTTTCAAAATGGGTTATGTCCATTTTGACATCAAATTAATTTTTTTTTCCTCACAGCCAAAACTTTTTTTTTTTTAAATTCATTAAATCTCAACAAAAATAAGAAAATGAATAATAGTGTGGCCTTGTAAATATCAATTATCTAAAAGGAATTATACTACATGAGACATTTTTTGTGTCCCCTAAATAGTTTTACGAATTGGACATACCTTTTTTTGAGTCGACTCCTCAATTGTGCATAGTATCCCTATTTTCATAGGTCTAATCCTCTAAGATGGTATTGTAATAGTCTGGTGAGAATCTATTGTAACTGTCCCAGAACTATGTCATAGAACTTCTTAGCCTCCAGGCTTATTTGCCTTTAGAGTTATTTCTCTTGAGATGAATCTCAGGTTTTTAGGATGGATATAATTAAAAGATTTTAGGTAGGAAGATTACAAAAGCTCTTCCATTTCCATAGGGAGAGGGATTTATCTATTTCCTTGCATTTGAGAGTGCTAGTTCTAATGTGTACAATGTAGTTATGTTTAGAGGTCCCATGGGAGTATAAAAGGAGGGGCTGAGTGGGCTGCAGCCCCCACTCGAAATTTTGAGTTGATCGGTAAAAATGTTTCATAAACCCTTAAAAATAAATTAAATAAGATCACTTAGTTCATAAAAAATATTTTATTTTGGGTGCAATAGCGTTTTAGTTGGTTAAAACTATTCCAAGTTCTAAATTGTTAGTATACCATACCCCCGAAATTATTTTCTATATATGCCCTTGAGAGGCCCTATGGCAGTGAGTGTTAACCCATTCGAGACGGATAGCCACTTTCATGACAACGGCAAAACATGCCCCGTGGCCTGATAGCCACTTTTGTGACAACAGGCAGGCATACCCCGTGGCTGATAGCCACTTTTGTGACAACAGGCAGGCATGCCCTGTGGCCTGATAGCCACTTTTGTGACAATAGGCAGGCATGCCCCATGGCCTGATAGGCCCTTTCATTGTAGCTTTTTTGCAAAATATAACAGTTCATTTTGTAAGCTGTAGTCACTTTAGCATCTGCTTGAGTTCATAAAAATCCAATTTCAGTTTATTAAATACAGATTTTTCTCTGCTACCTGGTACTTGTTCGTAGTTCTGATTCCTCTGAAGGACCTAATTTGTGTCTTACTAGTTGATATCATATATACATATACACATCAATGATATGTACATAGAGATCATGTTCCGTAGATTTTATAACATTGTTGAAATATCTGACGATATTATTTTTAGGAAAAATAAATGCAACAATATTTAACAAAAGTAAAAACAAAATTTCAAAATTAAAGAAAAAAAGTCTTCAAGTCTACCATTGTCTGGTAAAAACAAAATTTCAAAATTAAAGAAAAAAAGTCTTTAAGTCTACCATTGTCTGGCCCTTAGCCAAGAAAGAGAAAATGGTAATGGGCAACTTAATAAACAAAGAAATAACAAAAGCTTTCTCATTGCGATAAATAAGTAGAGACGAGTGGCGGAGTCTCAGGTATTTTAATGCGGTCTCGTAGAACCAACTCGGTGAATCTGGATCCACTTCTAGGGCATGGAATGTCTCAGAGGCTACCGTCTCGTGAGGGTTTTTATATTTCCTTGCTTTTGAGAGTGTTAGTTCTAAATGTACTATGTAGTTATGTTTAATGCCCCAATGGCAGTGTGTGTTAAGGTGTATATTGTGGAAAACACTCTCTGCCTATGGTTGTTTGATCACTGCCCACTAAGGGCGTTGGGCATTTAGATGAAATCATAAGCATCACCTCTATCCTGGCTAGAAAAGGGTGGTAGCCTTTAGACAATCCATCTTAAAAAAATCTGTTTTATTAATAAAGTGATTTTAAAATTATAATAAATAAACATTTAGAAATTAGTTATTAATCACGATGATTATGGAGTGATATTTACATGTACATTTGAAAGAATTTAATTACCCAATGTAGCATCCTGCCATAAGGGGTTTGGTGGTATCCATGTCTTCCCTTTAACTAGGGCATAAGTGAGAGAATGAGTGAAGAGAAGAATGGTAAGTGCCTGAAACAAGTTCCATAATGTTCCTTTTGAAAATAAACTAAAATTACCTAGCACGCTGGCAGATTTGAAAACAAAAACAGGCAGTTATGGCTTGGTAGCTCACATATAGACATAATATTACTGGGTCTATGGAATAAAAATATAAACAACACACACACACTCACACACACATATATATATATATATATATATATATATATATATATATATATATATACACATATAAATAAATAAAGGGTATTTCAATAGGAATGATATGACTTTCAAACATTTGAAATTCTATGTAAGTCCAAAGGTGTTGTTTGTTTTCAATATCGTCTGACTATTCATCAAGAAAAGAGAAACACTTCAACAACTGTTCGGGATTATCCAAAAGATGTATGTAAAAAAATGTTCTTTTAAGAATGGTTAACGTGCACTTTTTTAGTCCATAAATTGACCTAGTGTGTTCACTATTTGACATATTGTGGAAAACTTGGAGTCAATTTTTACTCCTGGGGAAGTTAATAATTTCAAGGAATGTCAAAATTAATTGGACCCCAAGGAGACGCGATTTAACTCCTTTGGGATAATTTGAAGTCCTTGGTTTATGCAAATAAGTCACAAATCCTTGATGACTTGAAACTGAACATCCAATGCTGCCTTACTGAAATGAGACCTCATTTATTGTAAAAAGTGATTGAAAATTGATCTCATTGGATTTGATCATAATTATGATAATGTGCTATTCAGAACTTAATTCCATAGCTTTAATTTAAAATATAAACAATGCTTTTATCTAAACTAGTTTTTATTTTATTCCAATTAAACATCATAATGTTTTTATGGAAAGAACCTGTAGACGAATATATACAAGGCAGAAGGTATCTTCTGCCTTAGAAATATATAATTTAAAACCGTTGTGTCATTACAAAATATTGATCATTTTATTTCAACACTATTTTTATTTTATTTCAGAAACGTTACGTTTGAAATTTATTACATCCAAGACTTTGTATCTCACTAATTTTATTCTCTGAATTGAATTTTGAACATTTGATTCTAAAAAAGCTGAAATCTTTCCACAAAACTTTCTTTAATATAATAATAAATAGTGGGGTTTCCCGTGGTCTAATGGTTAGCGCCTTGGATTCATAAGCGGGAGATGGTGGGTTCGATCCCCACCTCCGGCAGGAATTTTCTCATCTCAGGGCTCGTTGGGAAAATTCCTCGCTGTACCCTGGATGTCGGCGCTAATGACCTAGAAGTAGATGCGCCGTAAAAAAAAAAACAATAAAATAAAATAATAAAAAAATAAATAGTGACCCTAATTGTCAACAATGTTTATTGAACATACTTTCATGATGCGCCTAAGTGTAACAAAAATAACTTGCAACAATAATATTTTAGCTACTTATTTGACAAAGTCAAGCATAAAATAATTATTAGATTCAACATGAAAGTCATAACTAAACAAGCCATCCTTACTATATGAGTTTAGTTACCAGAGTTGCAAACCCAATGATGATAGAGCCAGTCCTCAAGGATATGCAGTAGCAGGAACGAGGCAGGTTGATCACAGCCATTTCCCTTTCTCACACCTGTTGATGTAAATAACTCTTTTATCTACCACTCACTCACTGACCTATCATCGCCCAGCCCAAACCACTTGACAAAAAAATTTGAAATTTTGCATGCAGACTTCTTTTAGGATGTAAACACTCGCTAAGAAAGGATTTTTAGACAGTTAAAATTGTAAGTATTTTTAGAGGGGTTTGAATTTTTAGTTGGTTAGAGCAGGGAAGCCTAGGCAGCATGAGTTGCTAGGACGATAACAGGTCAGCTGTTACCGTACTGTATCTATTTCATAATATTATTTCATTTTGCGGTTCATTTCAACTATAATGGCAGTCCTTGAATTACTAGAAATAAACTGTGATTGTGTTCCTCATAGAGTTTACGCTATACCTGGTGATGGTTCATCCGAGGTAATAATATCCCGAACCCTTGCGCAGCCTGCTCACCCATCAGAATCCCCAGTCAGAACACTTCTTGGTAATGCTCACAAATATAATTGGTGTTTCCAAATGTCATCTTGGAAACATATTTTTTTAAATTTTAACGTCCATGTATTATTGACAACGAATCTTAAACTATACTAGTTACTGATAACCTATAGAAAACGGGTTCGTTTTCCTTACACTGGTCCGGATCGCCTCAATGGCAAGAAGCATTATAGTTTGATTACTTATGAATTGCTAAATAACTTATAGTATGACGGGAACCGTGCTATAATAAACTCCACAAAATTGTGTAGTAGCGTCAATTTTGCTGATGCATTATTTAACGCAATAAGAAAACTACTGCCGTGACGAAGGACGGGTATTCAGCGAGAATTATATAAACGGGTTATTCAGTTTATGTTTATTTTGTTTGCATAGTTTACTTTTTAATTTACGGACTTTTTCGCACTCGTGTGAACCTGGCGACGAACTTTAAGTAATTCAAAATTCAACTCATGTACACCAAGGGCGTATATAAGGGGGGGGGCTGCTGGGGCTGCAGCCCAGGAATCTAGGAGTGTTAAGTGGTTTAATAGGAATTTAGTTGGTTAACTATTCCTAGTTCTTGATTGTTAGTATTCCACACCCTCTTATGCTCCCAGCCCCCCCCCCCCCCGAAATTATAACCTATATACCCTCATTATGTACGGTTTCTACATCGTTTGTAAGGCCCGGTGCACAGTGAAGAAACTGGTTTCATGAAACCTATTTTATTATAGCGTGCACACAGAATAAACTGTTTTCCATCGGATTCGTGATTGATTCAGACGACGAAGCACATTTGTTGTGGTGGTGGCTAAAAAATAAAAATAAAAACCGCAAGTTCTGGGTTCATCCCATGATTAGGGGCACCTTTTTTGTTGAAGCTCGCGATCTAAAACAGAGAGCCTGATAAATTTATTACGATTTTTTTTAGGATGTCGAAGCCAGTTTTTGATCGCTTATTAGAACTAGTAGATCCACTGATGAAACGTGAAACTGAAGCAATAGGAAACCGATTTAACGAATTTCATGAAACCGATTTAACGAGTTTCATGAAATCTGTTTCATGAAACTAAAGTTTCATGAAACTCTGTGTGCACCAACCTATGGTTTCCTATCTATCGGTTTCATGAAACTAAATTTTCATGAAACCAGTTTCTTCGGTTTGCACCGGGCCTATCTCTTTGTACTAGACATGCTTTTGTTTGTACGTGGACCAATACAAAATTATAACCAGTTAACAAAATGGTCAGAGAGTGGTTAAAATGACCATAAGATATTTAATTTTCTTTGCACCATTCGGTAGAGACTCGTTTGTACCACTTTTCATTTAGGCTGTACCTCAAAGTGTACGCGAGAACGATTTTTTTTTAAGTTTTGACTAACCCTAAACAAGGGGCAAGATTGCACCGATATGCACGATTCTCCTTCCTGGTTTCCTCCAAAAAAGGTCTACTTTACAAAATTTTATGTGTTGATTCCTGTTGTAAAAGTGCGTTATTTCATAAGATGACAAAAAACGTTACAAATTGGTTAAATCTTTGGTAGTGGTCAGGTTGTACACATATTCTGCCTGAAGATTTTATAATTTGGATTATATATACACATTTAAGAAATTCGGAATTAAGAAGAAATATATAAAATTTGGATCTTTTATATAAACGCCAGTTAACACATTAATAATTACAACTCATTGTCAGTAGACCTTTATTAGATATAATATACCGAAACTAATCTTGGGCTTATTCTGTTGGCACCTTGCACTAAAATGGTGTAAAAGTTTTTTCTGTTTCGTACATATGAAGATCCAAATAAACATTATTATAGAAGGTGTTGATCATCGGGTTTTCAGTCTTTTTGATTTAATAATAATAATAATAATAATAATAAAGTACATTTTATAGTAAAAATGTGTTTATTCAAGCCAACGTTTCGGCTTGATATAGAAGCCTTCTTTAGGGCTATGGAGAAGAGGAGGAACTGTCCCGTTTCTTGGAGGCTCCTTTCCTTTCTCAGAAATGTAGCCTCCACTTTCACACTTAAAATGTGTATTTATTTATACAGTTTAACTATAAAATGTAGTTTTTTTATTGATTCAAAAACACCGAAACCCCGATGATCAACACCTTCTACATCTCAACGGTCGACTATATTTTCTCGATTATAAACATTATTATTAATAAACTAATTTTACCAAAGACGATCTATGATTTGTATCACTTACCTGAAATTCCCAAGATAGATAATTCAGGAATTCCCTTGACGTCTCCTCTTGAAGTAATCAGATCACATTGACATTGTGATAAGGTAGAGAATATATATGGAGAGGATGGAGGCTGCAGGGGGTCCGGCGAAGCACTGACAGCTGATGGGGCTAACAGGAAAATTACCGCCCACCTATCTTGGGAACGACTCCATCCGTTGGGCATCTTGTCAGTGGTCAGGTTCAGAGGAAGTCAGTTTGTCAACAATTTTTCTTGTGTTGATCGAAAGTAAATAAAGGTCAAAATTAAAAATAACACATTTCTCGATTTATTAAAATAGCTCGACTCGATTTGGCTGCTTAGACCAATGTAAATATGTAAGTGAAAATAAATTCAGCCTAATGGAACGTGGGCAAACTTTTCTCTACAAGAGCCACGTCGTTACTGATAATTATCTATAGCTTGTTCGGATAGACGATACAGGGTCTGTCCGGAAAGTAATAGGACTGAGTCGATTAAAAAAAATGTATTGATCCAACCGTTACAATTTTTTAAAAACATTCAAAATAGGCTCCTCCTGCGTCGATACAGCGCTGCCAGCGCGATTTCCAAGCATTGAAGGCGTCACGGTAGACATTCTCCGGAATAGCATTTAGAGCCACGGTACAAGCTGCTTGGATCCTCTCCGTCGTCTCAAAATGCTTTCCTTTCGTCGGTATATTCAGGCGAGGAAACAAAAAGAAGTCAGCGGGGCTACATCTGGGCTGTTGGGCGGCTGGGGAAGCGTTGGGATGCCTGCCAGGCATGGTTGCTTGTCACAAGAAAGGAGGTGTGAGTCGGGGCGTTGTCGTGGTGCAACTTCCAGTCGGCTGCGATGTCTTTTCGGACCCGATTGACCCTTTGTTTGAGTCTCTTGATCACTTCCACGTAGAACTTGGTGTTGACGGTTTGTCCACGAGTAACATTGTCGGTTTGTGTCGAAGTCGAAGGTCTTCCAGCACGGTCTTCATCGGCGACCACTTCCCGGCCCTCCGAAAAGGCCTTATGCCACCGAAACACACCACTTCTTGCTAAAGTATTATCTGGGTAAGCCTGCTTGATCATATCCAACGTTTCTGTTGCAGATTTACCGAGTTTCGCACAGAATTTAATCGCCGACCTCTGCTATAACGAACGCTGCATTTTCGGCTTCTACCGCTCACAAAAATTCGTCGGACGAAAAAGCCTGTCTTGACTCTCCGGATGCTCGGAGACAACTGACCAACCTCCGAAGTACAGTCGCGGCGGGGAAAAAATCAGTCCTATTACTTTCCGGACAGACCCTGTAAAGTTCAATTGGGCATGTGTTAACTTTAGTGGGAAATAAAGTTAACACTCTCCCTTCTGTCATGCCATTAACTACACTTTATGTGAAACACTAAAATAACTGATTATGTCTCGTTTAGGACCTGGAAGGCTTTGAGAGATAATGTTTAATGTTTATCAATACTTAGCCAAAGCTAAGGCTGAAAACAATTTAAACTGTAACGTTGCCTGTTCAAATAGATGGTGTAGTTGGCGGGAAACAGGCGTGGCCTATATTCCTAAGGCCCTAAAATACGCGAGAAAAATTGCCTCTGTTATAACTTTATCACTGCGAGGTTTCAATTATTTTCTGTCTTATCTTTTTCTAAAATACTCATTTCACTATTCAATACAAAAAAATATAACATAACATTTTTTAAAAAAAATGAGAAACACAGAGAAAAAAACAATTCAAAAGAACGATAGTGATTTATCTGAATGAGATCGTCTTATTGAAACGACGAGAGTTTCTGTAGAAAATTTAGTAAGCCTTAAAATTATTTATTTTCCACTTAAAATGATTTTTCACCTGTTTTAGAAATATTTAAGAAAATATACGAAAATCATAAAACTACCGATATTTTTTCTAATATATCCTTAACTCATAACCAAAATTTAAATATCTCAGGTTGGATAAAGGAGATTCAAAAGAATCCATCGTTCCGAATAACCCAAACCGAAACTTAAATCGGGAAACTAGTTTTAATGACTTTTCTCGA
>OX328127.1:23763665-24101165 GCA_946811695.1 Gonocerus acuteangulatus
ATCTATCTATGTACATACCTGCTTGTTCGTTATATACCAGGCTCAAAAGTGGTACAAATTTTTTTTTATTTAGTACAAAAATACAATAGGCTCCAGTTTGTTAACAGTTGAATCCGGCGCCAGCGACCATTTGTGCACCTACACTGGACCTGTTCCGATCCGATCCAATATCCACCGACTGCCGGAAGAAAAACAAACACATGCATCTCAATGGAGGTGCCTACATTGGTCTCGACCCGACCCGATTCGATCCAATCCAATGACCACCGATTCTTGGCCATTCAAACAAGTTTGTTTCTTGACCGATTTCGGACCGACGAAGCAAAATGGCGCCAACCCACATATTGTGTTTCAAAAAGGTCTACAGGCTCTGAATCTTAACCGATTTCAATGGATTTTCTTTTTTTAATCAAAGGACATAAAATTTAGAACAACCTTGTCAATTCACATTTTTGTTTTTTGTTTCCCTTGTTTATTAAATTGTGTGTAATGATGTTTATAAACATCCAACGTCTACATCGGCTACAAATCCTCTCCATCGGGGGCTCCCTGTTTTTCTGGTGTCACCTGGTTTACCATAGAGAAAATTTTTGGGAATTCTATCTGGGCCCATCCTCTCCACTTTCCCTAACCACCTTAATCCATCAAGTACTATAAACCCCACAATGTCCAACGTCATAGAGGTCTTTCAGCTTTTGGTTCTTCCTATTCTCCGTACTTCACTAACCTTGGGCCATCTGGGCCAAAAATCTGCAAATGGACTTTTCGTTCCCTCTCAGATAGTTTTACTCTTCTCCGATGGTACCTGGGGCCAATCTGGAAAATAATTTCGGTGGGGGGGGGGGGGAGTTTTGGGGATATGGGAATACTATCAATCTATAACTGAGGATAGTTAGCCAACTAAAACGCTATAACACCCAAAAAAAAAGTCCGTCTCGCAGGAACTGCATCATCTTAGCGCGGTTCCGTTCATATCCCTAGTCTAATTTGGAAAGATTAAAATAGAAGCAGTTATTATTTTGGTTCCACCAGTCTTTTTTTTTTAATTAATTATTATAATGGCGTGTCAACCCTTAAGGTCACTAACGCCATTCCTGTGTGTAGTAAAGTCTTGAAAGGTCATGATTTACGATCTTACCTGAAAGGGTCGGCTAACACTAGGTCCCGCTAGTTACAAGGTCTTGGAATCTTGGAAATCCATATCTCTAACATTAAATTGTTTTTCTTATTTTTCTTAACCTGTTTTATTTTCAAATACATTATCCAACAATAAGCAATTAAAAAATAACAAGGAATAAAAAACAGACAAAAAGAACAGTTCGAATAAGCGAAATCAATTACTTTAAAGTTTTAAGCTCTTATTTCTCCGATTGACATCACCTAATCAAAACTTTCATTAGAACCTTTTTTTTAGAGCATTTAACAAGCTTTCTAATGGTATTCTTCCGTTTACCAAGATTTTCAACGTTTTTCGAGATATTAAGGAAAGTAAACAAAGTTACTAAAACTTTTTATGTCCGTTAATAAAATATTTTATTCTAACCCTTCCTTAACTCTAAACGTAACCAAAATTTCAACATATTAGTTGTGATGAAAGTAGAACATGCAGAAAATGTTTCAACTGAATCCCATGATTCTAAGTACCCAAACCAAAAACGGTATTCAAAAACTATTTTTCCAATTGTATCAAAAACGGTTAAAGCTATCGCCTTGAAAAGGGTTTCATTCGTTTTCCTAGCCCAGGAATCATATAAAACGAGTACTTAGAAGCTTATGAACTCAAAAACGTAAGCGTTACGATTTTTTTTTGCGCGAATTTCGCCCCAAACGCCATCTTCCAGTAGGCGGATTTTGCTGGTTAACGAACTTGACCTTTCAAATTGGACGAAGGATTTTTGTACCAAATTTCATCAAAATCGGACCATTCGTCTTCTATCTAGAGAGCGAACAGACAAATATATATATATATATATATATATATATATATATATATATATACAAATTTGAACCACCGTTATTTTCGGTCTCTCGGGGTTCTGAAACGCGAAATTTTCTAGTCGGCACTTCCGGATTGTTTCATTGTATCAACCCTATAAGCGGGGTTCCTCCCTATGGGGAAGGGAGGAACCGCGCTAATTATAACCAGTTAACAAAAGTCCGACTCGCAGGAACTGCAGCATCTTAGCGCGGCTCCGTTTATGTCCCTAGTGCTATTTGATAAGCTTAGAAAAGAAATAAACTTATTTTTTTTATATATCTCGTGAAAATTGTCAAAATCCTCTCGAACATCTCGAATAAAAGTGATATTAAGGCGTCAGGGACACCGACAGTAGCTAACTTTTACACAGAAGCGGAAATTACAGAATCTGGCTCTCATTCTAAAGCAAAGCTCTATAAATCAATACAAAATATGCCTAATAAAGCCTTTCTAGAGGATACAGAAGCATGGGCGTATATGAGGGGGGGGGGCTGAGGGGGCTGCAGCCCCTCCCGAAATTTTGAATTGATGATAAAAACTTCTCGTAAAAACCCTTAAAAATAAATTAAATAAGATCACTTAGTTCATAAAACATATTTTATTTTACGTGCAATAGCGTTTTAGTTGCCTAAAACTATTCCAAGCTCTAAATATTTAGTATTCCATACCCTGGAAATGGTCTCAGCCCCCCCCCCCGAAATTGTTTTTATATACGCCCATGTACAGAAGGATCAAGAAGAAGTACACAAGATTGAGTAGAATACCCTGCCTAATATAGCCTATATAGAATAATATGCCGAATAAAACCTATCTAGTAAATACACAAGGACAAATAAAAGTCTTGACGAATAACAAGTCAAAAAAAAAACTTTATTTAACAAAATAAAACGAAGTTTAGTTGCCCAACTACAATAGAATAATATACCTAATTAAGTATATGGAGTAGACACAAATGGACCAAAAACGAGTCTTGTGGAATATTGATTTTTTTCTAATTAAATACTTTTTATTAATATTTAGTATATAACCTTTGTTGAAAATTATTGATTGCTAATTGATGAATCGGTTTACAACTAAGTAGTCTTTATGAATATTTAGTATATAACCTATTTTTGGATCTGTGTTTTTGGGGTGCTCTCCGCCTAGGCTTTGTATTTGTGTCGGCAGATACCTGGGGTATATTTACAGCTCTTGAGGATTAACTCTTAGCAGGTAAATTTCCTGCGGCCCCATTGTGTTCTACGGGCATTGAACCGCCATATACGCTCATAGTATCTAACCGTTGTGAAGTTTATTTTTTGGATTTAGGACTTAATATACATATGTAGACTAAATCATAGCAAGAAGTAATCCTCCGTCGTCGGTTCTTAACTATGTAGACTCGCTAATGTTATCCAATCTTAGATACATCGTATTTAAAATCCACAGCAAAAACACGACATTTCATCAGAATCCCCTGCTGAATAAAACTTATATAGAATAATGTGCAAAATAAAGCCTATCTAGTGGATAAAAATAGAGGAAAAAAGCCGTTCGTGGTGGTAGAAAATCTTAAAAGTATTTCGCTCAGAAATCTCCGAAATATTGTCACTAATTTTACGTATCCTGTTTTATAGCCAAATAGATTTATATTCTATAATCAATAAGAAAAACCTACTAACAATAAAAAACTATGGGTAACAGATGAAAATAGGGAATACCAAGAATAATTCTAAAGAACGAAATCAACACCAGTACTGTAATCTAGATATTCATACAGCATCTTCGAATTCTAACAAACAAAATATTGATTCTAATTATACGTATCCTGTTTTATTGACAAATACATTTGACTACTATAAGCAATTAAAAACACTAGGGAATATGCCAAAGAACTCGGAGTAGGAGCCTCGACAGTTTCAAGACATTTGAAGGAAATCGACAAATCCAAAGCTGACATTACTTCAAAGTTTAAGCACTTATTTCTCCGATTGACATAGCCTAATCAAAAATTGTTTCAAAATCTTTTTTGTAGAACATCTAGTAAACTTTCGCATGGTAACCCTCCGTTTACCAATATTCCTAACCGTCTTCGAGATATTAGGGAATGTATACGAAGTTCCCAAAACATTTCATGTCTGTTAATAAAATATTTTATTCTAATCCTTCCTTAGCTCCAAACGTAACCAAAATTTTAACATATTAGTGTTGATGAAATTCAAACATACAGAAAATGTTTCAACTGAATCCCATAATTTTAAGTATCAAAATCAAAGACAAAAAGAACAGTTCGAATAAGCGAAATCAATTACTTTAAAGTTTTAAGCACTTATTTCTCCGATTGACATCGCCTAATCAAAACTTTCATTAGAACCTCTTTTGTAGAGCATTTAGTAAGCTTTCTAATGGTATCCTTCCGTTTCCCAAAATTCTCAACCTTTTTCGAGATATTAAGGAAAGTATACAAAGTTACCAAAACTTTTTTATGTCTGTTAATAAAATATTTTATTCTAACCCTTCCTTAACTCCAAACGCAACCAAAATTTCAACATATTAGTTTTAATGAAAGTAGAACATGCAGTAAATGTTTCAACTGAATCCCATGACTCTAAGTACCCAAACCAAAAACGGCATTCAAAAATTATTTTTTCAGTTTTCTCGAAAACGGTTAAAGGTATCGCATTGAAAATGGTTCCATTCGTTTTCCTAGCCCAAGAAGCCTATAAAACGAGTACTTACAAGCTTATGAACTCAAAAACGTAAGCGTTACGATTTTTTCTGCGCGAATTTCGCCCCAAACGCCATCTTCCAGTGGGCGGATTTTGCAGGTTAACGAACTTGATCTTTCAAATTGGATGACTGATTTTTGTACCAAATTTCATCAAAATCGGACCATCAGGGAAGCCAGAAATGAGCGAACAGACAAATATATATATATATATATATATATATATATATATATATATAAATAAATATATACATATATATATATATATATATATAAAAATTTGAACCACCGTTATTTTCGGTCTCTAGGGGTTCTGAAACGCGAAATTTTCTTGTCGGCACTTCCGGATTGTTTCATTGTATCAACCTTATAAGCGGGGTTCCTCCCTATGGGGGAGGGAGAAACCGCGCTGAAACGAAAACAATGTCTTTATTGTAGGCAACATATATCTTAAACCAGACATAAAAATTCAGTACCTGTCTGATGCGCTTTCTGATCTCCTCCAAATATGAGAATATTCTGCTTGCGAAGTGTTCCTGGGTGGTGACACTAATTGTAAAATGGGAGAACTAAATGAAGGCGAAGCAGAAATTTTTGAAAGCACTGAACTATACTCATGCAGATACAAGGAAGACATGAAAACAGATAAGAAAGGAAGACGAATTGTTAGAAATCATGAAGTCTGCTGGAATGTACATACTTAACGGTAGGTCTAGAAGTGACTTCCCTGCAAAGATAACATAAAGCGGACCTTCTCGTATTATTGACCTTGTCTGGGTAAACACCTTAGGATTAACGAATGTTATTGACTTTAAGGTATTAGACTGGTGCTCTCCCTCGGACCATCTCCCCTGTGCTTTATATATCAGAAATAAAGGAACAAATTTCAAAATGAGCAGGGACACTCTAAGTACAACAACAATCGCCCCAAAGATGAAATTAGTCTGGAAAAGTGAATACTCTGACCTTTATTTACAAACATTGGCAGAACCTATCTTCGAGGAGGCCGATCCAGCACAAATGTATGAACATCTCGTCACAATTATTAGAGAGGCTGAAATTAAAACGGGAATGGTCGCTAAAGAAAATTATAAATATAAAAAACACACTTCAGAGTAAATCCATGGTTTAATAAAGATTGTCAGGAAGCAAAGAAGGCACTCAAGCAAACAATAAAAAAAAGTCCGACTCGCAGGAACTGCCTCATCTTAGCGCGGTTCCGTTCTTATCCCTAGTCTAATTTCGAAAGATTAAAATAGAAGCAGTTATTATTTTGTTGAGAGGAGATCGTTGACCGTTGATGATGCAAGGTAGGGATTGTCCGGGTTAGGTCACTGCTACTTAATAATACATACCCCATATGTGTAGGTATGTGGGCATATATATGTACATATGTGTGCGTGTATATGTGTATGTGTATATGCATATATATAAATATATATATATTATATATGTATATATATATATATATATATATATATATATATATATATATATATTTACATAGATATGTGCATATATTAGTGTTAAATATGTCCTACTTGTATTTACAGCCCTGATGAAGGCTTGAAGTTCAAGCCGAAACGTCGGCACAATAAAACCATTTTTACGATAAAATGTAGTTTTATTAAGTAGCAGTGACCGAACCCTGACAGTTATATTTTGGTTCCACCAGTCTTGAAAGGTAGGATTTACAATCTGACCTGGAAGGGTCGGCAACACAAGAAACCGTCCCGCTAGTTGCAAGGTCTTGGAATCTTGGAAATCTATATTTCTAACAATAAATTGTTTTTGTTATTTTACTTAACCTGTTTTATTTTCGAATACATTATCCAACTATAAGCAATTAAAAAATAACAAGGAATAAAATACAGGCGAAAAGAACACTTTGAATAAGCGAAATCAATTACTTTAAAGCTTTAAGCTCTTATTTCTCCGATTGACATCGCCTAATCAAAACTTTCATTAGAACCTTTTATGTAGAGCATTTAATAAGCTTTATAATGGTATTCTTCCGTTTACCAAAATTCTCAACAGTTTTCGAGATATTAAAGAAAGTTCCCAAAATTTATATTATTTCTAGCAACAGAAAATTGGCCTCATTTTTCATATCCTGTTTTACACACAAAATTTTCGCAACATAAGAAATTACAAAACTAAAAAGCAATAAAAAACGAAGGGAAAGAGACAAAAATTACAACAAGAACGACAAAAACCCGTTCATAAGAACAAAACAGACGTATTTGAAGTTTTAAGCACTTATTTCTCCGATTGACATAACCTAATCAAAAATAGTTTTAGGATCTTTTTTGTAGAGAATTTAGTAAGCTTTCAAATAGTTTCTATCCACTTACCACGATTTCCCAACCGTGTTCGAGATATTAATGAAAGTATACGAACTTCCCAAAACTTTTCATGTCTGTTCATAAAATATTTTATTCTAACCCTTCCTTAACTCCAAACGTAACAAAACTTTCAACATATTAGTTTTAATGAAAGTAGAACATGCAGATAAAGTTTCAACTGAATCCCATGATTCTAAGTACCCAAACCAAAAACGGTATTCAAAAAATATTTTTCCAATTTTCTCAAAAACGGTTAAAGCTATCGCCTTGAAAATGGTTTCATTCGTTTTCCTAGCCCAGGAATCATATAAAACGAGTACTTAGAAGCTTATGAACTCAAAAACGTAAGCGTTACGATTTTTTTTGCGCGAATTTCGCCCCAAACGCCATCTTCCGGTAGGCGGATTTCGCTGGTTAACGAACTTGACCTTTCAAATTGGACGACGGATTTTTGTACCAAATTTCATCAAAATCGGACCATTCGTCTTCGAGCTAGAGAGCGAACAGACAAATATATATATATATATATATATATATATAAATATATACATATATATATATATATACAAATTTGAACCACCATCATTTTCGGTCTCTAGGGGTTCTGAAACGCAAAATTTTCTAGTCGGCACTTCCGGATTGTTTCATTGTATCAACCTTATAAGCGGGGTTCCTCCCTATGGGGGAGGGAGGAACCGCGCTAAAAAGTAAGGAAACAGGCTTCAACAACAAATGTACAGGAGCTCTGTCACTGTAGATCTGCTTACAGGAAAACTATTCTCCAAGCTAAAAAGTTCTACTTCGATACTCTCACTAAGGAAATCAACGAAAGCAACAATTCATCAAAATTCTGGCAAATTGTAACTGTAAAACCCCCACTAGATATAATTAATTCTGACGCTTGGAATGAATATTTTAAGAGACCGTGAGAAGCTCAACAACCTCTGCGCCTAGGTTTTATATGCCCTCAGAATCCGTGCTTTTATCAGATTCCATTCATTTTTTGTGACTGCTTCTTTAATGTAGGACTGAATGTGCAAAACTGAATTATTTTAATTTTAATTTGTGTGACTTATTATTATTATTTATTATTATTATTATATATATGTATATATTTGTTTTTTTCTTTTCTCTTTATTTAGGTATAAATGTTTCATTATTAAAAAACTAGTATTATATTTTATAATTTCTATGTAAAGTTATATTATTTTAAGCACATTAAGTGGCCTCCCTGTAAAAAGTTATAACTTAAATACAGCTTTTTATCTATCTATCTACAAAATTTTATGTGTTGATTCCTGTTGTAAAAGTGCGTTATTTCATAAGATGACAAAAAACGTTACAAATTGGTTAAATCTTTGGTACTGGTCAGGTTGTACACATATTCTGCCTGAAGATTTTCTAATTTGGATTATATATACACATTTAAGAAATTCGGAATTAAGAAGAAATATATAAAATTTGGGTCTTTTATATAAACGCCAGTTAACACATTAATAATTACAACTCCAGTAGACCTTTATTTGATATAATATACCGAAACTAATCTTGGGCTTATTCTGTTGGCACCTTGCACTAAAATGGTGTAAAAGTTTTTTCTGTTTTGTACATATGAAGATCCAAATAAACATTATTATAGAAGGTGTTGATCATCGGGTTTTCAGTCTTTTTTATTTAATAATAATAATAAAAAAAAAATACATTTTATAGTAAAAATGTGTTTATTGAAGCCAACGTTTCGGCTTGATATAGAAGCCTTCTTCTGGGCTATGGAGAAGAGGAGGAACTGTCCCGTTTCTTGGAGGCTCCTTTCCTTTCTCAGAAATGTAGCCTCCACTTTCACACTTAAAATGTTTATTTATTTACACAGTTTAACTATAAAATGTAGTTTTTTTATTGATTCAAAAACACCGAAACCCCGATGATCAACACCTTCTACATCTCAACGGTCGACTATATTTTCTCGATTATAAACATTATTATTAATAAACTAATTTTACCAAAGACGGTCTATGATTTGTATCACTTACCTGAAATTCCCCAGATAGATAACTCAGGAATTCCCTTGACGTCTCCTCTTGAAGTAATCAGATCACAATGACTTTGTGATTAGGTAGAGAATATATAACAAAACACGCCATAACAAAAAAACACACTTTCAACTTTGACGACACTAAAATACTTTCCACAGAACGAAACTTAAAAAACGACAGATTTCCGAATGCGTCCACATTAACTTAAACCCCAATAACATTAATTACAAAACCGACAAACAAAACATCTCCCCTGCTTACTCCGCCGTCTTCCATAAATTGTCCTGACCTCCTTTTTATCTTTGTTTCCAGGCTCCATACAATTTTTCTACTTGTGTGTCCCAAAACTCTTAACACCTTTACAACCCGGTTTTACAACCTAGCAATTGCACTTCTTTCATCTTCACCGACTTACCGCTTCCTCACCCCTCCCCCAGTCAAAACTATAAAACCCCCTGTGTAGTTGCTGTCCCTCATACATTCAACCATGGTTACCTAAGTTGTCCTCGAGGTCTTCCTCCCTCCCCCCCCCCCCTAGGCATTCTCTAGTGGTACGTATCTATATATTAATTATTATAAATTGTATTCACTTATAGAATAGATTGTTTTTTTCTCACTATATGAAAAATGTTCCTTTTTTGTACTGATTAGTTTTTTGTACTGTTTACTTACTACTTTCTACATGCTGTTTACTTTCCAACTACCGTATTTTCATTGTTTAAAAATAAGATTGCTTAAAATTTATTGTCTTGATGTATATACTACGCTCATTTCTGCCTGTTTTTTACTTACAAGTTGTATATTTATTTTTTTTTTACTTATAAGTTGTATTTTTTAGCTGAAGAAGGCCGCCAATGTGCAGCCGAAACGTCCAAATACAGATTTCTTCCTGAAAGTCTGACGTTTTTCTCCTAGCCGAATCCCAACTATACCTTGTCTTCGTATATATGGAGAGGATGGAGGCTGCAGGGGGTCCGGCGAAGCACAGACAGCTGATGGGGCTCCACCTATCTCGGGAACTCCATCCGTTGGGCATCTTGTCAGTGGTCAGGTTCAAAGGAAGTCAGTTTGTCAACAATTTTTCTTGTGTTGATCGAAAGTAAATAAAGGTCAAAATTAAAAATAACACATTAGTCGATTCATTAAAATAGCTCGACTCGATTTGGCTGCTTAGACCAATGTAAATATGTAAGTGAAAATAAATTCAGCCTAATGGAACGTGGGCAAACTTTTCTCTACAAGAGCCACGTCGTTACTGATAATTATCTATAGCGTGTTCGGATAGACGATACAGCCTTAAATTTCAATTGCGCATGTGTTAACTTTAGAGGGAAATATACCCTTTCATTCTCCCTTCTGTCTTGCCATTAACTACACTTTATGAGAAACACTAAAATAACTGATTATGACCTGGAAGGCTTTGAGAGATGAGGCAATGGAGATAGTTTTTAATATTTATCAATACTTAACCAAAGCTAAGGCTGAAAACAATTTAAACTGTAACGTTGCCTGTTCAAATAGATGGTGTAGTTGGCGGGAAACAGGCGTGGCCTATATTCCTAAGGCCCTAAAATACGCGAGAAAAATTGCCTCTGTTATAACTTTATCACTGCGAGGTTTCAATTATTTTCTGTCTTATCTTTTTCTAAAATACTCATTTCACTATTCAATACAAAAAAATATAACATAACATTTTTTAAAAAAAATGAGAAACACAGAGAAAAAACAATTCAAAAGAACGATAGTGATTTATCCGAATGAGATCGTCTTATCGAAACGACGAGAGTTTCTGTAGAAAATTTAGTAGGCCTTAAAATTATTTATTTTCCACTTAAAATGATTTTTCACCTGTTTTAGAAATATTTAAGAAAATATACGAAAATCCTAAAACTGCCGATATTTTTTCTAATATATCCTTAACTCATAACCAAAATTTAAATATCTCAGGTTGGATAAAGGAGATTCAATAGAATCCATCGTTCCGAATAACCCAAACCGAAACTTAAATAGGCAAACTAGTTTTAATCACTTTTCTCGAAAACGGAAACAGTTACCACCTTGAAAATGGTTTGCCTTCGTTAGAAATTTATTAAAAATGTACCTGAAAGCCTATGAACGTGCTACTATTTTTATTTTGCGCACGAGTTTCCCCGAAATACTTTGTTGCGATGGACGCAAACTGCTGGTTAACGAACTTGATCTTTTAAATCAGACAAAGTATTTTTGTACATAATTTTATCAAAATTGGACCATTTTTGGAATAGCTACAGAGCGAAGAGCTATTTTCATGACCCATAGGGTTTGAAGCGTGGACATTTCTTAACGTCACCTCCGGATTGCGTCATAAGGCCGACGCCTAAGTGGGTTACCTCCTCGGGGCAGGAGGGAGGAATTGTGCAAAAATAAAGGAAACTAAACGCAATGTTTATAAAACCAACTGCATGTATTGCGATAAGAGCTATAGTATACCCAGAATATTGATAATTATTATGATAAAGAGAATAGAACAAGTTTGGCTTATCATGATATAAAATATAAACATACTATGGATTTTGGTTCAAGCATTTTAGGTAAAGAGCAAAAATATTATAAAGAAACGAATAAAAGAAAATATGTACATCAATATAAATATAAATAAAGAACTGATTTAATACGGAAATAATTTATTAAAAGTTTGAGTTGAATTTTCATTGTAAGCCATTTCGCCACTTCTTAAATAATATAAAATATATAGAAATAATAAGATGACCTTTATTTAATTTATACAATTTAAAGTTATAACGAGTATGAACACTTTAATTAAAATTAAGTGATTGTTTTCTTAGGTAAATCTAAGTAGCATTTCAAAACTACCAGACTTCCAAGCCCCAAAGTACCTGAAACGGTCAAAACAAGTATTAAAAAAATGTCAGATAAAATTAAAGTATTTTTTTTTATTATCTATAGCCTAATTAGGAGAGTTTAAGCCGCAGGAACTGTGTGGTCTTAGTGGAATTCCACAAGAATGACTTTTTTTTCTTTCTTTTTTTTTTTTTGCCATGGCAAATTCTTAATATATATATCTTTTGTATTCCTTTGAATTGTGTGTGTCACCGTGGAAGGTCATGGAAACCCAACGAGAGGAAGGAAATTCTTCGAACAATTTTTCTGGCAATTTAAAATATATTATTTGTGTTGAAATAAATAGAAAATTAACATTAAAATTCAAACTGCAATGCTTCATTCTCTTGAGAACAGTTAAAACTTATAATAGCACTATACTGAAACATACATATTAATTTCAACAAAATATCAATACAAACCTAGTATAAATAAATCCTCTAGAATTATATGATTTATGTAGAGAGCCGCATTGATCATAATTACAATTTGAACAATCAGCCATGAAAGGACGAAGGAAGACTTCTCCTAAAACAGAAATACTTTATAATTAAAATCACAAAATTCTAAAAAAAATCGTCATTCTTATTAAATGCGACAACGGGGTAATAAACATGTAAATCAGTATTGAAATAAAATATTTATATTTTACAGTATTATTATAAAATTTTAATGTCTTAGTTGGGATGAATGTCAAACTTCTGGGAAAAATGTCAGCTGAATCCATCTTTTCTGAGAAATTAGTGAGAAAAACAGTTTTATCTACATCTAAACTGTTACACAAATCGCCTTAAAAACGTTCACATCAGGTTCCCGTACGGTAGAAAACCTCTAAACGTGTATATGCATGCCTTTTAACGGAAACGTGTATATGCATGCCTTTTAACGGAAACGTGTATATGCATGCCTTTTAACGGAAACGTGTATATGTATGCCATTTAACGGGAACGTGTATATGCATGCCATTTAACGGAAACGTGTATATGCATGCCTTTTAAAGCAAAATCGTAAACGCTACGATTTTATTTGGTGCGAATGTCGCCCAAAAATAAATATTCCACTAGAAAGAATCTGCTATGTGGCAGAGTATTTTTGTATTATTTTATTTTATGAAAATCGGATAATTTTTGGGGCAGCTAACTGAGACACACACGCTCACAGAAGGCCTGACTGCGGCTTAAACATGTTGTCCAATAATGAAGAAGGTATAAGGCCAACACTCCCCCTACGAGGTAGTGCCTGTGCGTCCGTAGGGTGGTTAAGGCAAAAAGAGAGGCGATCTTTTAGTGAGTTGGAATGACACACTGTTGTGGCATTTTCCTTTTCGTTAGATGAAAGATTTTTCCCCTGCCCTTAATCCAAAAAAAGTCCGTCACGCAGGAGCTGCATAACTAAGCACTTTCCTCAGAATTTGGGTAGTGTAGATTGCTTTCCAGAACAATTTGCTTAAAATATCCTACATAAATAAAATAAAAACATGAATAGTTCTCTTTTAAATTTGTAATGACTAACTGATCAATTAATAATTTGCTTCCAGAGTTATGTTTACACATGGTACCTATTACACTTCGTAATAAATGCAAAAAACCTCATATTATCGTATTTTGATCTAACGCAGGAACAGGATACAGTCACTCTAGTGGTAGAAAGCGCTCCTTGCGGCGGCTTTGTGAACCTACGTCTGATGGGCTTTTCTATTGAAATATATTACAAATTAAACCCCCGCTTTCCGATTGACCGATTCAGCTCATTTCTACAACACTTCTTTCTCATGAGTTACCCACGACGTATACCACGTTTCGTTACAATACAGCAGAAATTACGACCGGTATGAGTATATTAAGAATTTGGGTCAGGAGTAAACCCCCCCTTCTAATGAACCGATTTAGTTTATTTTTACAACACATATTTACCTGTAGATTACCACTACGAATACCGAGTTTCGTCGAAATATACCAAAAATCACGGCTGGTAGTGGCGAATTGGTATTGTGGGTCCGGAGTAACCCCCCCCCCCCCCCCCCCCCCTCCTAATGAACCGATTTAGTTTATTTTTACAACCGTTATTTACCTGTGGATTACCACTACGAATACCGAGTTCCGTTGAAATATACAAAAAATCACGGCTGGTAGTGGCGAGTTGGTATTGTGGGTCTGGAGTAAACCCCCCCTCCTAATGAACCGATTTAGTTTATTTTTACAACAGTTATTTACCTGTGGATTACCACTACGAATACCGAGTTCCGTTGAAATATACCAAAAATCACGGCTGGTAGTGGCGAATTGGTATTGTGGGTCCGGAGTAAACCCCTTCCCCCTTTTAATGAACCGATTTAGTTCATTTTTATATCTCAGTTTTCTCTCTATATTACCACTACGAATACCAAGTTTCGTTGAAATATAACAAATATTACGGCTGACATAGTCAAATTAGTGTTTTGGGTTCGTTGTAAACCACCCCTTCCGGTGGACCGACTTTGGTGGTTAACGAACTCGTTCAATCGTTTGCTAATTGAATGCTATATACCAAGTTTCGTGACGAAAAAACAAAAACTCTGGCCGCTATCGTGTTAACAGACATATATATATATATATATATATATATATATATAGATATATATATATATATATATTTTAACGGGGGTCATTTTCGGTGTCTACTAGGTAGGATCGATAAAGATTTGAAGAAATTTTTCAAAAATTCCGTCATGAGTCCAACCTCAATAGCTACTTTCCTTCGGAGGAAAGTGCTAAAAAATAGACACATACACACTTATGGACTTTTCTAGTTGGCACTTCCGGAACGCAAATTTTAATGAGCAGAATTTTAATAACCTACCTGGTGCTCATTTTGTGCCGATTTTAGAAGTCTACTCAACCCACAAGCCCGCTACTCTTTTTTTTTATTTATTTATTTTATTTTATTTATTTTTTATTTTATTTTATTTATTATTTTTTTACTTTATTTTTTTTTTTACAGCGCACAGACATCTCGACCGTTAGCGCCGTTAGTCACTAGACCTCGGGGAGATCCGCTCGCTGTGTATTTTTTTTTTTTTTTTTTTTTTTTTTTACGGCGCATCTACTTCTAGGTCATTAGCGCCGGGCTGTGTATTATTCTTAATTATTTAATCGTCCACAAGTAATGGTTCTTACCGTCAAAATTCCATAAATGAGCATGATGGAAAAAGTGATTTGCAGCGTGGTTCCATACTCATATGCAAGTGTCCTTAAAACGCCTTCAACACAAAAATATACAAGAAATCATAATGAGTGATCATTTAAATAGACAGATTCCATATTTTTTTAGATTTAAATGTATAGTTATTCCAAAAACAATTTAAAAAACTATACGCCTATAAATTAAGTAATACCTCTGCAATATAATTTAGGGAGTTAATTGATTTATGAATCTATATTTTAATGTAAGTTTACTAGTACTCACTAGTGTACACGTCTCCAGAACTATTCATGGTTGCGTTTCCATTTTCGTCATATCCCAAGCTCGAATACATGATGGAGAACACTAAAGAATCTAAGAAGTAAATTGCAGCAAAAATCTGAAACATAGTAAACATGGAGTTAAGGGGAAAATGATGAATTTACAAATTGTTAATAAGTTTTGGATGCTTTTAAACGGCTTTTAGGTAGCTGTATTTCAAATAGAAGGCCACGGAAGTTCAATTGCTGTGAAAAAAAGATTAGTTCAGAATTTCTCAAGTCTGGACGTGGCCATACTAGTGGAAGGTTCTCCTTTACAAGTTGAGGCATATTTCGTATTTATATTTGTAACATGTTCCCCTGAAGAGACACCAAAAAGGTGCGAAACACGCAGGAAGGAAATAAAGTTGTTGACACTACTTAGTGAAGTTTTGATTTCTTGAACTTGCGCCTATAACGAAAATTCAAACATTAGCTCAGAGTTACTAGGGGGGCCAAATATTGGTAGATATTCTTTTGAAGAATGATAAAATGCGTTTGACATGAAAATTGTAAACCTGCACTTTCTCCTTTACTGATATCTTTTAGACGTAGATCATTGAAATGATTTATTATTTATTGATTTTAAGAGCTCGCGAACATAGCGACTTGCTCTTTTTTAATGTTGGCGGTAGAATCTAATCCCATAATTGTAAATTAAGAAATTCAAACATTCAGGGTTTTGTGGAAATTTAGATAGGTCTTGCTTGAAAGTTTAAAAAATTGTTATGCATCAAGTAATTCCTTTTTTTAAAGTTTCAGGACTGTGTCCATTACTACACTTCACGTTAAGTCATACATGTTTTAATAAATTCTGTTGTGCTAAATGAAATTGTAAATATTCGAGTCTTTAAGGTGAGTGAGTATTGTGTTTATGAGTGGGCTGTTATCTGTCAAAAGTTCGTTCATGTCATGCGGTAGATTTAGTCTGTCTCGTTCTTTGCAGTCAGCCAGTATGTGTTTAATAGTAAAGTTTGCGTTGCATATGGAGCAAACTGGTCTGTCTTGTCTAGTTATTAAATAGCGATGTGTCAGTAACGAATGTCCGATACGTAATCTTGTAATGACTACCTCTTCTCTTCGGGTTGATCTGTTGCTTGATGGCCAAACACTTACCGTTTTCCTAATTTCCTTTAATTTGTTGTGAAATGATTTAAAACATAGGCGTTAAATTGTAAGTAGAAAAAAAATCATTAAGGCTCGATTAATTTGAAACGACAAAAATATTTCTAGAGATCCCGGCTAGGCACTTGCCTACTTCAAGTTCTATTATAAATTGGTTATTATAAAAAAAACTTATAGAATAAATCGTTTTTCGTATTTTATCAATATTACCAAAACTTAGGAGGTTATATTTACCAGCATAACAGTTCCTATTGCAGTGGAGGCCATTTTCCAGGGCAGATAGCCACAAAATGCAGGTAATTGAAGCCCCATTATATTCAAACAATTATCTGAAAAATAAGAAATATCCAAGTAGAAAGGATTCCGTCAGTACATTAGCTTACTTCATCTGAGCATGAAGCTGGAGGATTCGATTTTCACAAGGAAGGGTGGCTTTTCTAACGAAAGTAAAAGATTCGTGCATTGGAAAACTATTCTTTTTGGGAAATTTACGCAAAAATTGTTTAGAAGGACATTCTTCGTCCTTACTTCCACGTTGCAAGATCGGGTCGTCTTCGATGCGGAGGAAGCAAACACGTTTAAACTGACTTAAACCATGAATTATTCTGCCAAAATGTAAATATATATATTTTTTTTCAAAAACATATAGTATCAGAATGTGTATTGTACTTCAAAATTACTTTTTCTGAAGAATTCTGCTATATGAAAGATTATTTTGCGCGTTTCTTACATTCTAATCGTATATATATATATATATATATATATATATATATATATATATATATATATAGAGAGAGAGAGAGAGAGAGAGAGAGAGAGAGAGAGAGAGAGATTATCAAAAATTGCGGCACGCATTAATATGCTTCTACATTTATTCACGTTTGATTGGTATTTTGACGTAGGCTTTGATAAGAGCAAGAACGATTGTAATCGTAATTTTGTAAAACAGATTTTCTTTCGGGCCCAAAAGTATGTGGTAAATTACTTACCGATTTCCGTCTTTCCTTTCTGTACCAAATGAATTATCCTTTAATATTTCACTGATCACCCCTTCAGATAAATAGTAAACGATGCTTGGTCGGAGGCAATCTTCACACTGCAGGCTCTGTGACATCTGGAGTGTTTGATACGGGCAGAATTATCTGAAACTATTTCAGGCCTCCGACATAGCAGCGCAGTACACACTATTTCATGAACCTTATATTTTGTCTCTTGAATTTAGCGCGTTTCCTCTCTGCCTACAGGCATCTTCGGTGCCCTCTATCAGTCGCCTTTAATTAATTTAATTTAATTTAATTAATTAAAGGTTAATTTAATTTCAGGTGGTGGGGGCAGCAGCCCCCCTTTTATACACACAAGGTTGGTGCCCGTGCTTCACATCTTTATGTCACAGCCGGTATGATTACTTTCTGGAGAGTCATTTGAACTTCAATGCTCTCTGAATTCCAACGAGGTATCTGTTGCCTGCAGATATTCCTGCCTTATAATGTCTGTGATCATTTTATCGCCCAACAACCGCAGAACCCGGAGTAACTAAATTCATCACAGCACCGCAATTAAGTCTCTCCGATTTGGATGATTTGGTCCTGATTTTTTCCTGACCTTAAGAGTCTCCAAACACGTTGTCTTTTGGACATTTATATATTCTACAACACGCCTTCTTAATAACAAGTAAACAACAAATATAAACATAAACTCATTTAAACAATATGAACAAGTTTTATTAACAGTTAAATAAATACAAGGTAGGGATTGTCGGGGTTCGGTCACTGCTATTTAATAAAACTACATTTTATCATAAAAATGGTTTTATTGTGCCGACGTTTCGGCTTGAACTTCAAGCCTTCATCAGGGCTGTAAAAAACAAGTAGGACGGATGTAATACTGAAATATACATATATATATATGCCTACATACACAAATACACATACATATATATATGGAAAAAGACAAAACATAAAATGCTAGAACATAATATATAGAAGAACAATGTGCTCTAGGATACCAATGTGTTTCGATTATTAGGAAAACAGATATAAGAATAACAGATTACATATTAGATTAGATATAATCTGTTATTCTTATATCTGTTTTCCTAATAATCGAAACACATTGGTATCCTAGAGCACATTGTTCTTCTATACAGGGTGTCCCGTAAATGTCTAGTCATATTGTGGGAGGTGATAGAAGACCCTTAGGGGAACAAAAAATGTTCTATGATGATTTTCTGAATTCTCGCCCATAAGGGAGAAAACGTCGTTTTATTGTTTTATCGAGACAAACGTGGTTTTTAGAAGAATAGTCGTTGCAGCTCCGTCCCAGGTAGTTCTACTAAAAAGGAAGTGAAACCAATCGAAAGCTGAGTAAATTTACGATAAGTCTAGTTGGGAGTAAACGTAAAAATGAATGAATGTAAGTATGTATATCTTACCAAAAGAAAGTTATTCTAAATTTCCTGACATTTTCTTGATATTTCTTTCCAGCGTTACTCCTCAATGGGCAGGATCTGAGATTTCCGGGTTGCAGAAAAACTTCTTCATTTAACTAGCTTTCCATTCATGTATCACAACCCTGTGTTATTGTGTATGTGAACGATTTAAGAACAAAAGTTTAAAAAAAACATGGATCTGTGAAAAGAATATTATATTTTTTTCTTCAGTTTATTCAAAAAGCTGAAGCGAAATATTAATTTTTTTAAATGTTTACATAAATATTAAGTAAATATTTACTTAGAACAATTAAAAAAAATACTTCCACAAATATTAAAAAAAATCCTAAAACAGTAAATAAATAAAATACACATATTTTGAATTTGTTAATTACAGTAACTAATACTGGGTCCAGGAGGCGGCCATTAATGAACCCCATCCATACACTAACCTCAAAAATTACTATTTTTACTTAGATCACGCATTTGAACACATTTATACAGGTACTTATATTTAGAAAACAAATGCTTTACCTTAAATTGATACTGATGGCTACGCTTGTGAAACTCACTGGGATTCTGAGCCCATGCGTTTTTGTTGTGGTAATTAAATATCCTATCCCTCATAAATAATATGTACATAGTCCTGTAAAAATGTGTTCAAATGCGTGATATAGGTAAAAATAGTAATTTTTGAGGTTAGTGTATGGGTGGGGTGCCTTAATGGCCGCCTCCTGGACCCAGTATTAGTTACTGTAATTAACAAATTCAAAATATGTGTATTTTATTTATTTACTGTTTTAGGATTTTTTTTTATATTTGTGGAAGTATTTTTTTTTATTGTTCTAAGTAAATATTTACTTAATATTTATGTAAACATTTATAAAAATAAATATTTCGCTTCAGCTTTTTGAATAAACTGAAGAAAAAAATATAATATTCTTTTCACAGATCCATGTTTTTTTAAAACTTTTGTTCTTATATCGTTCACATACTCAATATCACAGGGTTGTGATACATGAATGGAAAGCTGGTTAAATGAAGAAGTTTTTCTGAAACCCGGAAATTTCAGACCCTGCCCATTGAGGAGTAACGCTGGAAAGAAATATCAAGAAAATGGCAGGAAATTTAGAATAGCTTTCTTTTGGTAAGATATACATACTTACATTCATTCATTTTTACGTTTTCTCCCATCTAGACTCATAGTAAAGTTACTCAGCTTTCGAATGGTTTCACTTTCTTTTTAGTAGAACCACCTGGGACGGAGCTACAACGACTATTCTTATAAAAACCACGTTTGTCTCGATAAAACAATAAAACGACGTTTTCTCCCTTATGGGCGAGAATTCGGAAAATCTTCATAGAACATTTTTTGTTCCCCTAAGGGTCTTCTATCACCTCACACAATATGACTAGACATTTACGGGACACCCTGTATATTATGTTCTAGCATTTTATGTTTTGTCTTTTTCCATATATATATGTATGTGTATTTGTGTATGTAGGCATATATATATATGTATATTTCAGTATTACATCCGTCCTACTTGTTTTTTACAGCCCTGATGAAGGCTTTAAGTTCAAGCCGAAACGTCGGCACAATAAAACCATTTTTATGATAAAATGTAGTTTTATTAAATAGCAGTGACCGAACCCCGACAATCCCTACCTTGCATCATCTACGGTCAACGATCTCCTCTCAAACAGTTAAATAAATATTGTATTAAGAATACTTTGTAATTTTGTCTTCAGTTTTGTGAGGGCTCAATTATTTGATTTGTACCTTTTGTAAGTCTTTATAAAATCTGTATACTATGAACATTGAAGTCGAGAGCAACACTGAAATAAATAAAATCAAAATATTCAATCTGGAGCTTTTTATCACAATTCATTAGATATAATGGAAAATAAACTGTATTAGCAAATTAAAAGAGATGGAAAATATGCTAAAACATTTTACTACAGTGGATAATTCGAACTTCGATAATTCGAAATCGTGGATAATTTGAATATTACTCTCGGTCCCTAGACATAAACAATGTAAAAAAATCGTGGTTGATTCGAATAACATTTTGGATAATTCGAATTTTTTACGAGTCTTTACCTCCAATGGGAGATGTTCGATCTTAATTTTTTTTTTAAATATTGTCCCCTCGGGTAAGACGGATAGTAAGATACGGATGTAGGGGTTCCAGGACAAGAAGCGCGGCGGTTCCATCTATGTGAGGTAAAAAAGTTTGTTGATTTAACATGGAATGACCCATAGTCTAGTTCTTGGAATCTAGGAGTTCTGCAAAGTGGAGGGTCGCGCTTCCTCCCTTTCAGGGGTTGTAGTTACATACACCATCCTGTTTTATCCTAGAATTCCCTTCCACCGTCCCTCTCATTTCTTATTCAGTTATACGTGAGTCAGCGTCTAGATCATCTCTGACTTCTTGATTTAAGATGTCGAAGAATACCAGTTATAAAAATTTTACGTTGCCAGAGAAAATAGCTGCAATTAAAGAAGTTGAAAATGGAATAAAGAAAAAAACTGAAATTGCCAAGGATTTTAGAATTCCTCCTAACACTTTATCAACTTACCTGAAAAATAATGAAAACATTCTTGCCCATGAAAATGACTTTTTTCAAAACAATAGACTTTTATTTTTACTTTTTTTATCAATTATTTATTACATATGTACGTAATCACCAATTTATGAAATATTTGTTATTGTTTAAATAAAAGGTGAGAAATATGAAATTCGATTTTTTACCCCTTTATTTTCAAAAACTTTTGTAATTCGAATTTTGGATAATTCGAACTTTTTTTATCGGTCCCTAGAGGTTCGAATTATCCAAGTTCTACTGTATTCTTGTCTGGCAATATCCTTTCTAAATCAAATAGCTGCTCTAAAACATAAATGAGTTTTGGATAAAAAGTCTATTGCATGAAATACTGGAGGCTAGAATTGATTCTCGATAGAGAAGTTGGGTGGTATGCATATTTAATGAAGAAACAATGAAATTTTAAGAATCAAATTTAAATCTCTAAACACACCCGTCATGACAGCCATATGAAAGTCCACCATCTGTATGTAGTAAACAATGAAAAATAATTCATTGGCAATCCTGGCGGCCTGAGCTATGAGCCAGGACACAGGTGAAAGAAGAATTTTCCTGGGACAAAAAAAAGTAGGTATATAATATGTTAAGTGTGTTTATAAAAGTGATTCAATGAAGGGGTATTTTTGCGAAGACCACATCCAGTTACTTTTGAAGTAGCAATAGTGATTTATAACAGTTACTCGTACTCGCTGATAAGCTTACTGATTAGATTATAGGTTCTTTGCTGGTTATCTATTACTGCTTGACTCGTTATCTACGGTTATAATTCCTATTAGATAATGGCAAGCAATATTTATTAATAAAAAGGATAATTTTTTTTTTTTTTTTTTTTTTTACGACGCATCTACATCTTGGCCATTAGCGCCGGGCTATCTATAGGTTGCCACCCTTTTATAATGCCAACAGCACGTGGTCGGTCACCCATTCAGGTACTGACCACGCCCGACGTTGCTTAACTTCGGTGATCTACGGGAACCGGTATATTCAAAGTGGCTATGGCCGTTGGTAAAAAGGTTTATATGATTAAAATCAATTCTCTCAACTACGAAAAAAGTTATTAAGCATTAAAGTTAACTGTTTTGCAGGTTATGAAGGATAACATGATAAACAATGATGTTATGTGTGTAAACACACATATTTTATTCCTTTTCTCTCTCTCTCTTTTTGGATATTTTACATTTATTTAGCATTATGGGCCTACTTGCTATGCGTTTCCGCTCGCTACGCTCGCTCAAGAAGATATCAAAACTCTAGTCAATCCAACGCGCTAAAATTAATAGAATTCTATTAATTTTAACGACTCTAGTCTATCCAACTCGCTAAAATTAATAGAATTCCATTAATTATTCTTAGTAAGAAACCAATCGGTTTCATGATACTAAATTTTGATGAAACCAGTTTCTTCGGTTTGCACCGGGCCTATCTCTTTGTACTATACATGCTTTTGTTTGTAAGTGGACCAATACAAAATTATAACCAGTTAACAAAATGGTCAGAGGGTGGTTAAAATGACCATAAGATATTTAATTTTCTTTGCACCATTCGATAGAGACTCGTTTGTACCACTTTTCATTTAGGCTGTACCTCAAAGTGTACGCGAGAACGATTTTGTTTTAATTTTTGACTAACCTTAGACACTAAGTCCGCCAATTTTCGCGTACCGATACGAACGAAACGGACGGTGGTATAAACAGGGGCAAGATTGCACCGATATGCACGATTCTCCTTCCTGGTTTCCTCCAAAATAGGTCTAATTTACAAAATTTACTTGGCTAACAGTAATAATAGATAAAATGGACGAATTTGAAAATTACAATGTATTATGCACAAAGTAACTCATGATAAATCAAGAGGGAGAGGGAGTGGGGGGCTATTTATGATGATAAAGAAAGTCTTTTCTTTTGAAATAATAGAAAATTCTTCTTACTGGATAATTTGCAAAATCAAAAACGAAAACAATGTCTTTATTGTAGGTAACATATATCTTAAACCAGACATAAAAATTCAGTACCTGTCTGATGCGCTTTCTGATCTCCTCCAAATATGAGAATATTCTGCTTGCGAAGTGTTCCTGGGTGGTGACACTAATTGTAAAATGGGAGAACTAAATGAAGGCGAAGCAGAAATTTTTGAAAGCACTGAACTATACTCAAGCAGATACAAGGAAGACATGAAAATAGATAAGAAAGGAAGACGAATTGTTAGAAATCATGAAGTCTGCTGGAATGTACATACTTAACGGTAGGTCTAGAAGTGACTGCCCTGCAAGGATAACATATAGCGGACCTTCTCGTATTATTGACCTTGTCTGGGTAAACACCTTAGGATTAAGGAATGTTATTGACTTTAAGGTATTAGACTGGTGCTCTCCCTCGGACCATCTCCCCTGTGCTTTATATATCAGAAATAAAGGAACAAATTTCAAAATGAGCAGGGACACTCTAAGTACAACAACAATCGCCCCAAAAATGAAATTAGTCTGGAAAAGTGAATACTCTGACCTTTATTTACAAACATTGGCAGAACCTATCTTCGAGGAGGCCGATCCAGCACAAATGTATGAACATCTCGTCACAATTATTGGAGAGGCTGAAATTAAAACGGGAATGGTCGCTAAAGAAAATTATAAATATAAAAAAACACACTTGAGAGTAAATCCATGGTTTAATAAAGATTGTCAGGAAGCAAAGAAGGCACTCAAGCAATCAATAAGAAAAGTAAGGAAACAGGCCTCTACAACAAATGTACAGGAGCTCTGTCACTGCAGATCTGTTTACAGGAAAACTATTCTCCAAGCTAAAAAGTTCTACTTCGATACTCGCACTAAGGAAATCAACGAAAGCAACAATTCATCAAAATTCTGGCAAATTGTAAAGAAATTTAAACCAAAATGCCTAAAACCCCCACTAGATATAATTAATTCTGACGCTTGGAATGAATATTTTAAGGCACTATACCCTCCAAGAATTCAATTTAATCTCAATTTCTATGATGCAGGACATCCATTTTTTGATTGTCCGTTCACAAAATCTGAACTGTATAACGTAATAGGAAAGCTACAGTGTAATAAAGCCCCAGGCCCAGATGGAGTTCCTTAAAGTTTCTTCAAAAATCTGCCAACCAGGCATATTAATTTCATTCTTACATTATTTAATAAGATTTTTGAAAATGAACATCTGCCTAAGAGCTGGTCCGAAATGAATATGTCAATGATATTTAAGAAAGGAGATCCAGCCATACCAGACAATCATCGCGGGATCGCGCTCATTAACTGTTTAACAAAAATCCTCACTCAACTAGTAAACAATAGACTCTCAGATTGGGCCGAATACTCAGGCACACTTGCAGAGGAACAGAACGGTTTCAGAAGAGGAAGAGGTTGTCTGGATAGCATATTCTCTCTCAGCTCTGTCATTAATCTGCATATGAGGCTGGAAAAGAGGAAAGTGTATGCGATATTCGTTGATTTTTCCAAGGCATTTGATAAGGTGAATCATAATCTTCTCTTTCATAAGCTTTATAACTTTGGTGTGAGTAGAAAAACCATAGCCCTTACAGCAGACTTTTACTCTCATGCACATATCAGCGAAATTCAAAGCTCAACTCTCAAACATCCCGTACAAGTTACAACTGGTGTGATGCAAGGAGATAGCCTTTCTCCCTCCCTCTTTTCAATTATTATCCACATTTCTAGAAAGCATGAAGATTACATAGTTAGCCGTCGAGGTGATATGTTAAGATGGAATGGTTGGGATTCGGCTAAAGAAACCTCAATACGATTTTTGTTAAAAAATCACTCACTGGTAGCCTTCGTCAGCATTGAAAGTGCCGGGAGGCAGAGGAGGACCAAAGTTGACAGTTCCATCTTTACTTTCAAGAAAGGTCTTATTTACAATCTTACCTGGATAGGCCAACCCGCCCTAGGAAGGACCCCGCTAGGCAGTTGAAAAGCTATATCTCCATATAGTCCATATCTCTAAGATTAAATTGTTTTTCTTATTTTTCTTAACCTGATTTATTATCAAATACATTATCCAACTATAAGCAATTAAAAAATAATAAGGAATAAAAAACAGACAAAAAGAACATTTCGAATAAGCGAAATCAATTACTTTAAATTTTTAAGCTCTTATTTCTCCGATTGACATCGTCTAATCAAAACTTTCATCAGAACCTTTTTTGTAGAGCATTTCGTAAGCTTTCTAATGGTATTCTTCCGTTTACCAAGATTGTCAACCTTTTTCGAGATATTAAGGATAGTATACAAAGTTACCAAAACGTTTTATGTCTGTTAATAAAATATTTTATTCTAACCCTTCCTTAACTCCAAACGTAACCAAAATTTCAACATATTAGTTTTGATGAATCTAGAACATGATGAATCCCATGATTCTAAGTACCCAAACCAAAAACGTTATTCAAAAATTATTTTTCCAATTTTCTCGAAAACGGTTAAAGCTATCGCCTTGAAAATGGTTTCATTCGTTTTCCTAGCCCAAGAAGCCTATAAAACGAGTACTTACAAGCTTATGAACTCAAAAACGTAAGCGTTACGATTTTTTTGCGCGATTTTCGCCCCAAATGCCATCTTCCAGTGGGCGGATTCCGCTGGTTAACGAACTTGACCTTTCAAATTGGACGACGGATTTTTGTACCAAATTTCATCAAAATCGGACCATCAGGGAAGCCAGAAATGAGCAAACAGACAAATATATATATATATATATATATATATATATATATATATATATATATATATATATATACATATATATATATATATATATATATATATATATATACAAATTTTAACCACCGTTATTTTCGTTCTCTAGGGGTTCTGAAACGCGAAATTTTCTAGTCGGCACTTCCGGATTGTTTCATTGTGTCAACCCTATAAGCGGGGTTCCTCCCTATGGGGGAGGGAGGAACCGCGCTAAAAGTATACTGGAATCATGTAATTGTAGTACCACTTTAAAGAAAATCCTAACCAAACTGCCTGTGTATAATTTAAAAAAAAAATAATGTGTGGTCCATATATAAATATATATTAAAAAATAGCAACAAAATGAAGCATTTAATTAAGGTTATACTTACTTAGCTATAAGTTTTAATCTAGTATAACTGAAACTATTCTTTATTTGTATTGTTTTTGTTTTTTTAAATATAATATTAATATGTTATGTTCTATACCTTTTCATGTAATAATCTGTAACTAAGGTTTTTTTTTTCTATGATTGAAAAAGTAATTAATGCAGGATTTATGTTAATTGAGCCAAAAGGAAAGTATTAAAAACTTTTTGTTCCAAATAAACTTCCACATTTTGTTGTTGACATTTTCCGTTATATTAAAGCTTCTCTTTCAAATCTTAAGGTTTATGAGCTCTTCTTTAAGGATAGCCCTTTTGTCATAGGAAATAGGGGTATCTAAGAAAAACAAATTTAGATATTTTTGTTGCAGCTATAGACAACAATGAATTAAAGCTATTTGGGAATTTCAATAAGGACTTATACTAAATAAATTAATGGGGGATTAATTTGATTTGGCGAGGGGTCGAGGGTAGCTCAGTGGTAGAGCACTGGACTAATTAACTGGAGCACCTGAGATCGAATCTCGAGCAAACAATAAAGATTTTTTCTTCTAATGTCTTCGTTCTTGGGTTGAATCTGGCCTCACTGGCAGTCCCTAGGCCAACCCAGCCTTTAATAAATTTACCAATGGATACCCTGGGTGCTAATGGCTTGAGGTGTCGAAGCAGCCTATGGGAAAATCAGGCGGCTGGAGCATAGTACTGACCACACTATCTCCCTAGTGTGCTGTACAGTCATGAATCAGATTCCTCTATAGTATCTGCCACTTAGGGTCCTCGTGGCTTTTTTTTTTTTTTTTTTTTTTTTGCAACAATATTGTGCTCAAATTGCAAGCGTATTGAAATAATGGAGTAGTCAGATGATATAAATATCTCAGACAAAAGAAAGCAGATATAAAAATGTAATAAAACAGCTGGGTGTAAATATGTCAATAATAAAGAGGCTTGGCATATTTAGATTAATAGAAAATTGCATGGAAAATTCAATTCACCTGGGGGGGGGGATAAATCAAAGAATTCATTTTAATAAGAAGGAAATGGTTTAAAGACAATTCCATGACAGCAAATTAAAATGATATAAATTTAAATATTAAAAGTGAAATTAAGTTAGGCTTGCGATGGACAAAACGTTATGAAACAATAAAAATGAGATAAAACTCCATGGTTGCTGCCTTCTCCTTAATGGAACATATTTTTTTAAAGGTTCTAAGATTGAGGGCTTGGAGGAATAATTTATGATAATAAAGTAAATATTTTTGGTACAAATCTAGAAGAGAATGTAATTGATTCCTTCTGGAAGTTATTCATAATGGGTATTACTACCATATTTTTTAAAATTAAATATGCCTTTTGACCCTTTTTATAATTATAATTGTTGAGATAAGAAATGATTTAAAAGTAGTAAAAGTGTGGGAGATTCATAAAAGCATGTCAAGTTCATATTCATTTATTACACACACAAACAGCAAGATGTACATCACTTCACATTATAAATTGTATAACCGACAAAAATTTTCCTACCTAAGGCAGGAAGTATGAACAATATATGAAATATAAAATATCAAATTTAACATATTTCTGAATTTCTCAAATGTTTCTTTACACAATGAGTTTGTAAGCATGTCTCCAATATATTCATTTGACTTAAATGTTAGACAACTCCATTTTTTTCAATTGAAAAAAAATGGAGTTGTCCAACTTTGATACCAATCTCCTCAAATATACACTTCTGAATTGATTTTACCATTTAAGAATGCAGTCTCTATGACCAACTGTTCAACATTTTGCATTTACAACTTTCTTATTTTCAACTAAATCCCAAGTATTAATTTTTTTAAAACTATACATTTGTATTTATCCAAGGCTTTCATCTAAAAATTAATCAAGTCCGGTTCCTTTTCTTCATTAAAATGTTTCATCAGTTCCCACTAACCTATCTATTAACTAATCATCATCATCAACATGCATAGTGACTATGATTTTATTATTCAAAAGTACTCCCGAGCTTCACTATAACGGATTAAAATGCAAATTATTCACCTTCTTACTCCATTTAAAAGTCGTTATTTGTTCTGGTTTCCTAAGAACTACTCAACTACCATATAAACGTAACTTAGAAACATCTGGTTTCTTTCCAAATATATTTTATAGGATGTTTTATTCTCAATGGTTTTAGCTAAAGTGCAATTTTTCAAATAAGTTGCTCCACAAACAATTTTTGGCCAAAACGTTTTTACAACAATAGATTCTGCCAGTAAACAATGACATATATTCATAATTGTTCTATAAAATTGGTCAGCAGTTCTGTTTAATTTGTGAATATATGAGGGCATGGATTAATTTAGATACTCTTATTCTTTGTAAAAGCATAAATCATACTATTTAAATATTCCTTACCATTGTCACATCTCATAATTTTAATTCTCTTATTTGTTAATTTTCCAAGCAATTAAACACTTCTATATTCTATATTAACACCATGTATGGCATAACTAAAAGATGAAAATAGACAAACAAAGGTTAAAACTGAAATGTTTTAAAACTCAGTTTTAACGAAATGTTTTGGAAAAAGATTTGTTAAAAACATAAACCGTTTAAATGTATTTGCAAGCTTTTACTAAGCAAATGCATGTGATAAAACGGAGGCATAAATTAATTATTAAAGGCATAGTTTTTAATAAGCAATAAAATGGAATAGTAACAAAAATAGTAAACAAAGGGAATGGAAGTTAAACTTATAGTTCTAGTTACTTGACTTACTTAAGGCTATAAGATAAATGAAAACACCAAACTTAAAAAAGTTTGATACAGACACTTTTGCAAACTTTATGAAGTTTGATTAACGCACGTTTGAAAACTTAAAAAGTTTGCAGACACTTAAAAAAGTTTCATGAAACTTAAAAAGTTAGATGTATGAATGTTAGATATAAACACTAAGGCTAAAAAAAGACAAATTTTTCAAGCTTAAAACGTAAATGTTTTGTAGCAAAAGAAAAATGGCTTCTAAGCCCAGTGTTGTCCTACAGAAATAAATTTATGTTATACGATATATGTACTTTGTATTACTTTAAGATAGACTTAAAAGGCTAAAAGGTAGACTTAAAAAATGTTCAAACTTAAAAAAGTTCAAAGTTAAAAAAGTTTGATACACACGTTTGCAAACGTAATGTAATTTAAATTGTAATTTGTAATTAAACAAACAAAGGTTAAAACTGAAATGTTTTAAAACAAAGTTTTAACGAAATGTTTTAAAAAAGATTTGTTAAAAACTTAAACCGTTTAAATGTATTTGCAAGCTTAATTCTGTCGCAAAACTGAATAACATCTAGGAGCCCAGTGTTGTCTTACTTGATATATACTTCTTAAACAGAAATATGATTTGTCTCCAAATTCTGAGAATATAAGGCTATTTTGAGAATAGGTAAAACTTTAAAAGAAGTTACAATAAAACTTTAAAAATAAGTATAACTTAAAAAAAAGTAAAACAAAAACAAAAAGAAAGTAAAACTTAAAAAAAAAAGAGTTTTGTTGGCTTGCTAATTTCCATCAATATTGCCGTTCTTCTTTGAAGAAGTTGCAACACTGAAAGAAAATGGCTATTTCGGAGAATTTACTCCTTCATAAATGACATTTTCGAAGGCGTAACTCCCGAACTGTGAATCCTAGAAGATTTTGAGCTAGACTACGAGATTTCCCGGATCAAGACGTATCTATGTGCGAAGTTTGGTCAATATCAGTCAAACATAGATATTGAACATAGATAGGTGTGGATTTGTATAAGGAACAAACAAACAGAAAAACAGACAGACACGTGATTTTTATATATATAGATAATAATAATAAAAAAAAATACATTTTATAGTAAAAATGTGTTTATTGAAGCCAACGTTTCGGCTTGATATACAAGTCTTCTTTAGGGCTATGGAGAAGAGGAGGAACTGTCCCGTTTCTTGCTCCTTCCCTTCTCAGAAAGGAAGGAGGCTCCTTTCCCTTCTCAGAAATGTAGCCTCCACTTTTACACTTAAAATGTGTATTTATTTACACAGTTTAACTATAAAATGTAGTTTTTTTATTGATTCAAAAACACCGAAACCCCGATGATCAACACCTTCTACATCTCAACGGTCGACTATATTTTCTCGATTATAAACATTATTATTAATAAACTAATTTTACCAAAGACGATCTATGATTTGTATTACTTACCTGAAATTCCCCAGATAAATAATTCAGGAATTCCCTTGACGTCTCCTCTTGAAGTAATCAGATCACATTGACTTTGTGATAAGGTAGAGAATATATAACAAAACACGCCATAACAAAAAAACACACTTTCAACTTTGACGACACTAAAATACTTTCCACAGAACAAAACTTTAAAAAACGACAGATTTCCGAATGCGTCCACATTAACTTAAACCCCAATAACATTAATTACAAAACCGACAAACAAAACATCTCCCCTGCTTACTCCGCCGTCTTCCATAAATTGTCCTGACCTCCTTTTTATCTTTGTTTCCAGGCTCCAGACAATTTTTCTACTTGTGTGTCCCAAAACTCTTAACACCTTTACAACCTAGCAATTGCACTTCTTTCATCTTCACCGACTTACCGCTTCCTCACCCCTCCCCCAGTCAAAACTATAAAACCCCCTGTGTAGTTGCTGTCCCTCATACATTCAACCATGGTTACCTAAGTTGTCCTCGAGGTCTTCCTCCCTCCCCCCCTAGGCATTCTCTAGTGGTACGTATCTATATATTAATTATTATAAATTGTATTCACTTATAGAATAGATTGTTTTTTTCTCACTATATGAAAAATGTTCCTTTTTTGTACTGATTAGTTTTTTGTACTGTTTACTTACTACTTTCTACATGCTGTTTACTTTCCAACTACCGTATTTTCATTGTTTAAAAATAAGATTGCTTAAAATTTGTCTTGATGTATATACTACGCTCATTTCTGCCTGTTTTTTACTTACAAGTTGTATATTTATTTTTTTTTACTTATAAGTTGAATTTTTTAGCTGAAGAAGGCTGCCAATGTGCAGCCGAAACGTCCAAATACAGATTTCTTCCTGAAAGTCTGACGTTTTTCTCCTAGCCGAATCCCAACTATACCTTGTCTTCGTATATATGGAGAGGATGGAGGCTGCAGGGGGTCCGGCGAAGCACAGACAGCTGATGGGGCTCCACCTATCTCGGGAACTCAATCCGTTGGGCATCTTGTCAGTGGTCAGGTTCAAAGGAAGTCAGTTTGTCAACAATTTTTCTTGTGTTGATCGAAAGTAAATAATGGTCAAAATTAAAAATAACACATTAGTCGATTCATTAAAATATCTCGACTCGATTTGGCTGCTTAGACCAATGTAAATATGTAAGTGAAAATAAATTCAGCCTAATGGAACGTGGGCAAACTTTTCTCTACACGAGCCACGTCGTTACTGATAATTATCTATAGCGTGTTCGGATAGACGATACAGCCTTAAATTTCAATTGCGCATGTGTTAACTTTAGAGGGAAATATACCCTTTCATTCTCCCTTCTGTCTTGCCATTAACTACACTTTATGAGAAACACTATAACTGATTATGACCTGGAAGGCTTTGAGAGATGAGGCAATGGAGATAGTGCTTAATATTTATCATTACTTAACCAAAGCTAAGGCTGAAAACAATTTAAACTGTAACGTTGCCTGTTCAAATAGATGGTGTAGTTGGCGGGAAACAGGCGTGGCCTATATTCCTAAGGCCCTAAAATACGCGAGAAAAATTGCCTCTGTTATAACTTTATCACTGCGAGGTTTCAATTATTTTCTGTCTTATCTTTTTCTAAAATACTCATTTCACTATTCAATACAAAAAAATATAACATAAAATTTTTTTAAAAAAATGAGAAACACAGAGAAAAAACAATTCAAAAGAACGATAGTGATTTATCCGAATGAGATCGTCTTATCGAAACGACGAGAGTTTCTGTAGAAAATTTAGTAGGCCTTAAAATTATTTATTTTCCACTTAAAATGATTTTTCACCTGTTTTAGAAATATTTAAGAAAATATACGAAAATTCTAAAACTGCTGACATTTTTTCTAATATATCCTTAACTCATAACCAAAATTTAAATATCTCAGGTTGGATAAAGGAGATTCAACAGAATCCATCGTTCCGAATAACCCAAACCGAAACTTAAATAGGCAAACTAGTTTTAATCACTTTTCTTAAAAACGGAAACAGTTACCACCTTGAAAATGGTTGGCCTTCGTTAGAAATTTATTAAAAATGTACCTGAAAGCCTATGAACTTGCTACTATTTTTATTTTGCGCACGAGTTTCCTCGAAATACTTTGTTGCGGTGGACGCAAACTGCTGGTTAACGAACTTGATCTTTTAAATCAGACAAAGTATTTTTGTACATCATTTTATCAAAATTGGACCGTTTTTGGAATAGCTACAGAGCGAAGAGCTATTTTCATGACCCATAGGGTTTGAAGCGTGGACATTTCTTGATGTCACCTCCGGATTGCGTCATAAGGCCGACGCCTAAGTGGGTTACCTCCTCGGGGCAGGAGGGAGGAATTGTGCAAAAATAAAGGAAACTAAATGCAATGTTTATAAAACCAACTGCATGGATTGTGATAAGAGCTATAGTATACCCAGAATATTGATAATTATTATGATAAAGAGAATAGAACAAGTTTGGCTTATCATGATATAAAATATAAACATACTATGGATTTTGGTTCAAGCATTTTATGTAAAGAGCAAAAATATTATAAAGAAACGAATAAAAAAAAAATATGTACATCAATATAAATATAAATAAAGAACTGATTTAATACGGAAATAATGTTTTATCATTTGTATTTGACAGAAAATAAAATATAATGTTAAGAAAATTTGGGTGTTATTTGTAAGTAATACTATTGTTTGAATTATTTAGAGTAAATTTATTCTGAAAATGTATTTAAAACATATGATGTATCGAATATAAATCAGCTGACCTATCTCCGCCATATTTGATTCATTCAGTCTTGACGTGGCACTTCTGGCGAGATATTTTCCTCTTTAAGTTGAGGTTGCTAGCCTTTGTGTAGTTATAATCTCCAGAAGATGGGATATAGGATTGAAACAAGTAGGATTGGAGTAAATTTATTAAAAGTTTGGGTTGAATTTTCATTGTAAGCCATTTCGCCACTTCTTAAATAATATAGAAATAAGAAGATGACCTTTATTTCATTTATACAATTTAAAGTTATAACGAGTATGAACACTTGAATTAAAATTAAGTGATTGTTTTCTTAGGTAAATCTAAGTAGCATTTCAAAACTACCAGACTTCCAAGCCCCAAAGTACCTAAAACGGTTAAAACAAGTATTAAAAAAATGTCAGATAAAATTATAGTTTTTTTTTTATTATCTATAGCCTAATTAGGAGAGTTTAAGTCACAGGGATTGTGTGATTTTAGCTGGATTACACAAATGAAGAATAAATTCTAGTGTATTGTTTCATTACAATTCATCAACAAATGTATTTTTGAACGGACATAAATTGTATTAAACCAGGTTTCGTGCGCGTATGAAAGAGAATGTTTGATAATAAAAAAATAAATAAATTGAGAAAATTTAAAAGCGCTGGGAAAGCCTGTTCGAGATTTTTTAAAAAGTCCGACTCGCAGGAACTGCATCATCTTAGCGCGGTTCCGTTCTTATCCCTAGTCTCATTTGGAAAGATTAAAATAGAAACAGTTATTATTTTGTTTCCACCTTTCTAGGAAGGTCTTGATTTATGATCTTACCTGGAAGAGTCGGCCAACCCTAGAAAGGCCCACCCATCCAGGCAGTTGAAAAAGTCACAAGGTCTTCCAATCTCTCTCTATATTTCTAACAATAAATTGTTCTTCTATTTTATTTAACCTGTTTTATTGTCATATACATTATCCAACTATAAGCAATTAAAAAATAACAAGGAATAAAAACAGACAAAAAGAACCGTCCGAATAAACGAAATCAATTACTTCAAAGTTAAAGCACTTATTTCTCCGATTGACATCGCTTAATCAAAACTTTCTTCAGGACCTTTTTTGTAGAACATTTAGTAAGCTTTCGAATGGTAACCTTCCGTTTAACAATTTTCTCAACCGAGATATTAAGGAAAGTATACAAATTTCCCAAGGCTTTTCATGTATGTTAATAAAATATTTTATTCTAACCCTTCCTTAACTCCAAACGTAACCAAAGTTTCAACATAATAGTTTTGATGATATTCAAACATGCAGAAAATGTTTCAACTAAATCGCATGATTCAAAGTACCCAAATTCCAATTTTCTCGAAAACGGTTAAAGCTATCGCCTTAAAAATATTTCCATTCGTTTTAATACTCCAAGAAGCTTATAAAACGAGTAAATAATTTTTTCGCGCCGTCCAAGAACCATGTTCCGGTGGACGGATTCTGCTGATTAACGAACTTGACCTTTCAAATTAGACGAAAGATTTTTGTACCAAATTTCATCAAAATCGGAGCATTATTGGCTGACCTATGCCGCGAACAGACATATATATATATATATATATATATATATATATATATATATATATATATATATATATATATATAATTCATTGCTAGAAATATATCAGGCTGTACCGTATGAAATGTCAGTTTTGGATTTGCCGATTTCCTCAAATGCCTTGAAACTGTCGATGCTCCTACTCCGAGCTCTTTGGCATATTCCCTTGTGTTTGTAATTGCTTGTAGTAGTCAAATGTATTTGTCAATAATACAGGATACGTATAATTAGAAACAATATTTTATTTTTACGGAATCTTGGGATTCTCAGATGCCGTAACAATATCTATTAGGTCCTCTTCGTATATTTTCCTTAATATCTCGAAAACGGTTGAGAATCTAGGTAAGTGGAAGGTTACCATTAGAAAGCTTACTAAATGCTCCACAAAAAAGATTCTGAAGACATTTTTGATTAAATGATGTCAATCGGAGAAATAAGTGCATAAAAATTTCGTTTATTTGAACGGTTCTTTTTGTCTGTTTTTATTTCTTGTTATTTTATTATTGCTTCTAGTAGGAGGAAAACAAGATAAGAAAATGGAAAATATATTTATAATTTTTCACGAAAGATCAAAACAAATTAATAATTGTATCTACTCCTCTTTTTTTTTGTCTCTGTTTACCTTCGTTTTTAATTGTTTTGTTTTTTCTCGGTTTGCCTTAGTTTTTTTTTTTTGTATTCCTTTGAATGGCGTATTCGAACACTTCTCTCAATTTTAAATATATTCTACTTGTTAAAATAAATGTAAAATTAACATTAAAATTCAAAGGGCAAAAAATAAAGCAATGCTTTCCACGCACGGCCTAGAAAGAGGACAAACCAAGCCCGGCACCACCGCGACACCGCCACCCTGCTCTTCTTGTAAAGCAATGCTTTCCACGCACGCCCTAGAAAGAGGACAAACCAAGCCCGGCACCACCGCGACACCGCCACCCTGCTCTTCTTGTAAAGCAATGCTTTCCACGCACGCCCTAGAAAGAGGACAAACCAAGCCCGGCACCACCGCGACACCGCCACCCTGCTCTTCTTGTAAAGCAATGCTTTCCACGCACGCGCTAGAAAGAGGACAAACCAAGCCCGGCACCACCGCGACACCGCCACCCTGCTCTTCTTGTAAAGCAATGCTTTCCACGCACGCGCTAGAAAGAGGACAAACCAAGCCCGGCACCACAGCGACACCGCCACCCTGCTCTTCTTGTAAAGCAATGCTTTCCACGCACGCCCTAGAAAGAGGACAAACCAAGCCCGGCACCACCGTGACACCGCCACCCTGCTCTTCTTGTAAAGCAATGCTTTCCACGCACGCCCTAGAAAGAGGACAAACCAAGCCCGGCACCACAGCGACACCGCCACCCTGCTCTTCTTGTAAAGCAATGCTTTCCACGCACGCGCTAGAAAGAGGACAAACCAAGCCCGGCACCACCGGGACACCGCCACCCTGCTCTTCTTGTAAAGCAATGCTTTCCACGCACGCCCTAGAAAGAGGACAAACCAAGCCCGGCACCACCGCGACACCGCCACCCTGCTCTTCTTGTAAAGCAATGCTTTCCACGCACGCCCTAGAAAGAGGACAAACCAAGTCCGGCACCACCGTGACACCGCCACCCTGCTCTTCTTGTAAAGCAATGCTTTCCACGCACGCGCTAGAAAGAGGACAAACCAAGCCCGGCACCACCGCGACACCGCCACCCTGCTCTTCTTGTAAAGCAATGTTTCCACGCACGCCCTAGAAAAAAGACAAACCAAGCCCGGCACCACCGCGACACCGCCACCCTGCTCTTCTTGTAAAGCAATGCTTTCCACGCACGCCCTAGAAAGAGGACAAACCAAGCCCGGCACCACCGCGACACCGCCACCCTGCTCTTCTTGTAAAGCAATGCTTTCCACGCACGCCCTAGAAAGAGGACAAACCAAGCCCGGCACCACCGCGACACCGCCACCCTGCTCTTCTTGTAAAGCAATGCTTTCCACGCACGCCCTAGAAAGAGGACAAACCAAGCCCGGCACCACCGCGACACCGCCACCCTGCTCTTCTTGTAAAGCAATGCTTTCCACGCACGCCCTAGAAAGAGGACAAACCAAGCCCGGCACTACCGTGACACCGCCACCCTGCTCTTCTTGTAAAGCAATGCTTTCCACGCACGCCCTAGAAAGAGGACAAACCAAGCCCGGCACCACGGCGACACCGCCACCCTGCTCTTCTTGTAAAGCAATGCTTTCCACGCACGCGCTAGAAAGAGGACAAACCAAGCCCGGCACTACCGTGACACCGCCACCCTGCTCTTCTTGTAAAGCAATGCTTTCCACGCACGCCCTAGAAAGAGGACAAACCAAGCCCGGCACTACCGTGACACCGCCACCCTGCTCTTCTTGTAAAGCAATGCTTTCCACGCACGCCCTAGAAAGAGGACAAACCAAGCCCGGCACCACGGCGACACCGCCACCCTGCTCTTCTTGTAAAGCAATGCTTTCCACGCACGCCCTAGAAAGAGGACAAACCAAGCCCGGCACCACGGCGACACCGCCACCCTGCTCTTCTTGTAAAAATGCTTAAATAGGTGAAATGGAACGATGGCTGACTCTACTGGAACTTGTGCTCCCTATAGCACGGGACTGAATCCAGAGAGCACTGCCATGCTTCATTCTTTTGAGAACATTAAAAACTTATAATAGCACTATACTGAAACATACATATTAATTTCAACAAAAGATCAATACAAACCTAGTATAAAGAAATCCTCTAGAATTATATGTTTTATGTAGATAGTCGCATTGATTATAATTGCAATTTGAACAATCAGCCATGAAAGGACGAAGGAAGACTTCTCCTAAAACAGAAATATTTCATAATTAAAATCACAAAATTCCAATAAAACAATCTTCATCGTTATTAAATGTGACACACGGAGTAATATAAAATATTTATATTTTACAGTATTATTATAAAATTTTAATATCTTAGTTAGGATGAATTTCAAACTCCTGGAAAAAAGTTTAGCTGAATCCATCTTTTCTGTAAAATTAGTGAGAAAAACAGTTTTATCTACATCTAAACTGTTACACAAATCGCCTTAAAAACGTTCACATCAGGTTCCCGTACGGTAGAAAACCTCTAAACGTGTATATGCCTAATTTTGCCTTTTGACGCAAAATCGTAAACGCTACGATATTATTTCGTGCGAATGTCGCCAAAATATTCGGCTGGAAGGATTCTGCTAGTTACTGAACGCGACCAAATCTGGCAGAGTATTTTTATTTTATTTTATGAAAATTGGGTAATTTTTGGGGCAGCTAAAGAGCTGAAAGACACACGCATATACATATATATTATATATACTTTTGTAGTTGGCACTTCCGGAACTCAATTTTATTTTTTATTTTTTTTACGGCGCACCGACATCTTGGCCATTAGCACCGACATCTATGGTGCAGCTAGGAATTTTCTCAACGAGCCTTGAAATGAGAAAAATCCTTGCTGCAGGCGGGACACGAACCCCGCATGAGACCACGGGTAGACCGCCCCCCCCCTGGTGCGTGTTATTCTTAATTATTTAATCGTCCACAAGCAAAAAGGTTCTTACCGTCAAAATTCCATAAATGAGCATGATGGAAAAAGTTATTTGCAGCGTGGCTCCATACGCAACTGCAAGTGTCCTTAGAAAGCCTACAACAAAAAATATACAGGAAATCATAATGAGTGATCATTTAAATAGCCAGATTCCATATTTTTTTAGATTTAAATTTACTGCAATATAATTTAGGGACTTAATTGATTTATGAATATATATTTTAATTGAGTTTACTAGTACTCACTAGCGTACACCTCTCCATAACTTTTAACGGTTGCGCTTCCATTTTCGTCATATCTCACGCTCGAATACATGATGGACATTACCAATAAATCTAAGAAGTAAATAGCAGCATAAATCTGAAACATAGTAAAGATGGTAGAGTATGGGGTTCGGAAGCATGATAAATTTATAAAATTATTTATAAGTTTTGGATGCTTTTAAACGGCTTAATTAAACGGAAGCTAAATTACTATGGCAATACCATTAGTTCAGAATCTCCCAACTCTGGACGTGGCCTTACAAGTGGAAGGTTCTCCTCATCAAGTTGTTGTTCTCAAGTAATTTTAGCATGATCCCCTGAAGGGGCACCAAAAGGGTACGAAACATGTTGGGAGGAAATAAAGTTGTTTCGCGTTACCAGATGGACAAAAATCGTTAGATATTCTTTTGAAGAGAGAGAGAACTGCTTGTGCCAGGAAGAGCGGAAACCTTATTGATATCTTTTTTTTTTTTCTTTTTTAGTGTGTTCCACCAAGGGGTCACTAAACCCCCTGATATCTTTTAGAGGTAGATCATTGAAATGATTTAAAACATACGAGCGTTAAATATTTATTTTATTTTATATTAGTTTTTTCACATTTAGGCGATAAAACTATATCTTTTTCCTGAACAGATATTGAGTAGAAACAAAATCTTTAAGGTTTGATTAATTTGAAACGACAAAAATATTTCTAGAGATCCCGGCTAGGCACTTGCCTACTTCTAGTTCCATCATACATTGGTTATTATAAAAAAAAACTAATAGAATAAATAGTTTTTCATATTTTATCAATATTACCAAAACTTAGGAAGTTATTGTTACCAGCATAACAGTTCCTATTGCAGTGGAGGCCATTTTCCAGGACAGGTAGCCACAAAATGCAGGTAATTCAAGACCCATTATCTGGTATTGGTTGTATTCAAACAATTATCTGAAAAAAAAAATCTAAGTAGAAAGGATTCAGTCAGTACTTTAGTATATTCGGTTTGAGCATGAAGCCGGAGATAACGGCTTCGATTTTATAACGAAATTAAAATATTCGTGCACTAGAAAACTGTATTATTTTTGGGAAATCCCCGCGAAAATCGTTTAGCCATTAAGGCATTGCGTTAATAAAAATATTACAAATATTTAAAAAAAAAGTAGAAACTATTTCCTTGTAAAGTTTCACCAAAATTGGACTATATATATATATATATATATATATGCACACTCAAATTTAACGTAGGGGTGGTGAAACGTAGACATTCTTCGTCCTTACTTCCGGGTTGCGATATCGCGTCATCATCGATGTGGAGGAAGCAAAACACGTTAAAACTGACTTTAGATCATGCACTATTTTGCCAAAATGTAAATTTGTTTTTCTTACGAAAACATATAATAATTTTTATTGCACTTTTCTGAAGAATTCAAAAAAATACAAACAGATTATTTTGGGCGTTTCTTCCCTTCGAATCCTAAAAGAGATTCTTGGAACACCCAACAGATATCTTCTCGTGTGTATATATATATATATATATATATATATATGTATATAGAATATACATATATATATATATATATATATATATATATATACACATTTGCTTACAAATAAATATGTTTTTTTACATGTTATCTGACAATTCTAATGGTTTTATTTCTCGATAAACTTGTCTCCGTGTTAAAAATTATATTATGTATTTTGTGTTTTTTTTCTATTCTGTAGAAGCACTGATGATGGTGCTGTAGACTCCGAAAGCATGGTTTGACAATAAAATAAATCATTTGTGGTGGAGACCTGGAGTTGTTGGTGTTCCTATTTGAGACACATACATGTATACAAAAATATTGTTGCACGCATTAATGTGCTTCTATATTCGCACTTCGTATTTTGGTGTAGGTTTTGAAATGAGCAAAGACAATTGTAATCAAAATTTTGTTAAACACCGGTTTTTTTGTTCTGGCACAGAAAAGAGTATTTGATAAATTACTTACCAATTTCAGTATTTCTCTTTTTCCCCCAAAAAATGAATTATTCTTTAATATTTCACTGATCACTCCTTCAGATAAATAGTAAACGATGCTTGGTCGGATACAATCTTCTACTGCTGGCTCTGTGACATCTGGAGTGTTTGATATGGGCAGAATTATCTGAAACTATTTCAGGCCTCAAACATACTTAGAGCACAGTGCACACTATTTCATGAATATTATATTTTGTTTCTTGAATTTAGCGCGTTTCCTCTCTGCCTACAGGGAGGTGATCGCTTAAGAGGTCGACCGGACGACGCAGTACGTATATATATATATATATATATATATATATATATATTTTTTTTGTTTTAAATTGCATCGCTGGGTATCACATGTATGTATGGAGCGGCTTCTTTCTCCAGCGGTGTCGCTCCTCTCTCCATCGCAATATTTCGTCGGGTTCATCTCCGACTTCTTCAGGCTGCTATGTGTCGTCCTCGGTTGTTATCAAGGGAATGAATTTTTCCCGGATTTTCCCTCCTTTATAGCCCTGCTTCGTAGACTATGCGGGCCAATGGTGTAGGGGGTCCGTGGGCCAATAGGGCTCGAGGGCTGTCTTCGTCGTTCGTCGGTCGTCTGTAGTTCGTTCACAACACCTTGCTTGTGTTTGTGAACAAGCAAGGTGCTGCCCAGGGAGCTGAAACCATACACGGGCCAATCATTCTCAGCGGTCAAAAATTCATTTCATTTGGTGGAAATCTTGAAAAATATCAAATTGGAGGAAAAGGATATATTACTGAGTTTTGATGTGGAATTTCTTTTTACCAGTCTTCCAGCACAGGATTCCATCAACATTATTAAGACAAACAAATTTCTGGAAGGCAAGATGATGGAACTAGCTGAGCTTGTGCTGACTTCGTGCTACTTCCAATACAGAGGAGTCCTGTACCAGCAGAAGGATGGCGTGGCCATGGGCAGCCCCCTCTCACCTGTTGTGGCTGATATTTTCATGGAGGACTTTGAAAGGCGGTTAATGGAGAAGACCGAACACAAACCGAAGCTCTGGCTAAGATATGTGGACGATGTTCTCGCAATTTGGTAGCATGGGGAAGAGGAACTTAAAAAATTCCTCTTGCTAATGAACAACTTGCACCCAGCTATCAAGTTCACCGTCGAGGAGGAGAAGGACGGAAGATTGCCTTTCTTGGACCTCATGATCATTAGAGGAAACAATGGTGAGCTGGAGCACACCGTTTATAGGAAGCCCACGGCCACAGGGAGATATTTACACTCAGACTCACACCACCACCAGGGACATAAAATGAGTGTAGTCAGGACACTTGCACATAGAGCTGTTAGCTTGTGCAGTAACCGGACACTCCTGAGGATGGAATTCGAGCAGATGACCAAGGATCTTGTCAGCAATGGTTACGATCAAAAATTAATTTCGCGAACCATCAAGGATGTGGAAAGCCGACACAAGGAGGAAAACAGCCGGACAGACACGAAACAAAGAACCAGAATCTCCTTGCCTTACGTCAGCGGTGTCAGTGAGAGGCTGGGCAGACTCTTCAGAAAAGAGGAGATAGATGTCGCCTTCAAGCCTCTCAACAAGATAGGGGATTGCCTCGGGAAGAGTAAAGATAAGCAGCGGTTACAAGACCAGGGTGTCTACCTTCTACCGTGCGACTGTGGGAAGGTGTATGTAGGTCAAACAGGTAAGAAGGTGGCCACCCGGATCGGACAACACGCTGCTGACTACAGGCTGGGGCGCACCAAAACTTCTGCGGTGGCAACACACGGAGAAGAGTGCTCCAGGCAAGTATTATTCGACCGAGCCAAGACCCTAGCCAAGGAAACCAGCTTGACAAGGAGACTAATTAGAGAAGCCATCGAAATACATAAGCATCCGGTAAACTTCAATAGGGAAGATGGCCTCATCCTACCGGACATTTGGCGGCCCATCCTTAAGAAGATAGAGGAGAAAACAGGGACTCAAGACGACCAGCGCCCCACACGGACCACTGACGAACTACAGACGACGGACGAACGACGAAGACAGCCCTCGAGCCCTATTGGCCCACGGACCCCCTACACCATTGGCCCGCATAGTCTACGAAGCAGGGCTATAAAGGAGGGAAAATCCGGGAAAAATTCATTCCCTTGATAACAACCGAGGACGACACATAGCAGCATGAAGAAGTCGGAGATGAACCCGACGAAATATTGCGATGGAGGGAGGAGCGACACCGCTGGAGAAAGAAGCCGTTCCATACATACATATATATATATATATATATATATATATATATATATATATATATATGTATATATATATATATTATTGATATCTGGGTTATTATATATATATATATATATATATATATATATATATATATATATATATATATATATATATATATATAAGGGTGTCCCAAATAAGACGGCTAAAACTAATTTTGCGGCCAAACGGTTGGTCTAAAAAAAAATTGCCAGAGGTAAAAGTTGTAGGGCTTGACTTAAGCTTTCTAAATATGTCGACTACTTAACATATTTACTGCGCTCGGCGCTGGATGAAATGTTGGGGTTTGCAGATGACCCCTATTATAATGCACATCATTTTGAAGGGACTTAAAAAACAAAACTTTTGCCGCAAACCGCACTTCGATATCCTTAAAATCAAATTGAATCGCACGAAACTCATTTGCTTTTAAAGATATCGAAGTGCAGTTTGCGGCAAAGGTTATGTTCTTTTAATTCACTTCAAAATGATGTGCATGATAATAGGGGTAATTTGCTAACCCCAACATCCAGCGCCGAGCGCACATGCGCAGTAAATATGTTAAATGGTTGACATATTTAGAAAGCTTAAATCAAGCTCTACAACTTTTACCTGTGACAGTTTTTTCTCAGACTAACCGTTTGGCCGCTTATAAGTCTTGGCTTTATCATGTTGACGGCGCATGTGCGCTCGGCGCTAGATGAAATGTTGAGGTTTGCAGATGACCCCTATTACTATGGACATCATTTTGAAGGATTAAAAACAAAACCTTTGCTGCAAACCGCACTTCGATATCCTTAAAATCAAATGATTTCGTGCGATTCAAATTTTATTGTTATTTTAAATTAAAACGATTTTTTGTAGGCACCCACAGAGGTCGGTTATGAATGTGTGATACATGACTTTGAGGTATTTTTCCTCAACTTTCTGGAAAGAATATGGCCGATCCTCTAAAAGAATTATTTTTCCTAATAACATTAATAAAATTTAATATAAGGCATTTTTTTTAAGTATTTAGTCTGATTTTTCGTTTGAGACGTTCAATTTATGTGATAACCCTATTTTATTGATAGATTAAATAATAAATTGTAAAGAAAGCTCTTATCTTGCGGTTTCAAAGCATCCATTTTACTGTATTTTTATTTCTTGAAAGATGCCACCTTCAACATCCAGACACCTTTGAAGTCTGGAACGTATGCTGTCAACTGCTCTCAATATACTTGTTCCTTCAATATGGCTCAGGAGGCTTCAGCAATCAATCCTTCCTTGCATTTGGTCGTGTGTATGCGGATTAGAGTAGACCATATTTTTAAGTGTACCCCATAGGATTGCTAAAGCCTTCAGAGCTATATTGAAGGAACAAGTATTGAGAGCAGTTGACAGCATACGTTCCAGACTTTAAAGGTGTCCGGATGTTGAAGATGGCATCGTTGAAGACACTATTCATTTTTGAAGAAATAAAAATACAGTAAAATGGATGCTTTGAAACCGCAAGATAAGAGCTTTCTTTACATAAATTTGTCAAAAATACCGTCATGAGTGCAACCTCAATATCTACTTTCATTCGGAGGCAAGTGCTAATACAATATTATAAAATATAAAAACTTACGAACACACAATAATTCAAGCCGAAAAGCATAGCGAAACAAACTACAACTAGACGAACCATGCACTCAGCTCTAGATTGTCTAACTAGCGGTAAGAGCAACAGGCATGAGTCTGCCCTCCTCCGTATTCGTTGAATGCAGCATTGTTAAGAACTCGCTAATTCCAATCAACACATTTCTCACGCTACGACCAACACTTCAGTATCCAGAGGTGTAAAGGGAATCCTTTAAACCTTAGAGAAGCTTTAATTTTAATTCTTATTTTATAGCCCACAATATTAATCTGAGGATAATTTCGTTTTAGTTTATCTTTTTAGCGCGGTTCCTCCCTCCCTCCATAGGGACTAGAACAGTTTACGTTTCAGAACCCCTAGGGAATGAAAATAACGGTGGTTTTTAGCGCGGTTCCTCCCTCCCTCCATAGGGACTAGAACATTTTACGTTTCAGAACCCCTAGGGAACGAAAATAATGGTGCTTTAAATTTGTATGTATATATATTTGTCTGTTCGCTCATTCTTGGCCTCAATAATGGTCCGATTTTGATGACAAATTTTTCGTCTAATTTGAAAGGTCCAGTTCGTTAACCAGCAGAATCCGTCCACCGGAACATGGTTTTTGGAGCGAAATTCGCGCGACAAAAATCGTTATGTTTACTTCATATGCTTGCAAGTACTCGTTTTATAGGCTCCTCGGCCTACGAAAACGAATGAAAGCATTTTTAAGGCGATAGCTTTAACCGTTTTCGAGAAAAGTGGAAAAATATTTGTTCAATCAAGTTTTTGGTTTGGGTACTTAGAATCATGGCATTCATTTAAAATATTTTCTGTATGTTTGAAATTCATGTAAACAAATATGTTGTAATTTTGATTACGTTCGGAGTTAAGGAAGGATTAGAATAAAATATTTTATTTTTAGACATGAAAAGTTTTGGGTACTTCGTATATCTTCCTTAACATCTCGAAAATGTTGGGAATCTTGGTAAGCGGAAGGTAACCATTCAAATGCTTACTAAATGCTCTACAAAAAAGCTTCTAAAGCAATTTTCGATTAGGCGATGTCAATCGGAAAAATAAGCGCTTAAAACTTGTGTAAAAATGTGATTGTTTTGTTCTTTTAAACGGGTTTTTGTAGTTGTTTAGCTCACTTTTTAATTGGTTGTTTTTTTTTTAATTGGAATTATTTGTAGAATTAGTACTATAGTAGAAGAGTACAAGAAAATGTAAACATTTTGATATTTTTCATATCATTGAACAGTAAGATTAGGATCTCTAGGAGTGGATGAAGGGTGCTGCCTGACCCTTTTTCTGTCAGGTAGAGGTGAGGGTCTGGGCGGACCTATTTGAGGTCATAAATTATTTCATGAAAGGTCTAACCAAAACTATAACTGTTTCTGTATCCAAATGACATTAGGATTAAGAACGGAACCGCGCTAAGATGATGCAGTTCCCGCGAGTCGGACTTTTTTTTTTTTTTTCCCCTTTTGCCGGATTTCCGAAGTATTTTGTTTTTGTTTTTTCTACTGACCCTCCTCCTTTTGTACAAATTTACACTTATGACTTCAACTCGAGGACGCAATCCGGTAACCGACTAGAAATTTTCATTTTTTAAGAACTCAGAGATCACGAAAATAACGATGGGCCAAATGGTTTTATCTATCTATGTACATACCTGCTTGTTCGTTATGTACCAGGCTCAAAAGTGGTCCATTTTTTTTTTTACAAGTACAAAAATACAATAGGCTCCAGTTTGTTAACAGTTGAATCCCGCGCCAGCGACCATTTGTGCACCTTCACTGGACCCGTTCCGATCCGATCCAATAGCCACCGACTGCCATGCATCTCCATGGAGGTGCCTACATTGGACTCGACCAGACCCGATTCGATCCAATCCAATGGCCACCGATTCTTGGGCATTCAAACATGTTTGTTTCTTGACCGATTTCGGGCCGACGAAGCAAAATGGCGCCAACCGACATATTGTGTTTCAAAAAGGTCTACAGGTTCTACATCTTAACCGATTTCAATGGATTTTCGTTTTTTAATCAAAGGACATAAAATTTAGAACAACCTTGTCAATTCACATTTTTGTTTTTTGTTTCCCTTGTTTATTAAATTGTGTGTAATGATGTTTATAAACATCCAACGTCTATAACATTCCATTGTTTATAACCTTCCAATGCTTATAACCTTCTAGCTACCTTTCTTATAAATAATTTTAAAATATGAATACCAATACTTCTCTCACCTCCAACATTCAACCTAATCGAAGGTTTCTATGCTTGTTAGGTGGTATTTCTTAAATTAATCACTCATTTTCACTTCACTACGAGGTCATTATGACGAGCTGTGACTAAATCGGATCGGATCGGGTCGAGACCAATGTAGGCACTCACGTCGGCCGTTGTCGATCAAACGAAATCGGATCGGGCCTGACAAATAGCAGGTATTACTGCTTTGCGTTAATTGCACCCAGGAACACTTTTTATAGGTTATTTGACCTTGGAAATCGAACGAAACCATTTCCAAGGTCATATGGATGAATAGTCTAATTATAACTTTCGTTTCGGAAACTTCAGGATGGTATATTGAGTTGAATAATTTTCAAGACGTTTGAGGGTTATCAAACCAATGCTTAAATATTTTGGTTACTTTTGGTAAGTAAGAAGTATTAGAGAAAAAAAATTATATTAACAAACAGGAATGGTTTTTAGATTTTCGAATATTTTCTTAAATATATCTAATTTATTCTACCAACATTTACTTACATACAGATGGGGCTTGAGTCCTTGTAGGATATGGGCCTCCGCTCTCCAACGTTGATGCAATTCCCATTCCCTTTGAATCTATCTCGGAATCATCTCGCCATCGGAGTCGGGGGCTCCCTGTTTTTCTGGTGTCGCCTGGTTTACCATAGAGACGATTTTTGGGAATTTTATCTGGGCCCATCCTCTCCACTTACCCTAACCACCTTAATCCATAAAGTACTATAAACCCCACAATGTCCAACGTCTTAGAGGTCTTTCAGCTTTTGGTTCTTTCTATACTCCGTACTTCACTAACCTTGGGCCATCTGGGCCAAAAATCTGCAAATGGACTTTTCGTTCCCTCTCAGATAGCTTGTACTGTTCTCATATGGTACCTGGTGCCAATTTAGAAAATAATTTCGGGTGGGGGGGGGGGAGTTTTCACTGGGAGTTTTGGGGATATAGGAATACTATCAATCTAGAACTGAGGATAGTTAGCGAGCTATAACTCTAAAAAAAATATATATCTATATTTTGTTTTCTAAGCTGAGTGATCTTATTTAATTTATTTTTGAGGTTAATTTAATTTCAGGGGGGTGGGGGCAGCAGCCCCCCTTTTATACACCCAAGGTTGGTGCCCGTGCTTCACATCTTTATGTCACAGCCGGTATGATTACTTTCCTGAGAGTCATTTGAACTTCAATGCTCTCTGAATTCCAACGAGGTATCTGTTGCCTGCAGATATTCCTGCCTTATAATGTCTGTGATCATTTCATCGCCCAACAACCGCAGAACCCGGAGTAACTAAATTCATCACAGCACTGCAATTAAGTCTCTCCGATTTGGATGATTTGGTCCTGATTTTCTCCTGACCTTAAGAGTCTCCAAACACGTTGTATTTTGGACATTTATATATTCTACAAGACGCCTTCTTAATAACAAGTAAACAACAAAAGAAATTTGGAAATATACACATAAACTCATTTAAACAATATGAACAAGTTTTATTAACAGTTAAATAAATATTGTATTAAGAATACTTTGTAATTTTGTCTTCAGTTTTGTGAGGGCTCAATTATTTGATTTGTACCTTTTGTAAGTCTTTATAAAATCTGTATACTATGAACATTGAAGTCGAGAGCAACACTGAAATAAATAAAATCAAAATATTCAATCTGAAGCTTTTTATCACAATTCATTAGATATAATGGAAAATAAACTGTATTAGCAAATTAAAAGAGATGGAAAATATGCTAAAACATTTCACTATTCTTGTCAGGCAATAACCCTTCGAAATCAAATAGCTGCTCTAAAACATAAATGAGTTTTGGATAAAAAGTCTATTGCATGAAATACTGGAGGCTAGAATTGATTCTCGATAGAGAAGTTGGGTGGTATGCATATTTAATGAAGAAACAATGAAATTTTAAGAATCAAATTTAAATCTCTAAACACACCCGTCATGACAGCCATATGAAAGTCCACCATCTGTATGTAGTAAACAATGAAAAATAATTCATTGGCAATCCTGGCGGCCTGAGCTATGAGCCAGGAACAGATGAAAGAAGAATTTTCCTGGGACAAAAAAAAAAGTAGGTATATAATATGTTAAGTGTGTTTATAAAAGTGATTCAATGAAGGGGTCTTTTTCCGAAGACCACATCCAGTTACTTTTGAAGTAGCAGTAGTGATTTATAACAGTTACTCGTACTCGCTGCTAAGCTTACTGATTAGATTATAGGTTCTTTGCTGGTTATCTATTACTGCTTGACTTGTTATCTACGGTTATAATTCCTATTAGATAATGGCAAGCAATATTTATTAATAAAAGGTTAATATGATCAAAATCAATTCTCTCAACTACGAAAAAAGTTATTAAGCATTAAAGTTAACTGTTTTGCAGGTTATGAAGGATAACATAAACAATGATATTTGTAAACACACATATTTTATTCCTTTTCTCTCTCTCTCTTTTTGGATATTTTACATTTATTTAGCATTACGGGCATACTTGCTATGTGTTTCCGCTCGCTACGCTCGCTCAAGAATATATCAAAACTCTAGTCAATCCAACGCGCTAAAATTAATAGAATTCTATTAATTTTAACGACTCTAGTCTATCCAACTCGCTAAAATTAATAGAATTCCATTAATTTTTACGAGTAAGAAACCAATCGCTTTTTCTCTGTTAGGAACATCGCGACATAATTGTAAAAGACCCATTTTTTCTCATTAACATAAGCAGAGCTTTTTCATAAACAAAAGCTGATTCACTGTTGAAGGTTACTTTACTCCCAGCAAGAACCAATACAATTGCTCATCGGAATCCTCCAATAGGAAGGCAAAGGAGTTATGCGCATGCGCTGAATCACTGATGCAATCACTACTGCTACTTCAAACGTAACTGGATGTGGTCTTCGCAAAAAGACCCCAATAAGGATAGGTAAGTACTGTGTCAAGCAAGTAATTATCTACAGTTTTTAATGGTTACTTATATGCAACATTTATATTTTCTATTATTTAAATTTCTGAACAAATTTACGAAAAATAAAGGGTTCAAAATATAGATGACATAAAAGTTCAGATGATTAGGCTTAATATTTTCCGTACTTGTTGGACTGATCTTGAGAACTGGCTCCCGTCCAGGCTCACCCCCAGTGATCCAGATCATGAAATGACAACTTAAATGAAGTTATCTCAACTATCAGCGCATTTCTATTGGCTCATCCCTATGAGCAATTTCATTGGTTGTTCTTTCTTTCGTTCTACTGTTCATTGTTTTGTGTTCACTTGCTGTTAAATTGTTGTTTTTTTTACAATTTATTGTTTCAGTTCTTAGTGTTGTTTGTGTTTTAGCGTGTTTGTATTTGTGTCCTTTGTGCGATAACGAATATGTGTCCCATATGGCGACAACGAAATAGAAACGAGAATAGAGATCGTTTTGAAGTAATGTTAAATTGCATAGCTCATTTTCCACCGAAAAACCAGTTATCTATATTACCAACGAGTTGGATTAACTAGAGTTTCGATATAACCTTGAGCGAGCGGAAACGCATAGCAATTATGAAATTAACTTAAGTGCTAATGATATATAATTTAGGAAATTAGTAGCACTTATGTTAATGGCATAATTGCTATGCGATTCCGCTCGCTCAAGGTAATATCGAAACTCTAGTCAATCCAACTCGTTGATAATATTAATACATGGTCTTGGTGCCATAAATGGTCGCCATATAGCCTGATCCGTATCACTGACTGGGAGTCTGAACGGGAGCCACTTCTCGAGATCGGTGCAACTAGTAACGCCATTTGGAGTGAGTTCGGAAAGGTAGTACGAGTTCGGACAGGTAGTACGAGTTCGGACAGTAGTGCATCGCGCAGGAAATCACATGACCTTGAGCAAGTTTTTTCATCAGGGTCATAATTGGATTGACAAATACGATCGATATTACATTTTTTCCGTATAGTTAAGCCGAAATCGCCCTGAGAACACTTTGAAGTGAGTAACTAATATTTTAATGTGAGTTGTAATTTCCATGATTTTCGAAATGCTAGAAACAAACGTCTGTGTAGAGGCTGTGTAAGTAATTAAACCCTGATTTTTCATATTGTATAGTAGGTTTATATGTTGTCTAATGATGCATAAATAAGTATATTTATTTTTTTGGTTCAGAAGCTTTTATTTCTCGTTTAAGTAAAAAACTCGCATACCGTGGGGTGAGTTCGGACATGCATCAATTATATCTTCGTCTTCTTGGCTTAAAGGAAAACAGTATTTATTCCAAAGAGGCTTTGAAAAATGTGATTGGCGATGTCAAATCCAAGAAGAAGACTTCGAGAGAGGCAGCGGATCGATTTAGGTCTTTTGTCGTACAACAAAATACCTAAATCGAATTTAAATGATAAAGTTAGAGGAATGCAAACCAAAAAAAAGTCGTGGCCAAACAAAATTGAGTCAAGAAGAAAAAAAAAATATCAGAGGGAATTTTAACTGCAGCTGAATGGGACCATTAACTCGAATAAGATATTCGCCAAATCGTAAAAACATATTTGGATAGGTCAGGAAAAAATTCGCAGGATTTTAAGGCAAGCTCGGACTGGAATGGTTTGACGGCTTTATGTAAAGGAATCCGCCATAAACGGAACGTCTTACACAAAGCATCAGAAGGTATAGAGCAAAAGTTTATAAGGAAAAAGTTAAATAATATTTTGCTAATCTAAAAAATATTATAGAAAATATTCCTCTTTAGAATATCGTACATTATGATCGAGCTCTCTCCAACTATAGTGTAATTTAGATTTTTACAGAAATTAAAGGCTTTCCGAACTCACCCCACACGTAGAGGCGAGTTCGGACAAATTTCAGCCATAAAAAAAATTGAAAATTTTTTAGATATTAAAAAAACAAAATACACTATTCGATAGAGGAATGTTAAGGGTTCATACATTAATTTTTCCAGATTTTTCCAACAATTCTGTCTTTTGTAATTACGAGAAAAAATGTGTCCGAACTCACCCCAAATGACGGTACGTAAGTACCATATTTTCTTTTGTGAGTTTTTTTATCAGGCCCTACACCTCTTCCTTGTTCGATGACATAATTATACTCACAATTCCTTAAACTCACAAAACTTAAAATAGACTGAAAGAGAAGTACTGGGGCTAGAAAGCAGACGGGTTGGATCTGGTCATCTAGGCTGATAACAGACCAACTTAAAGGTTAAGCAAATACTTTTGAGTAAATTCTTATGTATGATGTTGGTGGAATTTCCAAAATTTACTTTTAAGGAAAAGGTTGTGAATACGTTTTATAAAATTAAACACTTGAAAGTATTTACTTAATTTTATTTGAGACCTATTATTAAATACTAAGTTATTATCATAATGAGAAACAAAAATTCTAACATTTCCATAGTTGTTGAGGCCCTGTGGCCGTCAGTGTTAAGGCGTTAGCACTTAATATTCTGTGCCAAGAGTCAGGGGTTCGATTCCCACTATGGGGTGGTGGCTTTTCTTAAGGAAAAAGAAAAGGCATCAGCCCTATCATGGCTAGAAAAGCTTGGTTACCTATAGATAACCCGTCCTAAAATTCTTAGGACAATAAAATTTAAATAAATAAATTTCCACAATTGTCTTTTTTACTTTCAGCAAAACAATTTCAAGGACTCAGCCCCATTTTCAATGTGTTGCGATACAAAAAAACAACGTTTGTAACGACTCACTCATTCTTCCACCATGGATGTTTAGAAAGGGTGGCAACCTAGGTAGCCCGGCGCTAATGGCTTAAATGTTGATGCGCAAAATAGAAAATAAAAATAAAAATAAATTTCATTTTAAAAACCTAGGAATAATTTAAATTATTGAAAGTTATGTTAAACATTTTTTAATAAACTGAAAATCATAAAAAATATAGTCATATTTCATAAGGCAGTTATATGTCCATATTCGTAGAATTGGACAAGCAAGTGGTATTTCAAAGCCTATTCCAGGAGCAAGAGGGAGACCCCCCTGCCAGTAATAATAATATAATTATTATTTTTAAGTTGCTATCTATAAATGTCTCAAAAGCTGTGATTTTTATTATAGCAATAAGGTGTTCTTAGGTTAATTGTAATCAGCAGGCTTACCATTACACACCCATAGACCAAGAAAATAGATAATATTAGTTGCTGAGTAATTTCATAGTTGTATGCAAAAGTTTCAAGAAAACCTAAAAAATAAATAAATAAATAAATAAAAAATAACAGAAACAAATATTGTTGAAGATACATTTATTAGATTTTTTTTTTTTTTTTTTTTTTTTTTATTTAATATGTTTATTTAACATCTGTACAATATTTAAGTACATTGGTTAAGTATGATCAGTATATACAGGATCTTATTTATGATCTCACATAATGAAATTTAAAAAAATAAATAAATAAGTAATGATGATAATATATACAAAAATTAATTACAAATAAATAAATAAAAAGAAAAGAAATATGAGAAAAAAATATATATATGATTAATAAAGAAAAAAGCGAAACAACAACATAAAAATAAATTACTAATGATAAAGAAAAAAAAAATTATAATAAAAAAAAATAAAAAAAATTAATAAATAAAGGACTTTGGAAGAAGCCAATCAATATTGACACTTCCTAATTGAGAGGTTTTATTTGTCCTTTAATTACATAATTGATCACGAGGCCAAGATCTCTTTAGCCTCCTAGGAGGGTTTTTGGGGTGGAATTGAGAGGAGAGGGATTGAGCTCTGGGATTGGGATGGGAAGATAGTTTAGAGTGAAAAGTTAGGAATCGGGATTTTGCAAGTTCTTGAACGAAAGGGATGTTGAGGTCATTATGGAGGGTTTTATTGGAAACGTAGAAAGGAGCATTAACTATTTTGCGTAAGACTTTGGATTGGAATGCCTGTATTCTCTGTATATTTGAAGTTTTGGTTGTTCCCCATAGTTCAAGTCCGTACGTCCAAATAGGTCTGATGATGGTTTTGTATATAGTGAGTTTGTTCTGTGTTGTCAGTTTTGATGAGGGTCCCAATAGTCGTCTTAAGAGTCCATATCTCCTGTTCAGTTCCTGTCTTTTCAGTCGGGTGTGTGGGTTCCAAGTGAGTCTACTGTCCAGTAATAATCCCAGGTAGCGCACCTCATTGGATATAGGGAGTTCGTGGCTGAATATGCAAACAGGAGGACAAGTCCTCTTATTAAGGGTGAATGTTATTTGGCTGCATTTCTCTGGATTCACCTTGATTTTCCACCTGTTGCACCAATCCTCGACAGACTCTAGATGTTCCTGCAGGTGGGAGGAAGCAGTTTCAGGATCAGGGGAGGAGGAAAAAATAGCTGTATCATCAGCATAGGTAGTTAAGTGTGTATTTGGATGGGTAGGGATGTCGGAGGAGTACAGAAGGTACAGGATAGGACCGAGGATACTTCCTTGCGGTACGCCGGAGAAGATTGGACGGGAATGAGACAATGTGGAACCTGATCTTACTTGGAAGGAGCGGCTTGATAGGTAGGACTGTAGGATTAGGAAGTATGTGTAGGGAAGTATGCGCCGTACTTTGTATAATAACCCCGGGTGCCAAACACGATCGAACGCTTGGGCGACGTCGTGAAAGGCACTCGTGCAGTAATTTTTACATTCAAGCGCATAGGAAATGGTGTCTACGACGCTAAAACATTGTTGGATGGTTGAGTGCTGAGAGCGAAAACCAAATTGGTGATCAGGCAAGGAATTGGGAGGGATCGTGGACAGAATTCTTTTTAGGAGGAGTTTTTCAAATATCTTGGACATAATGGGAAGCAAACTGATAGGACGATAGGAAGCTGGAATTTTAGGTGGTTTCTGAGGTTTGGGTATAAGGATTATGACGGAGCCTTTCCATGGATTGGGGAAATGGGTAGTTCTAAGAATTGAATTAAAGATGTAAGTAAGGAAGGTAATTGCTTTCTGGGGTAAATTTTTTAGGATTGGAGCTGTTATGAGGTCATGACCAGGAGATTTTCGGGGAAGATGTTTGATAATATATTTAACTTCTGAAGGGTGGAATGCTTTAGGAGGAAGAGATAAAGGAAGAGGGCTGTTGAGGGTATCGAATATTTCTAATTCGTGGGAAGAGTTTGTTTCAGGGTGAGGTGAAAAGATTGATTCCAGGTGGGAAGCAAATAGTTCGGCCTTATCTTCATCGCTTCTGGCCCAACTTCCGTCACTGCGCTGGAGAGGTTGGGGAACAGTAGGGAATTTAAGGATTTTGCGGGTGGCTTGCCAAAGGGAATTATCTTCGGTGGTAAGTGACTGCAGGTAGTCATTGAATGATTCGGATCGGAATTTGGATAATGCTTTTTTTAGGAGTCGGGTAAGTCTATTGAAGGAGGTGTGGTCAGATGGATAACGGGTTCTCTGCCAGCGAGCCCTTGCTTGGCGCTTAGCTGATAAGAGAGTGAGGATGTGGTCTGGTAGTTGGAGTTTAGGACGGAAAGGAGGACGTGTTGTTGGCCTGCTGGAGTTCAAGGCGCAGTCCTGTATCGCTTTCGTGAACGTCAAAACAGCCTCGTCCACGTCAGATGAGGATTTCAGAGGTATATTGAGGTTTATGGATTGAGATAGTTGTTGCCGAAATAACTCCCAGTTGATCGGCCCTTGAATAAGAGAGGGATTTCGGGAACGTGGTAGAGGAAATGTATTGAGGACAAGTAGGACGGCTGAGTGATCTGATGAAAGTTCGAGCAGTGACTGAACTGAGTATGATATTCCTCTTAGACCAGAAGTGATGAAAAAGTCGACCAGGTCAGGAGTGCGAGAGGGATCGGTTGGCCAGTATGTAGGAGAATCAGGGGAAATAGTGTCATAATTTTGGGAATGAAGGATGTCATACAGAATTCTGCCACGAGGATTGGTTAGACGGCTTCCCCATCTGGGATGTTTCGCATTGAAATCAGCCCCTATGAGGAAGTGAGGACCGAAGGATTGGAATAGAGTGAGGAATTCAGGTTGGTAGATGGTGTAGTTCGGGGAAAAATACGCAGCCGAAACAATCATATTGAAGGAAGAAAGGGAAAGGGAGATTGAGCTTACCTGCATGTTGTCTGTCGAGAGAGAGGAGTGTGAAAAGTGAGCCAAAGAACTTTTCACCAAAACAGCAGCTCCATGCCGGGAATCGGAGGGATGATCTGCCCTGTAGCACGCATAGCCTGGGATTGAAAAGTAGTTTGTGGTAAGTAGGTGTGTTTCTGTAATCAGTGCGATGTCGATGTTCTTTTCTGTGAGTAGGAGTTCGAGCTCGAGTCGTCGTGAGATAAGTCCGTTAGCATTCCATAGGATTATGGTGAGGGGAGTGGGATTGGGGGATATCATTTTAGGAGCTTTGGAAGAATGTCAGAAATTAGGGAGGTCATGAGGGAGATGAGGGGAGTTAATAACGTTTCCAATTTGTTTAAAAATGATGAAAACAAGATAAAGGGATCTTGGGGTGTAGGAGTGGGAGGAACTGCTTTAGGAGTTGAAGGAGTGGGTTTTGTGGGATTTTGTTGTGCGGAAGTGGTTGGAGGTTTTTGTTCAGGGTTAGGATTGGGAAGTGGATTTAACTGCACCTTCTTCTCCTTGGAGGAGAGAAGAGAGGCGTAAGATGCGTTTGGCCTTCGGATTGATGCGATGGATGATGTAGAGGGCTGCTGTGGGTGAGTGCGTCGGTCCTCTTTAGCGGTGGTTGCCGGAACCTGGTTCTGTCGAGATGCGCTGGTTGCTCTTTGTCGTTGAGCTCGAAGAGTTCTAAGAGCCTTATAGACCTCACATCCTTTGTAGTTTGCAGGGTGGTTCTTTCCGCAATTGGCGCAGGATGCTGGTTCTTCGGTTGGTTTCGAGCAGTCTTCGGATTTGTGCTGTTCGCCACATTTTACACATTTAGGTGCGTGGCTGCAGTAGCCTTTGGTGTGGTTGTATTCCTGGCATTTATGGCACTGCAGCAATTCATTCCGCCGGCGGGGCTCCTCAACTGAAATTTTTGTGTAAAGTAGAAATTTTACTTTAAAAATTTCTTTACTTTTCTCGGTCTTCTCCAAGTCTACGAAGAAAAGTGGGAGTTGGGCTTTTGTCGTAGGGTGACGAACATTAATAACTCTTTTTGCGTTGTAGCCTAGCTCGCTTAGCGCTGATACGATGTCTTCGGGAGGAGTGGTTTGGTGCAGGTTTCGGATCACTACTCTGTATGCTTTTTCTTCAGGTAGCTGATAACAATGAAAGTCAGCTTCCATCTCTTTGAGGCTTCTGATAATAGCCCTGTAGGCGTCGCTGGTGTTAGAGCTGATGACTATGTCATTGAAACCTGCTCTGCACGTGAACGATTTGTCACCAGCGGCTTGGCTAAGTCGGGCACAGAGGGATTTGTAATTATTTATTTTGCGAACATAAATGTTAGGTGGCTTATGGTTCATGTTTTCGACTGGTGAGGTAATTTTATTGATTTTTGTTGCATTTTGTTCTTCTGCTGTTTTAATTCCTCGTTGCTGCTTGGCTTTGGGTGATAGGTTGGTCGATGTTTTCTTACGTAGACGTTTTCGTCTCCCCAGCGTAAAGTTTTCACCATCGTGTGTAGAAGTGGATTCTATAAATGTGAGTTGTTGTTCACTATCTATAGTCGTGGACATTATGATTTTAAAAAAAATGAGAAAAAATAATAAAAAAAAAATATATGTAAATGAACGGGGACTCGAACCGCTGACTGTGGATCAGGAGTCGAGAACTAACGCTCTGAGCCAAGCTAACTGGCTGATAGCTGACAGTCAAGAGACAGTGTTGGCGGGACAAAGTATCTTCCACTCTGCAGGGGCTCCTATAGGCACCAGGAGCGGGTCACCACAGGCAAGCCCCCCACCACTAGGCCTACTAGCAGCGAGGGCTGAATAATCTGTGAATATTGATGACTTTACTTACAGATTGTAGGTAAACTGTGAAGTCTCGGCGAATGATATGTCACAGATGTGTGCACTAACACTTTGTGCAACAGTGTGCCAATTTTCGTAAGAAAATATGACCACTGTCCACCACTTTTGACTATTAAAAACTGGGAGCTTTAATGAACGCTGTGTCGCAGTTGGAGGCTTTGACACTACTTACATTTATTAGATAATAGCTCAATCAGTCACACAGTATTTCTTTTATAAAAATTTGTTGAATAGTTAAATTAAAACAAGAAAATTATATTTTTATGTAATCAATGTGATTTAACATTAAAAGCTGTAATTTTTATCAGAAAAAAATGCCTTAGCAAGATGGTTAATTTATTATTCATAAAAAATACATAAAAACCCTATAGTGAGTGTCAAAAGTATTGATACAATAAGTTTATTTTGAATAAAAAACTTTTTAAGGAGCACCATATCGGTAAAAATAATTTAAATTGTATACAAGTGATAAAAAACATCGGTAAGTTATTTTATTTATCAACAAAATCAAGAAATAAATCATTAGAACTTAGTAATCCACACTAAATCAGATAATATTTCTGGACCTAATATTGGTAATACTGGGACAGCCATTTCTGGATTTGGAAGGATAAGTTTAGTTTCTCTGTAATTATAAATTCTTTTTTAAATATTTGTGTGGCTTCTATTAACAATTCTACCAATTTCTCTCGAAGAATGGCACTGATTGACTAAAGTAATAATCGTTTTTGTGGCTTCTGTTTCCATCCCATGACGATGGGTAAATTTTTATTGTAGGATAAGTTATTTGGTCTGTCTGGAAGCTAACTGGAAATGAAATGACAATGTTAAAGCTGTGAAGGGAATAAGAATGTGGTATATAAATACTTATTACTTGTAATTTTCATGACCAGTCATAATCAATTAAGGCGAGAAGAATAATTATGTTTTTTTAGCTAACCATGGGTCACATTGGAACTAAAAAAAACTCTAGTATTTACCAATTGTTACCTAAAATAATATAAATCTGGTAACATCCAGAATCGATACCCTAACGGCCTGACTCTTTAAATTCCAGGAGTTTTACGATAAATCCGATTTAACAAAAAACTGGGCAAGTTGGAAATGCACAAATAATTGTGAGGGTATTTAATATCAACCTAAAGTCTATCATCATCCAGCCAAATATAAGTTCCTAGCTTGTCGGCAAGTACCTAATTATTTTTTAAGATGAATGAGTGTGTGAAAATACTGATTTTTTTAAATTCTCTAGTTCCAAAATGGTTCATAGTTCACAGCTGAAACTTTCCGGACCTTGGCCTAGCTCACTACTGTGCCTGTATATATTATATATATATATATATATATATATATATATATATATATATATATATATATACTCTCACCAAGAAATATCTTCTCATCAGTTAGATTGTATTTTTCATCATGATTGTCATCATCGGTGTCAGAATAGACTATTGACCATACTAAAAGATTGATGAAATCCGCCAAAGAAAATATCTGAAAAGAGAAAAAAAAAAATCATTATTCCCTCAATCCTTTCAATGTAATAGTGAAGACATTTCCTAAAGAGTGAATACTATATAATATTACAACACAAAAATTTCTTTGTAACCGCAGCGTGTTTATTCATAGCACTTTTCTCCGAAAGTAGGAGTGCTATTACGGTTGCACTCATTTTGGAATTTTTGGAAAATTTCTTCAAATCTATATCGATCCTACCTAGTAGACAACAAAAATGACCCCCGTTAAAATTTAATGAATCTGTACATGAATATGAATACGGGTCAGTCCATATCAGATCATCCAGGCCATGAAACCCATGTCCTCAGAATTGCCTGAAACTTTTTTTATTTGTTGAACTGGTCATTCTAACGATATATTCCAAATTTTAGTTAGATATCTTCAATACTTTTTGAGTTATGAATTTTTAAAGTTGTCTATAGAACTTGTTTCTGCTTTTACTGACGATTTAAGTCAAAGCGACTTTCATTTACTAAAAAAATCATTACTCTGTTAATATTAATGATATCTCAATGGGATTTTCCCCAAAATGGTCACAATAATATTTTGAATATGGAAAAAATATATTTACTATCGGTTATGTTTCTGGTTGCTAAGTATATTTATTTAAAAACAAAATTTTAATTTAAAATAAATTAAAAACATAAAAATTTCAAAAGTCGATAAATATAAAAGGCGCTCCATAAAATCAAGTTCTTTTTTCATGGATACATTCTTAAAAGTATAAACTATTAGATTTTAAAAGAAAAACCCTGGGATTTTGATGTTAAGTATTCTTAAATCAATAAAATAATATAAATTCCTTTTTTTTAATAATTACCTACTTAAACGTCGGGCGTGGTCAGTACCTGAATGGGTGACCGACTATGTGCTGTTGGCATTATAAAAGGGGGCCACCTGTAGATAGCCCGGCGCTAATAGCCAAATAGTTAAAGCGCCGTAAAAAAAAAGAAAAAAAAAAAAAAGAATTACCTACTTAATGATTAATATAAGTGTGCTGAAGCTACATTTACTATTACTTAGGTTAATCCTAATATAAACTTATGTAAATAAACTATTTTTAAAGTTTACTATAAACTTAGTTTTTTTTAATTCTAATTGACTACAGTGAAAACTATTCGTTTGTGTTGCAAAATGAAGCCAAGACTATTGGCCTATAACGGTTGTTGTTGGGGTCTCCCGTGGTCTAGTGGCTAGCGCGCTAGATTCATAAGCGGGAGATGGCGGGTTCGATCCCCACCGGCGGCAGGTATTTTCTCATCCCACGGCTCGCTGAGAAAATTCCTGGCTGCACCCTGGATGTCGGCGCTAATGGCCAAGAATTGTCGATGCGCCGTAAAAAAAAAGGAAACAATAATAGATTCTAGGCAAAACCCGGAGGATCGTTTCAGTTCAGCCAAGACTGTGTCCGGAACACGTAGTTTTTACCATTTTTAACCAACATTTTACTTACTTAAATTTTCGGAAACTGCCAAAACTAAGTTCAAAGAAAACTTTAAAAATAGTTTATTTACATAAGTTTATATTAAGATTAACCTAAGTAATAGTAAATGTAGCTTCAGTACACTTATATTAATCATTAAGTAGGTAATATTTTTTTTCTTACAGCGCCGGGCTATCTACAGTTTCGACACCCTTTTATAAGGCGAACAGCACATAGCCGGTCACACATTCAGGTACTGACCACGCCCGACGTTTAAGTAGGTAATTATTAAAAAAAAGGAATTTATATTATTTTATTGATTTAAGAATACTTAACAGCAAAATCCCAGAGTTTTTCTTTTAAAATCTAATAGTTTATACTTTTAAGAATGTATCCATGAAAAAAGAACTTGATTTTATGGAGCGCCTTTTATTTTTATCGATTTTTGAAATTTTTATGTTTTTAATTTATTTTAAATTAATAAAGAAAAAAGCGAAACAACAACATAAAAATAAATTACTAATGATAAAGAAAAAAAAAATTATAATAAAAAAAAATAAAAAAAATTAATAAATAAAGGACTTTGGAAGAAGCCAATCAATATTGACACTTCCTAATTGAGAGGTTTTATTTGTCCTTTAATTACATAATTGATCACGAGGCCAAGATCTCTTTAGCCTCCTAGGAGGGTTTTTGGGGTGGAATTGAGAGGAGAGGGATTGAGCTCTGGGATTGGGATGGGAAGATAGTTTAGAGTGAAAAGTTAGGAATCGGGATTTTGCAAGTTCTTGAACGAAAGGGATGTTGAGGTCATTATGGAGGGTTTTATTGGAAACGTAGAAAGGAGCATTAACTATTTTGCGTAAGACTTTGGATTGGAATGCCTGTATTCTCTGTATATTTGAAGTTTTGGTTGTTCCCCATAGTTCAAGTCCGTACGTCCAAATAGGTCTGATGATGGTTTTGTATATAGTGAGTTTGTTCTGTGTTGTCAGTTTTGATGAGGGTCCCAATAGTCGTCTTAAGAGTCCATATCTCCTGTTCAGTTCCTGTCTTTTCAGTCGGGTGTGTGGGTTCCAAGTGAGTCTACTGTCCAGTAATAATCCCAGGTAGCGCACCTCATTGGATATAGGGAGTTCGTGGCTGAATATGCAAACAGGAGGACAAGTCCTCTTATTAAGGGTGAATGTTATTTGGCTGCATTTCTCTGGATTCACCTTGATTTTCCACCTGTTGCACCAATCCTCGACAGACTCTAGATGTTCCTGCAGGTGGGAGGAAGCAGTTTCAGGATCAGGGGAGGAGGAAAAAATAGCTGTATCATCAGCATAGGTAGTTAAGTGTGTATTTGGATGGGTAGGGATGTCGGAGGAGTACAGAAGGTACAGGATAGGACCGAGGATACTTCCTTGCGGTACGCCGGAGAAGATTGGACGGGAATGAGACAATGTGGAACCTGATCTTACTTGGAAGGAGCGGCTTGATAGGTAGGACTGTAGGATTAGGAAGTATGTGTAGGGAAGTATGCGCCGTACTTTGTATAATAACCCCGGGTGCCAAACACGATCGAACGCTTGGGCGACGTCGTGAAAGGCACTCGTGCAGTAATTTTTACATTCAAGCGCATAGGAAATGGTGTCTACGACGCTAAAACATTGTTGGATGGTTGAGTGCTGAGAGCGAAAACCAAATTGGTGATCAGGCAAGGAATTGGGAGGGATCGTGGACAGAATTCTTTTTAGGAGGAGTTTTTCAAATATCTTGGACATAATGGGAAGCAAACTGATAGGACGATAGGAAGCTGGAATTTTAGGTGGTTTCTGAGGTTTGGGTATAAGGATTATGACGGAGCCTTTCCATGGATTGGGGAAATGGGTAGTTCTAAGAATTGAATTAAAGATGTAAGTAAGGAAGGTAATTGCTTTCTGGGGTAAATTTTTTAGGATTGGAGCTGTTATGAGGTCATGACCAGGAGATTTTCGGGGAAGATGTTTGATAATATATTTAACTTCTGAAGGGTGGAATGCTTTAGGAGGAAGAGATAAAGGAAGAGGGCTGTTGAGGGTATCGAATATTTCTAATTCGTGGGAAGAGTTTGTTTCAGGGTGAGGTGAAAAGATTGATTCCAGGTGGGAAGCAAATAGTTCGGCCTTATCTTCATCGCTTCTGGCCCAACTTCCGTCACTGCGCTGGAGAGGTTGGGGAACAGTAGGGAATTTAAGGATTTTGCGGGTGGCTTGCCAAAGGGAATTATCTTCGGTGGTAAGTGACTGCAGGTAGTCATTGAATGATTCGGATCGGAATTTGGATAATGCTTTTTTTAGGAGTCGGGTAAGTCTATTGAAGGAGGTGTGGTCAGATGGATAACGGGTTCTCTGCCAGCGAGCCCTTGCTTGGCGCTTAGCTGATAAGAGAGTGAGGATGTGGTCTGGTAGTTGGAGTTTAGGACGGAAAGGAGGACGTGTTGTTGGCCTGCTGGAGTTCAAGGCGCAGTCCTGTATCGCTTTCGTGAACGTCAAAACAGCCTCGTCCACGTCAGATGAGGATTTCAGAGGTATATTGAGGTTTATGGATTGAGATAGTTGTTGCCGAAATAACTCCCAGTTGATCGGCCCTTGAATAAGAGAGGGATTTCGGGAACGTGGTAGAGGAAATGTATTGAGGACAAGTAGGACGGCTGAGTGATCTGATGAAAGTTCGAGCAGTGACTGAACTGAGTATGATATTCCTCTTAGACCAGAAGTGATGAAAAAGTCGACCAGGTCAGGAGTGCGAGAGGGATCGGTTGGCCAGTATGTAGGAGAATCAGGGGAAATAGTGTCATAATTTTGGGAATGAAGGATGTCATACAGAATTCTGCCACGAGGATTGGTTAGACGGCTTCCCCATCTGGGATGTTTCGCATTGAAATCAGCCCCTATGAGGAAGTGAGGACCGAAGGATTGGAATAGAGTGAGGAATTCAGGTTGGTAGATGGTGTAGTTCGGGGAAAAATACGCAGCCGAAACAATCATATTGAAGGAAGAAAGGGAAAGGGAGATTGAGCTTACCTGCATGTTGTCTGTCGAGAGAGAGGAGTGTGAAAAGTGAGCCAAAGAACTTTTCACCAAAACAGCAGCTCCATGCCGGGAATCGGAGGGATGATCTGCCCTGTAGCACGCATAGCCTGGGATTGAAAAGTAGTTTGTGGTAAGTAGGTGTGTTTCTGTAATCAGTGCGATGTCGATGTTCTTTTCTGTGAGTAGGAGTTCGAGCTCGAGTCGTCGTGAGATAAGTCCGTTAGCATTCCATAGGATTATGGTGAGGGGAGTGGGATTGGGGGATATCATTTTAGGAGCTTTGGAAGAATGTCAGAAATTAGGGAGGTCATGAGGGAGATGAGGGGAGTTAATAACGTTTCCAATTTGTTTAAAAATGATGAAAACAAGATAAAGGGATCTTGGGGTGTAGGAGTGGGAGGAACTGCTTTAGGAGTTGAAGGAGTGGGTTTTGTGGGATTTTGTTGTGCGGAAGTGGTTGGAGGTTTTTGTTCAGGGTTAGGATTGGGAAGTGGATTTAACTGCACCTTCTTCTCCTTGGAGGAGAGAAGAGAGGCGTAAGATGCGTTTGGCCTTCGGATTGATGCGATGGATGATGTAGAGGGCTGCTGTGGGTGAGTGCGTCGGTCCTCTTTAGCGGTGGTTGCCGGAACCTGGTTCTGTCGAGATGCGCTGGTTGCTCTTTGTCGTTGAGCTCGAAGAGTTCTAAGAGCCTTATAGACCTCACATCCTTTGTAGTTTGCAGGGTGGTTCTTTCCGCAATTGGCGCAGGATGCTGGTTCTTCGGTTGGTTTCGAGCAGTCTTCGGATTTGTGCTGTTCGCCACATTTTACACATTTAGGTGCGTGGCTGCAGTAGCCTTTGGTGTGGTTGTATTCCTGGCATTTATGGCACTGCAGCAATTCATTCCGCCGGCGGGGCTCCTCAACTGAAATTTTTGTGTAAAGTAGAAATTTTACTTTAAAAATTTCTTTACTTTTCTCGGTCTTCTCCAAGTCTACGAAGAAAAGTGGGAGTTGGGCTTTTGTCGTAGGGTGACGAACATTAATAACTCTTTTTGCGTTGTAGCCTAGCTCGCTTAGCGCTGATACGATGTCTTCGGGAGGAGTGGTTTGGTGCAGGTTTCGGATCACTACTCTGTATGCTTTTTCTTCAGGTAGCTGATAACAATGAAAGTCAGCTTCCATCTCTTTGAGGCTTCTGATAATAGCCCTGTAGGCGTCGCTGGTGTTAGAGCTGATGACTATGTCATTGAAACCTGCTCTGCACGTGAACGATTTGTCACCAGCGGCTTGGCTAAGTCGGGCACAGAGGGATTTGTAATTATTTATTTTGCGAACATAAATGTTAGGTGGCTTATGGTTCATGTTTTCGACTGGTGAGGTAATTTTATTGATTTTTGTTGCATTTTGTTCTTCTGCTGTTTTAATTCCTCGTTGCTGCTTGGCTTTGGGTGATAGGTTGGTCGATGTTTTCTTACGTAGACGTTTTCGTCTCCCCAGCGTAAAGTTTTCACCATCGTGTGTAGAAGTGGATTCTATAAATGTGAGTTGTTGTTCACTATCTATAGTCGTGGACATTATGATTTTAAAAAAAATGAGAAAAAATAATAAAAAAAAAATATATGTAAATGAACGGGGACTCGAACCGCTGACTGTGGATCAGGAGTCGAGAACTAACGCTCTGAGCCAAGCTAACTGGCTGATAGCTGACAGTCAAGAGACAGTGTTGGCGGGACAAAGTATCTTCCACTCTGCAGGGGCTCCTATAGGCACCAGGAGCGGGTCACCACAGGCAAGCCCCCCACCACTAGGCCTACTAGCAGCGAGGGCTGAATAATCTGTGAATATTGATGACTTTACTTACAGATTGTAGGTAAACTGTGAAGTCTCGGCGAATGATATGTCACAGATGTGTGCACTAACACTTTGTGCAACAGTGTGCCAATTTTCGTAAGAAAATATGACCACTGTCCACCACTTTTGACTATTAAAAACTGGGAGCTTTAATGAACGCTGTGTCGCAGTTGGAGGCTTTGACACTACTTACATTTATTAGATAATAGCTCAATCAGTCACACAGTATTTCTTTTATAAAAATTTGTTGAATAGTTAAATTAAAACAAGAAAATTATATTTTTATGTAATCAATGTGATTTAACATTAAAAGCTGTAATTTTTATCAGAAAAAAATGCCTTAGCAAGATGGTTAATTTATTATTCATAAAAAATACATAAAAACCCTATAGTGAGTGTCAAAAGTATTGATACAATAAGTTTATTTTGAATAAAAAACTTTTTAAGGAGCACCATATCGGTAAAAATAATTTAAATTGTATACAAGTGATAAAAAACATCGGTAAGTTATTTTATTTATCAACAAAATCAAGAAATAAATCATTAGAACTTAGTAATCCACACTAAATCAGATAATATTTCTGGACCTAATATTGGTAATACTGGGACAGCCATTTCTGGATTTGGAAGGATAAGTTTAGTTTCTCTGTAATTATAAATTCTTTTTTAAATATTTGTGTGGCTTCTATTAACAATTCTACCAATTTCTCTCGAAGAATGGCACTGATTGACTAAAGTAATAATCGTTTTTGTGGCTTCTGTTTCCATCCCATGACGATGGGTAAATTTTTATTGTAGGATAAGTTATTTGGTCTGTCTGGAAGCTAACTGGAAATGAAATGACAATGTTAAAGCTGTGAAGGGAATAAGAATGTGGTATATAAATACTTATTACTTGTAATTTTCATGACCAGTCATAATCAATTAAGGCGAGAAGAATAATTATGTTTTTTTAGCTAACCATGGGTCACATTGGAACTAAAAAAAACTCTAGTATTTACCAATTGTTACCTAAAATAATATAAATCTGGTAACATCCAGAATCGATACCCTAACGGCCTGACTCTTTAAATTCCAGGAGTTTTACGATAAATCCGATTTAACAAAAAACTGGGCAAGTTGGAAATGCACAAATAATTGTGAGGGTATTTAATATCAACCTAAAGTCTATCATCATCCAGCCAAATATAAGTTCCTAGCTTGTCGGCAAGTACCTAATTATTTTTTAAGATGAATGAGTGTGTGAAAATACTGATTTTTTTAAATTCTCTAGTTCCAAAATGGTTCATAGTTCACAGCTGAAACTTTCCGGACCTTGGCCTAGCTCACTACTGTGCCTGTATATATTATATATATATATATATATATATATATATATATATATATATATATATATATACTCTCACCAAGAAATATCTTCTCATCAGTTAGATTGTATTTTTCATCATGATTGTCATCATCGGTGTCAGAATAGACTATTGACCATACTAAAAGATTGATGAAATCCGCCAAAGAAAATATCTGAAAAGAGAAAAAAAAAAATCATTATTCCCTCAATCCTTTCAATGTAATAGTGAAGACATTTCCTAAAGAGTGAATACTATATAATATTACAACACAAAAATTTCTTTGTAACCGCAGCGTGTTTATTCATAGCACTTTTCTCCGAAAGTAGGAGTGCTATTACGGTTGCACTCATTTTGGAATTTTTGGAAAATTTCTTCAAATCTATATCGATCCTACCTAGTAGACAACAAAAATGACCCCCGTTAAAATTTAATGAATCTGTACATGAATATGAATACGGGTCAGTCCATATCAGATCATCCAGGCCATGAAACCCATGTCCTCAGAATTGCCTGAAACTTTTTTTATTTGTTGAACTGGTCATTCTAACGATATATTCCAAATTTTAGTTAGATATCTTCAATACTTTTTGAGTTATGAATTTTTAAAGTTGTCTATAGAACTTGTTTCTGCTTTTACTGACGATTTAAGTCAAAGCGACTTTCATTTACTAAAAAAATCATTACTCTGTTAATATTAATGATATCTCAATGGGATTTTCCCCAAAATGGTCACAATAATATTTTGAATATGGAAAAAATATATTTACTATCGGTTATGTTTCTGGTTGCTAAGTATATTTATTTAAAAACAAAATTTTAATTTAAAATAAATTAAAAACATAAAAATTTCAAAAGTCGATAAATATAAAAGGCGCTCCATAAAATCAAGTTCTTTTTTCATGGATACATTCTTAAAAGTATAAACTATTAGATTTTAAAAGAAAAACCCTGGGATTTTGATGTTAAGTATTCTTAAATCAATAAAATAATATAAATTCCTTTTTTTTAATAATTACCTACTTAAACGTCGGGCGTGGTCAGTACCTGAATGGGTGACCGACTATGTGCTGTTGGCATTATAAAAGGGGGCCACCTGTAGATAGCCCGGCGCTAATAGCCAAATAGTTAAAGCGCCGTAAAAAAAAAGAAAAAAAAAAAAAAGAATTACCTACTTAATGATTAATATAAGTGTGCTGAAGCTACATTTACTATTACTTAGGTTAATCCTAATATAAACTTATGTAAATAAACTATTTTTAAAGTTTACTATAAACTTAGTTTTTTTTAATTCTAATTGACTACAGTGAAAACTATTCGTTTGTGTTGCAAAATGAAGCCAAGACTATTGGCCTATAACGGTTGTTGTTGGGGTCTCCCGTGGTCTAGTGGCTAGCGCGCTAGATTCATAAGCGGGAGATGGCGGGTTCGATCCCCACCGGCGGCAGGTATTTTCTCATCCCACGGCTCGCTGAGAAAATTCCTGGCTGCACCCTGGATGTCGGCGCTAATGGCCAAGAATTGTCGATGCGCCGTAAAAAAAAAGGAAACAATAATAGATTCTAGGCAAAACCCGGAGGATCGTTTCAGTTCAGCCAAGACTGTGTCCGGAACACGTAGTTTTTACCATTTTTAACCAACATTTTACTTACTTAAATTTTCGGAAACTGCCAAAACTAAGTTCAAAGAAAACTTTAAAAATAGTTTATTTACATAAGTTTATATTAAGATTAACCTAAGTAATAGTAAATGTAGCTTCAGTACACTTATATTAATCATTAAGTAGGTAATATTTTTTTTCTTACAGCGCCGGGCTATCTACAGTTTCGACACCCTTTTATAAGGCGAACAGCACATAGCCGGTCACACATTCAGGTACTGACCACGCCCGACGTTTAAGTAGGTAATTATTAAAAAAAAGGAATTTATATTATTTTATTGATTTAAGAATACTTAACAGCAAAATCCCAGAGTTTTTCTTTTAAAATCTAATAGTTTATACTTTTAAGAATGTATCCATGAAAAAAGAACTTGATTTTATGGAGCGCCTTTTATTTTTATCGATTTTTGAAATTTTTATGTTTTTAATTTATTTTAAATTAAAATTTTGTTTTTAAATAAATATACTTAGCAACCAGAAAGATAGCCGATAGTAAATATATTTTTTCCATATTCAAAATATTATTGTGACCATTTTGGTGAAAATCCCATTGAGATATCATTAACATTAACAGAGTAATGATTTTTTTAGTAAATGAAAGTCGCTTTGACTTAAATCGTCAGTAAAAGCAAAAACAAGTTCTATAGACAACTTTAAAAATTCATAACTCAAAAAGTATTGAAGATATCTAACTAAAATTTGGAATATATCGTTAGAATGACCAGTTCAACAAATAAAAAAAAGTTTCAGGCAATTCTGAGGACATGGGTTTCATTTCACTATTTAGCTGGATGATTTGAAATGGACTGACCCATACTGAATAAAGCTATTACCAACTTCCTACTATATATATTTATATATATATATATATTTGTTTTTTGGCTATTAAACATGGGATGTAGTATTCCTTCAGCAAACAATTGATCGAGTTCGTTAACCGGCAAAATCGCCCTTCTGCCTCATATAAATATATATATATATATATATATTAAAAAAAGAGTCACCATCTTATTATATAAAATGTCAGTATACCAATAAATCTAGTAATATTATCGTTACCAGTATTCCGATTCCAATAATAAGTGATGCAAACTTCCATGGTATGCAGGCACAGAAATCTGGTATGTCAAATGCCATAGCAGCCTTACAATCAAGAACTAAAAAGTTAGAATATTGTTATCGGAGGATATTTTAAATTGATATATAATAATAGATTAAAAGGATTGATTCTCAGAATATTAGGAGGATTTCTGTGTATTGGCAAGCAGTTATATAAACTGCTGACAAATTGAAGTGAACTACTCAAGGAAATTCAGATATTTTATCATTTTTTTTACTTGATCGAAACAAAATTTGTTCTCTATCGCCAAAGTTGACGTTTTAGAGTCTGGTATGGGTAAGATAAATTTGCGAAGCAATGAAAAAACTCGGCTTGTACCCACACAAACTTACCCGAGAAACATCATCAGACCTGTAACTTTCCCTGCATCGCAAGAAATGGGTGAGAATTTCTCACTGAGAACTTCATTCTTGTAGATGATAATACTCAACTTCATCGGGGAAAGATGGTTCAACGTTATTTAGCGGAACAAGACCTGCCCAGCTTGTTCACCAGACATTTTCCTATATAAACCCCTGGAGTGGTAAACTTGAATTTGTGAGCAGTATATTTTGTACGTATACAATGCGATAAGAAGCCTATATATAAAATACATTGAACTCTACAATAACACACACCAGAATAAGCAAATAGAGTTTATGGTGCAAAAAACATATATATACTTGTTCAATTAATGTGCACCCCTACCTTAGTAAGTAGATACCAATTTCCAAAAGATCTTCCAATAGAAGCTTCAAAGCATTCCTTTCACATGACAGTGTTTAGTTCGTGCAGACTTTCCAAGTTAACTGCAGCATTTTTGGCCATCTGGACCAGTGTTTGATATTAGAATGAGTTATCTGAATATTACATAATGTGAGAGAACATTTTGGCGTGTTTTCGTCCTTCACACAGTGAGGAAAACCCGCTTATGGCCTCAGCTCACGATGAGACTATCCGGAAGTTCTGACAAGGAATGTCAACGTTCCATAACTTGTAAGTATCGAAATAACGGCTCGTTAAAATGTATGCATTTATATTCATACACATATATATCTATTTATAACAAGAGTGTCTCTATAGTAGTTGACAATACTCTAGTGGGAGAAACTAAACCAAAAATGTAGTAAAACCGTGCTAACCGCATGTTTCTTTCTCTTTTTGTTTCAGAGCTATGCTGCTCTAAAGGTTATTTAGAAAAAACCACCAGTAGAAAAATTATCTTACTTTTTTTAAATCAGCATTTAATTTCTTTAAAGCTATAGCACTTTCTATTTTCACAAGTATCTTTTTCAAACCTTAATAACTGTTCGAAAAGGTGATAATAATAAAAAGTCTAGTTAGGGACGAATTTTCGAGAATCACTACTCTTCCAAAAAATATTCTGCAAACTGCTGAAGCACACAAAAATTGGAAAATGTAATTACCTTTCCAATCGTGCACTTAGAACTGAGATTATCTTTTCATTTTATAATGTGTTTGGAAATTTAGAGGGAAAAACTACTGATAAATAAAACTAATATGATGTTTATTTTTGCAATGTATCAGACATGTATGAATATTATTCTTGTAAATTGTAATATAGTAATGGGTATTTAATGATTTCATAATGTCTTGCATTAATGTCATAGGCATATATAAGGGTACTCGGTTTTAGGTTTCTTAACATAAGAAAACGAATGAAACCACTTTTTAAGGCGATATCTGTAACAGATTTTGAGAAAAGTGGAAAACATATTTTTGGGAATCAATTGACACATACTTGTTTAAAATTCATCTAAACTAAGATGTTTACCAATGTTGAAGCCTTAAATAAATAAGATGTTTAAATTTTGGTTACTTTTTGAGTTAAGGAAGTATTTAATACAAATTTTATTAATATGAACATGAAGTGTTTTGGGATCATCGTATGTCTTCGTTGATATCTCTGAAATGGTTATAAAATCGTGATAAGTAGAATGTGACCATCTAAAAGCTTACTATATTCTCTTCAAAAATGACTCTGAAGCAATTTTCGATGGGCCGATGTATATCCGAGAAATAAGTGCTTAAAGCTTCAAAATTGTAAGTTTTGTTCTTTTCAAGGGGGTTTAGTCTAATTTTTTCCAATTGCGGTCAATAGTAAAATTAGTATTTTGATCAAGTAAAGTATGAAAATGAGAAACTTATTGGTAATAGTGTTTCCCATGGAGAACGTCAAGAATTTGGGGGGGGGGTCATTTCCGCTTAGAATACTATCACTTTCCTGTTGTGGAGCCTCAAATCTTCCTTCTCTTTGAGATGTCATTTCATATTTTTCAGGAAAGATCAAAACCTACCAAAAAAACTGTCTCTACTCCTTTGCTAATGACACTAGAGATGGAACCGCGCTAAGATGACGCAGTTCCTACGAGTCGGAATTTTTTGTGTTAACACTGTGGGGAAGAGGAAGTTGGGCTCTTGCGAGTAAAGTCGGTTTGATTGGCGCCATTGACAGATTTAGAACCAGTTTAGCGCCCAAATCCTCACTTCTGGAAATGCTATCTCATCTTAAGAGATAAGAATGTTCTATAAAAGCCTTAAGATGGCTTCTATTTATTGTTAGTTGCATTCTGACGAAGGCGTCGAGAGATAGCCATCCGACCTAAGATAAGGACTGGCCTTGTGGCCCTGAAATCCAGAAGGCCTTGAACGGACTGCTGTTCAAATCAGTGATCTAAGAGGCAGTGGAGTGAATAACACAGAATTTATTAAGGAGTCGTTTTTGTTGTTATTTACATAATAATAAATATTATTAATCGTGTTATTTTCTTGGAATGTGACATTTCATAGAATTGCAAGTCAGTGAGTGGCGGGACGAGCTGCAATAAACATCTGTCTGGTGAGTAATCCTCCTTCATTACACTCTTCAATTCATTCAAAGTAAATACTATTTTTTTATTATTTTTTTTTTTTTATTTTTTTTTTTTTTTATATTTCTATAATAAATGTTAATTTCCAGACTCCTTAGAACTGCATCATATTTGTTTGTATTCATATAATGCTTATCCCTCGTGTGAAAACTGATAAAATAGCTTGTAATATTTCGCTTAAATATATCGAAACTAACACTTGTAAAATTTCGTGCGCTCTTTTCTACGTGCAGGGCCTCCGAGAGGAACTAAGGGCCTCTGTCCAAATAACTTCACGGGCCCCTTAAGCCTCCCCCCACTCTCCTCCATTAACATCACCGGGTCTGTTTGCGAAAACCAAACCCAGTTACTTGTGAAGTATCTCTAATGATTATAACAGTGATTCAGCGCATGCGCATAACTGTTTATCTTTTCTATAGTCCTATTCCTGTGGGTAATTCTATTCGTTATTGCTGGTTGTAAAGTAACCTTTAACATTCAAGTCAATCCAACTCGCAAAAATTAACAGAATGTTCGCCATGTTCCTGACTAGGAAAATGGGTTTTTTACTCGAAAAAACTAATATAATTCTATTAATTGTAGCGAGTTGGATTGACTAGAGTCGCTAAAATTAATAGAATTCTATTAATTTTAGAGAGTTTGTTCGACTAGAGTTTTGATATCTTCTTGAGCGAGCGGAAACGCAAAGTACTATGCCCATAATGCGAAATAAATATAAATATTTTATAGAACCACCGGTCAAAAAAATTGGTGTGGAGGCCCCTAAACTTCACAATTGACATTGATTTTTATAGTGTTAACCTTTTTATTAATAAACTAGCTGACCCGGCGAACTTCGTACCGCCTAACAGTCAATTCTTTAATTTTTTTTTAATACTTATTCTGCTATTTGGGACACCCGGACAGCTAGTAAGGTAAAAAAAAAAGAAAAAAAAACAATTAAATTATGTCAAAAAATAAAAATTATAAAACACTAAAATTCTTTTAATAGTCACTAAAAAATCACAATCAAAATTACAATATCAGATTTCTTATTATGATACCTACTTATTATATTTCATTTTATTTTTACTTATTCTAAATTAACTTTCACTTTTACTGTAGTACTTAATGGTACACAATATTTTTTGTTTTATTACCTGACGCGTAAATAAACAGAGCAGATGGTTTTCCAACACGGGAACAGGCAACATACAATTGACCATGCGAGAAACATGGGTTTTCTAGATTAATACCACAAACACTTAATGACTCCCCTGGGATTTGTTTATAGTCAAACTGAGTTCATAGCAGAGATGGGCATAATTTTATTTATAAATAAAAATACGAATTTATTCGTACTTCATATATTTGTGAATACGAATATAAATAAATTCATATTCATAAGTGTAAATATGAATTTATTTTTATTCACATATATTAAATATAAAAATACAAATAAAATTGTATTCGCCAATTTTTCTGCGAATAAAAATAAATTCACAGAAAAAATTGTAAATAATCACAAAAAATGTGAATATTTACAAAAAATCAAGTGATTAAAAAAAAAAATCACATTAAAATATACGAATAAAAATTTATTCACATTATAATTTGTGAATAAAAATTTATTCACAATAAAATTCGCAAATAAATTATGAATTTATTCGTATTAAGATGATATCACGAAAGTTATTGAAGGTGATTTTTTTTTTTTTTTTTTTTTTTTTTGATGGAGGTACAGATGACAAACTGTGTCCCTGCAGCATGGCTGGTGGTCCCGCGGCGGACTCGGGGTGAACAAAAAATCTAGGCGCTAATAACCTAGACATTAAATGCCTTAAAAAAAAAAAAAATAAATAAAAAAATCACCTTCAATAACTTTCGTAATATCATCTTAATACGAATAAATTCATGATTTATTTGCGAATTTTATTGTGAATAAATTTGTATTTGCAGAAAAAATTGCGAATAAAATTTTATTGTTATTTTGATATTTAATATATGTGAATACAAATAAATTCGTATTCACACTTATGAATACGAATTTATTTATATTCGCATTCACAAATAAGTATATGAAGTACGAATTTATTTATATTCCTATTCACAAATATATGAAGTACGAATAAATTCGTATTTTTATTTATAAATAAAATTATGCCCATCTCTGGTTCATAGGTCCAATAGCAACACATTTTTACTTATTCTAAATTAAGTTTCTTTTTTATTGTAGTACTTAATGGTACACGATATTTTTTGTTTCATTACCTGACGCGTAAACAAACAGAGCAGATGGTTTTCCAACACGGGAACAGGCAACACACAATTGACTATGCGAGAAACATGGGTTTTCTAGATTAATACCACAAACACTTACTGACTGCCCTGGGATTTGTTTATAGTCGAACTGAGTTCACAGGTCCAATAGCAACACAGCTGCAGGCACTGTAATGAATTCACAGCAGCTCGATTCAAACTTGCACCATTATTAGTCGAATGTCGCGCTTCGCGGGTCTGTCTTAACCAAATTCTTTCACGTTCCTGGGCAGTACGATTAGATTGATAATTAATCTGGTGCGTTGCATTTCGGGTTCTTCTGCCTAAATTGGTCCGCCGCCTTATAGGAGCCATATTTAGTAAGTCACAAACACACAACACTAGTAATTTTATAGAAATTTGCGGCTTTTAGATTTAGTAATATTATAGATGCCCAGCAAAGAGATGTTTACATTTCAAGTGACATTTTACCACAGACAATTTATATTTTACCAAAGACAATTTGTTTTTGAGTAATGTTACCAACGTATAAATATTGACAAATATTGAGATTAATATTCATACGATACTAAAGTCGTTACGAAGCTATTGTATGGGAATATAGAAAAGTGGAGTCTTTTTTACTTCGTTAATGCAAATATAAATTAATTTAAATTGCATTATTAACATGTGATTATAATGTCACCTAGTGATTACATGTTCTTATTTATTTAAATATTTTTGCTTATACACAAATATCCAAATACGTTAACTGTTAAAAATATTATAATTAAGAACATATGTTTTTATTAAAAAATGAATTTGCGTTAAGAAGTGGAAAATACCCGAAAAGTGTTGTTTTTAGACTTTTTCAGGCAATTTTTTAAATTTTTCTCTCCGTAAGACCCATCCTCGTAGTTCAAGGAGTATTATAAAAAAAGAATTAGCGAAATCGGATCAGTTGTTCTCGAGATTTGCGCTTACCAACACATTTAGCGATTCATTTTTAGCGCGGTTCCTCCCTCCCCGATAGGGAGGAACCCCGCTTATAAGGTTGATACAATGAAACAATCCGGAAGTGCCGACTAGAAAAGTTCGCGTTTCAGAACCCCTAGAGACCGAAAAAACGGTGGTTAAAATTTGTATATATATATATATGTATATATTTATTTATATATATATATATAAAGTTACTTTTAGTAGTGATTACAGTGAATTAAAATACTTTTCATTACTATCATGTATGTATGTTAACTTTTAAATACTATACTATATAATATGGTTTCTCTCCTTAGATAACTTGTAAAGAAGTAATCCGTTAGTACTATACTCACTGTTTAAAATCACGACAGATACTTTACAAGTAACTAGATGTGGTCTTCGCAAACAGATCCACATCACCAAAAACTATTTAAAACTGATATTTGTCTGGAAACAAAATTAAATACATTTGTAATTGAACGGAATGGAATTTTACTTAATGTCTAAGGTATTTTGGCACTTCCTGGGGGTACAAAATTTTGGACTGACAATATTTAAAATCTAGTTTATATATCAGAAATAGAGAGTTTAGAAAAGTATCCGTTGGTTGTTTTTAATAATAATTATGTAAACTATACTAAGGTATATAATTTTGTTATTTCAAATTATAATGCGTGTAAAAAAATTTACGCCGGATCCACCTAAGACCAAGGGTCCCTGACTACTTGTCCACTGTGCCCCCCTTAGCGGAGGCCCTGCCTCCCCTGAGTAAGGTGGTCCAATAGAACAAAATTTAGCCCTTAACGTTTCTAGTAGGAAATTTATTAGGCTTTAAAATGGTACCCTCCACTTACGTAGCTTTATCAAAAAATTTTTAAATGTTCAGGAAGGGTACGCTAATTTTTGCGCGAATATCTTCAGAACTGCTCAAATGACAATCATTGAGCTGTGTATAGATCAAACAAAACCTTTCTGGAACAAGTTTTTTTTAACTTTAAATCTTAAAACCATCAAATTTTTTTTGTACATAATTCGCTTATAAATCCACAAGTTTACATACTAGAGACCTTCTCAAGCTGTCAAAATATTTGCAATGAAATTTCCTATAATTTTCCATTATTTAGAAACGTTAAAATAGTTTGGAAGCCCAAAAATAATTAAAAACTCTAAAGACGTTCAAATTAACCGATTTTAAGTCTGTACGTTTAGGAGATCATAGTTTTTTTTTTTTTTTTTTTTTTTTTTGTTTTTTTTTTTAATAAAAAATATTTCAAATATGTGAAGCATTTCGTTCGGGGTTTGTAACGGTTTGAAAATGTTTACTTTTTAACTGTTACCTCAATTGCACACTTTTTATGCAAAAACTATCAAACTGAGTGAAACGAAATATGGTGGGTTGTTTTAATATATAATTCGCATTTTCTTTCTAAAATATGAATGTCCTAAATGCTTTTGAATTCCCCCCCCCCAAAAAAAAATTATATAAAAAATATCTATTTGTAGGTTTTTTTTTTCTTAATGATTGCACTTTTGTAAAAGCCCAAATCGATTTTAACACGTATTTCAATAATAGAACCTGACATGAAGTTGCAAATCGTTTGACGCTTGTAGATTATCTCTAGCGAAGGAAGAACAGAAAACAACAAATTTAAAAAAAAAAAAAAATGTTGGGTGCTTCGCCCCCCAGAATAAAAATTTACAATATTTGTCGATTAAGTAAGAAAAATTAATAGTAATGTAAGTTCTAATTAATGTATGTTCTTAGTTTATCAAATACTTCCATAATGATTCCTAGGTGCCTGGTTACAAAAATTTGATTCTACACCCCCAGGCACGGCGGTAAGCCCAAAATAAATTACCCCCCCCCCCCAGAAATGTTTATCTAGAGCCGCCAATGCTGAATTATCATTACCTATTTAGATTGTTCTGTTTTTTTTTTTTTTTTTTTTTTTTTTTTTAATTACTGTGATGTATCATGTAAGTATATATGTGCGATTGAAAATGCATTGACACAAGAGTGTAAAGAAATGTATTATTTGATTCAAAATATTTAATGAAATCAATATATTATAGAGAGGTTTAAATAAAGATAATAAATAAAAATGATAAAAAAATACTCCAAAATGTATTGTTCACGATGAATGAGAAAAACAAACGCACGCAGACGCTAACCGAATGACACACTCACACGTACCTACACATTTGTTTCCTAATTCTACTTTCCCTTTATATATATATATATATATATATATATATATATATATAATAATTAAATTGTTTTGTAAATATGTTTTAATTCTTCAGGTCTCATACTTGAGCAAGACATCGGAAGTTTATTTATTTTTTTTTTTTTTTATAATTTATTTATGAGCACCCCGCATTGACAGCGTTTTGCCCAGGTACACATATAAAATAGAAATACATAACAACAAAATAGTTACAATATTACATAATTAAAAATCCAATTACATTATTGTGTGTTTTAATCTAATTATACAATTAAGTTTGTGAATAACATACAGCTAAAAGTAAAATTAACTAGTAAAAAACAATACATTTTTAAGAAAAACTTATAATTATAAAGGAAACGAAGAAAATAGTTCCTATGTACAATATGACTATACATAATCGCAACAGTTTCTATTTACAATATAGGTTCTATGCATAATATGACAACATACATAAGAACAATAGCCCCATGTACAATCAATAGGAAGGATCCTATGGAAAATAATGATGAATAAATCACGTCATGAGTGATGTTTATTAAAAAAAAAAAAAAAAAAAAAAAAAAAAACTTTCAACGGCGATGTTAAAAGCATAGTTTGGGTCGTCTAGACAATCAAAGACAATGAATTAAGAAAATTAAGTGGTTGTTGTAATACATACTACACCCACATGTTGACTATTTGAGGAGTTTGGTCTGGGGTTTGTTAAATTTTGTTAAAAATATTGTTGTCTTTAAGAAAGGTAAGTATAGCGTTGATATGGTGACTGCTATCACGGAGTAGTTCGTTCATGTCTCGTGGAATTTCCAAGTGTTGTCTCAAATTACAGTCTGTCAGTATATGTTGAACTGTGAGGTCTTAGTTACAGATTTGGCACAGTGGTTTATCAGACTTTGTCATAAGGTATTCATGAGTTATACGTGTGTGGCCTATCCTTAGTCTGGCTAACACTACTTCTTCTCGCCTTGAATCCCTGTATGACGAAGCCCAGTCTCTTACGGTCTGTTTAATTTGTCGAAGTTGGAAGTCTGTTTAAGATGAGCCTTCCCTACCCGAAGTCATGTTGCTGCTTATCTTTGAGAACTGTTGCAGTCATCATTGGCCTTGGCGGATTGGTAAGACGATTTAATTTTCTGTATGCTCTTTCTACTTAATTAGTTCTAATCATGCAGCTGTTTCTGCTGGGCATTAAGAGTTTAAATCACGGGCGTATATAGTAAATAATTTCGGGAGGGGCTGGGAAAATTTCGGGGGGGGGGGGGGCTGAGACCATTTCCGGGCTATGGAATACTAAAAATTTAGAGCTTGGAATAGTTTTAGGCAACTAAAACGCTTTTACACGTGAAATAATATATTTTATATTAACTTAGTGATCTTATTTTATTTATTTTTAAGGGTTTTACGACAAGTTTTTACCATCAAATCAAAATTTCGGGATGGGCTGCAGCCTCCTCAGCCCCTCCCTTATATACGCCCATGGTTTAAATCATTCGAAAGGATATGGTAAAACGGATAATAATATACGCGCTTTATTTATTCAATCATTTTTTTCATAATATTTACCATTAATTTTAAATTGAAGTCTGTCACGTAGGAGCTGCATAACTAATTACAAACCTCAACAAGTTTGTGATTAAAATAATATAAATGTTTACCTTCTTCGAATTTTGTTTACTCAGTTGATTCAATCTTTTACGTTCTATCGATCAAAACCGAGTAGAAATTTCTCAATCTGCTGTCCGTGCGGGGTATTTTAGTTTCTTACAATGTCTAAATTGAATAATAAAAAATTAACAATGGTTGATTTCATTTTGGATACTAAACAAGAAGCCTCTAGTGCAAATAAGAGGCGCTGGGTGAGGAATTTGTTTATAAAAAGAAAGTTGGTAGGATAATTCTGCACATAATAAGATGAAATTTTATTTCACTGATATTTTAGAATGTCACAGAAACAGGTTTTATGAAATGAAAATATACACTTAAAAAAAAAAGAAAGAAACTTTTGTTAGAACGTAACTCAAGGACCAAACGACTTTTTGTGTTTCAAAAAAGACTACAGCCTTCAAATCTTAACCTATTTCAATGATTTTTTTTTTAAATTAAAGCTAATAAAATTTGTAACAACTTCGTCTTTGTTTTTATTTCCCCTGTTTATAATGTCTCTATTATTAGTGGGACAGGACGTAATTTGAATTTACTGACAAGGGAGCAAAGAATACGAACGTTACGAGCAAATAATAAATTATCCACTCCTAATCCATCAATTTGCTTATTTTTACAAACCAACTTACATGAAATCTACATTAGCCATGAATTGACTTACATGAAATCTACATAAGCCATGAATTGACTTACATGAAATCTACATAAGCCATGAATTGACTTACATGAAATCTACATAAGCCATGAATTGACTTACATGAAATCTACATAAGCCATGAATTGACTTACATGAAATCTACATAAGCCATGAATTGACATTATTTGTTTGCAGGCGATTGGTTTGCTATATCATATTGAACTCCTCCACATCGCCATACTTTATGCAGAAGTTGTAGAAGAAGAAGATGCACACCCTGATCTGCCCTTCTTTGGTAATACATAATAAATATATAATGATAAATTTGGTTCACCTGGAAATAGGAAGTTACCGTCTCGTTGATCTAGATAGCACAGAACATAGGGCCCAAAATATTATTCTGGTGTTATATATATTTTCGAAGTAACTTTATTTTTCAGATGATTGAAATTTTTCGTTACACTAATGATTGACGGGCTCAGTGCCAAAGGTAACTAACCCACAATTAGAAATTACTGAAATAATCGTATTTTAAGGTAGGAAGAATGTGAAAAAAATTAGTGTTGGTGACAAAAATTATTTCAATTGGACCATTTAAAATCATTTTTATCACCAACAGTAAATTTTTTTCAGATTCATCCTATCTTTAAATCCGATTTTCTCATTAATTTCTACTGAGCCTTTCAATTGAAATGTGTAATTTATCATTATAGAATTAATTCTTTAAAATAAATTGTATTTTTTTTTAATAGCCAATGATTTTTCTTAATTTCCAGAATTTATTCAACACTTGACATATGTATACATGGATACGATAAAAGTAATATTTTCTGGTTATCTTATATATGGCGCATTCAAGGTACGTAAAAAATGTTAAGCTTAATAATTTATATGATTAATTAGGGTATTTGCTTAACATTTGTGTCATTTTATTTATGAATGGACATCCAAAGAACAAATACACTCTTACGAACAGTCATTTTGTCAGGAATTGAGAATGCAAGTGTCTTAACACTTTCGCTGTGGCTATCATTGTTTGGGAATATCTCAGTATCGGGTGTATTTTTTGTTTGAAGTTTTCATGTAGACTTTTTTTTATAAAAAAATCATATTAAATCTTCCAGTCAGCCGATTTGAAAACAGAAAACACTGTTGAAAAGCCCAATAATTACTGAAGGAAACTGTCTTTACCTGGAGCAGTAAAAGTGAATTCCCTTCATTGAATCTAAAGGGAAAAGTAATGGAGGAGTGTCCTTCCAAAGAGACATTCGTAAGCGGGTAGGATCGCTAGTGGTCTTCCGTAATGACACCCGCAGCGAAAGTGTTATGTCGGTTAGAGCTAAATTGTGCTCATCAAATATAAGCAAGGTGGAAGTGAATTCATAGCATAAACAAGCTCTAAATGTTTGAATATATATATATTTGAATATATATATATATATATATATATATATATATATATATATATATATATATATATATAATGTCTAATTAACGCTTTGCTAAACATTCTAAACAAGAAGTAAACTAGTATCTAAATAATTTGACTACAATCCGATATCATTAAATAAAATAATAGATATATGCAGGTATATTTGAAAAGTCACACTAAATTACAATAAAAAATTAAAAACCATTCATACTAGAATAAAACACCGAATGTCACCAAAGGGCACCAGATGTAATATTTATAAAATGAATTGCACAGATTGTAATAAGATATTTATTGGAGAGATTAGACTGGTCAAAAAGTACGTGCATATTTTTGTGAAATTTTTAAATAGTGTATATAAAACAAAATTTAATCAATAATATATTTTTTTATCACTACCTACAATTTCTCACCATCCTACGGGTAGCTTTTAAATCTCATTGCCGTAGAAATGTTTTTTCATGCCTTTGAATCATTCAATTAAATTTTTATAAACTGGAAAAATATTTGTAAGACAACTATAAAACCCAAATTACTATTACAATGCACATTGAAACAATATGTTTTATACAAATAATTAAAGAAAATATTACCGTTAAAAATAATCGAACTTTCTGTTTTAAAATACATAATTTACACACGCATTATCAGATAAGTTAAATTTATTTTATGAGTAAACATAAATAATAAATAAAGTTCTGCATTGAATTACAATAAAACACAACATTCTAACAACAAATGAAATTAAATTGAAACAAATTTAAATTATATTTCGTTGAATCGATATTCGTTTTCTGTATCATCTTAAATTGATTTAAGTCTCTCCCTCAGCCATCCTGCACAAGGGATATCATAGAAAACCCTAATATTAATCAATACCAAATAAATAACAAGCATGCCCGACCTCTTGCTATAAGAAGCTTAGAAATAGAGGAGATTACAAATCTACAAACAGAACCAATACAGAAACTGGCCATTTCACTCACTCCTCCATGGCTCATTAAATTCACAATAGTAGTATAGTAATATATGTAACACCGAACTAACCGTAAAACTACATGTAATATATGTAACACCGAACTAACCGTAAACTACATGTAATATATGTAACACCGAACTAACCGTAAAACTACATGTAATATATGTAACACCGAACTAACCGTAAAACTACATGTAATATATGTAACACCGAACTAACCGTAAACTACATGTAATATATGTAACACCGAACTAACCGTAAAACTACATGTAATATATGTAACACCGAACTAACCGTAAAACACATACTAACAGAATGCCGACAAAGTCAAAATCTAGACATACCGTATGACATGACCGAATTACTTACTGACAGCAGTCCACACATACCAGCAATCCTTACACACCTCAAAACTATTAATATGTTTGGAAAAATTTAACACATTTAAACCCCCCCCCTTATTTTTTTTATTTATTTTTATTTTTTTTTAACCCCATCTCAATATTATATTCAAAAAACTGCAATAAAAAACATAAGGAAGGTATTACGCCACTTGGTAACCTGTAAAGAACGAGAACATGTAATTAATGAATTAGTAACTATGTCTAATTGTGTAATCCGATTGATCAACCAGATGTATATAAATAATACCATTTGTTTTTACATATATATATATATATATATATATATATATATATATATATATATATATATATATATTGTCATTTGTATTTACCATTCGTTTTTAGATGTAAATATATTATCTTTTCTATATACCATTTGTTTATACATGTAATAAATATATATATATATATATATATATATATATATATATATATATATATATATATATATATATATATATATATATATATATATATATATATATTTAGATGTATATATGTACAATTTGTTTATAGATGTTTATATGCAATAACTGTTTGGAGCAAAACGCCTTAGATGCGCATGGATGCTCAAAAATAAATATTAAAAAAAAAAAAAAAAAAAATATAGTTATAGTTTTTGCATACATTTTTTGCACTTGACGGTAGTTCTATTCCATTTATTTGTTCTAAAAAAGTGATAGGGTCCAACTCTTCTTTCGAATGAACGCGATCGGGTGCTTGCTTCACTCTGTATTGCAGGATATGATTCAACATTTTCAAAATTTGATATTGACGGATTGGCTGATGGCTCATAATATACGGAATAGCAGGAACTGGGATTATTTATGGTGCTACGACAATCCGCTATAGACCAACAGAGTAAACAGCAAATGTCCTAGTATAAAGCACGCAGTGCGGCCCCGCGCCCGGCAGAAGGGTATACATTATATCGTCGATACAAGTGCAAAGTATGTAATGCGAAAAAACGCATTTTTCATTTTCAATCTTTACTGATTGCTGTTGGACTGATATATGACAAACTCTCGAATCTAAATTCACTCAGTGAAAGGGGAGAGTAACCACTGTCAAAAGGTCGAATCTGCCGACTATTAGACTGCCCAGAAACAAAATAATGAATAAAAGTTTTTTCACTCTGGAAAGTGGTGATTTTCACATTTGTTACTTTACAATTGTATCGGCGATATTACAATGAGCGATTACACTTAAAAACTTACTCTTGAATAGCACTTCAGTGTGCTTTTGACGCAGTATAAGAAATTAATGAAGAACAAATTATTTTGTATCAGGCTGTATCGTATGAAATGTCAGTTTTGGACTTGCCGATTTCCTTCAAATGTCTTGAAACTGTCGTGGCTCCTACTCCGAGTTCTTTGGCATATTCCAATAGTGCTTTTTGAGGGACAAGCTTCAACCCTTTCTTTCAGGTGGTCATTGTCAAACTTGGTTTCTGGCCTTCCTCGCTCCTCGTTGTCAAGGTCAAAATTTCCACTTCGAAACCTGGAAAACCACCGGTAAGCAGTTCGTTCATTCACCGTTCCCTCCCCGAACGCCGTGTTAATGTTCATACATGCCTCAGCAGCGCTATGACCGAGCTTAAATTCATAACGAAAAATAATACGGATTTCCGTTGAAGTCATAATTTAAGTTTCATTTTTTTCTCAGAGGATCGTTCTCACAACACAGTACGCAAGTTACTGATTAAATAGTAGGAATAACAGAGCTTTAATTCTATATGAATAAAAAGTTGTTTTTAATTATTGAACTTTTTCAGAACTATCCAATGAAGACTTGCTACATATCTGCTTGGTTGATTTACCAAAGTATAGTCACATCCATGAACATACTCAATATTATTTTTAACTTTGGGCACAACGATATGATATTTTTTGTAGAAGACCTTATTTTTGCTGGTGAGAATTTTTTCCTTTATCAATCCCTCCTTTTAATGACACTTTACAGAAGAGTAGTTAAGACAATTTTAAAAAGTCCAACTCTTTATTTATTGAAAACACTTTTGCAATTTCAAGTCATGTGTTCTCCGACAGATCCTTCATGTCGAAAAGTGCATGAGAAGCATTTTTTTGTAAGAAATTTATTTAACTTTTAAATGGTCACTTTCGACTTACAGGAACAGCTACTTATTTGTGTGTTTCCATCTTTTAGTGCCTCTTAAATTTAAAATGCTGAAGCTTCAAACACCATATTCTCAAACTGAGGTGGTCCTACCACAATTTATGCCAGAACCTTGTATATATATATATATATACAGGGTGATTCGGGCCTAAGTAGCCAAACTCCAGGGGAGGTGATTTTGGAAATAATTTCAAACAAAAGTTCATTTGAAGTATGTTCCGATTCCGAAGAGAAAATCCAACTTTCTGTTTTTTTTTTAACCTCGACGTATTTTTTATACGAATAAGAAAGGATTGGTCAAAAGCTGTTCAATATAATTAAATTCTAGTTACGCTATCATAAAATAGACTAAATCCATTGATAGAAAATACTTTCTGGACGTCCAATAACGCAGTTTTGTTTTTCTCGATGAATCAGAGGTTTCTCGTCAATTTTTTCCTCAGCATTCTAACGGACTATAGATTCACTAATTACAGGAAAACGTCTACCTTCAGTAAGCATTAAATTTATTCAAATAAATGTTTATTGAGGGATTAGATGAACAATTGACTCCCTTTTATCTGCCGCTCACCGCTCAGTCGCTCTACCGCTCGCCTTATGCAATTTTTAATAGGACAATATGTCAGAGAATATATATATATATATATATATATATATATATATATATATATTATAAATGTGGCACAGGTCAAAATAATAGTAATCCATTTTCTATGTTCTATTTTATTGTTGGCACGCCCTACATGTTTCGTGGCCTTTATACCACCTCCTCAGGGGCCACTAAATCCCCATGTGTGGTTAGCTCGCCACCCATATTACGACTCACGAGCGGCGAGCTAACCACACATGGGGATTTAGTGGCCCCTGAGGAGGTGGCATAAAGGCCATGAAACATGTAGGGCGTGCCAACAATAAAATAGTACATAGAAAATGGAACACTATTATTTGGACCTGTGCAAAAAAAAAAATAAATAAATAAATAAAGATACGTAAATAAAGGTCAGAAATCGTGGAATTGAATATATATATATATATATATATATATATATATATATATATATATATATATATATATACAGTAGATAAAACAGATGAGTGTAATCACCACTGCTTCTGAATTACATTTTCAAATTCCAGTATCTTTGGCTAATAAATTGATGATAGACTGTTTAATGTAAATCGATGAAAGCTATTATTCCCTTTTCTTCCTTGTTAATCTATTTTTCTTTTAATTTCAGGATTTAATGGTGGAGCAATGTACCTCGTTTATAGCTATTATTACAACCTACCGAAAAAGAGTATTATCAGGTCATAACATTAATTCATACATCTTCGGAACCAGATTGAGAAATGATATTTCCTGAAACTGTGACGAACATTTTATAAAGTTGATGATTTAATGCTTTTAAAAGATAATTAATTGCCCGTTACCTTTTAAGATATTTTTTTATTACTTGTCATTTTTATATTTGTATATAATGTTTGTGTAATAAAGTTTTTGTAAAATTAGTTGTTTTTTATTATTTGTGATTCCTCCTGTCTGAAACATTAGAGAGCAGAACATGATACTATACTATATTTCAAATTGTCGAATATCCTAAAATATAATTTAATACCTAAAATTCTAGGGTATGGTTTAACTTAAGTACAAGTCCTACCTCAAAAAAAAGTCCGACTCGCAGGAACTGCGTCATCTAGCGCGGTTCCAGTTTTTTTTTTTTTTTTTTTTTTTTTTTTTTTACGGCACATCTACATCTAGGTCATTAGCGCCGACATCCAGGGTGTAGCGAGGAATTTCACCAGCGAGCCGTGGGATGATAAAATTCCTGCCGGAGGTTGGGAATCGAACCCACCATCTCCCGCTTATGAATCCAAGGCGCTAGCCATTAGACCACGGGAGACCCCGGTTCCTGTTCATATCCCTATTCTCATTTGAAAAGCATAGAATAGAAACAGATAATATTTTCCTCGGCCTTTGTTCAAAGGGTTTTATGGCTGGCTATACCTGGGGTCAGGCCCGCAAGACCCTAGAATCCTCTTCTACCGATACTTCATTTCATACGTTTCAATGAATTGGAAAATATCAAATATTTTCACACATTCCTGTGTTCTTTTACTATAGTAATAATTCTACAGATAAAATCAATTAAAAAATAAAATAAAAAAACCAACAGCATAAAGGCAATTGAAAATATTCAAAAGACGTCATCGAATCTTTTTCTCTTGGCAAGCTATATTTCTAACAATGAATTGTTTTTCTTATTTTGCCTAATCTGTTTTATTGTAAAATACATTATCCAACTATAAGCAATTAAAAAATAACAAGGAATAAAAACAGACAAAAAGAACAGTTCGAATAAGCAAAATCAATTACTTTAATGTTTTAAGCACTTATTTCTCCGATTGACATCACCTAATCAAAACTTTCATCAGAACCTTTTTTGTAGAGCATTTAGTAAGCTTTCTAATGGTATTCTTTCGTTTACCAAGATTCTCAACCTTTTTCGAGATATTAAGGAAAATATACAAAGTTACCAAAACTTTTTAAGTCTGTTAATAAAATATTTTATTCTAACCCTTCCTTAACTCCAAACGTAACCAAAATTTCAACATATTAGTTTTGATGAAAGTAGAACATGCAGATAATGTTTCAACTGAATCCCATGATTCTAAGTACCCAAACCAAAAACGGTATTCAAAAAATATTTTTCCAATTTTCTCGAAAACGGTTAAAGCTATCGCCTTGAAAATGGTTTCATTCGTTTTCCTAGCCCAGGAATCATATAAAACGAGTACTTAGAAGCTTATGAACTCAAAAACGTAAGCGTTACGATTTTTTTTTGCGCGAATTTCGCCCCAAACGCCATCTTCCAGTAGGCGGATTTTGCTGGTTAACGAACTTGACCTTTCAAATTGGACGAAGGATTTTTGTACCAAATTTCATCAAAATCGGACCATTCGTCTTCTAGCTAGAGAGCGAACAGACAAATATATATATATATATATATATATATATATAAATATATACATATATATATATACAAATTTGAACCACCGTTATTTTCGGTCTCTAGGGGTTCTGAAACGCGAAATTTTCTAGTCGGCACTTCCGGATTGTTTCATTGTATCAACCCTATAAGCGGGGTTCCTCCCTATGGGGGAGGGAGGAACCGCGCTAAAAGCCAATCTAGTGGATATAGAAGGATCAAGAACAAGTTCTCAAAATTGAGTAGATACCACTGCCTAATGAAGCCTATATAGAATAATATGCCTAATAAAGTCAATAGAGTAAATACAAATTGAACAAGAGATAGTCTTGAGGAAATCTTTTTTTCTTCTATTTAAATACTTTTATCAATATTTAGTCAATAAACCTGTGTTTTTTAATCGCTAATTTATGAATCGGTTCATAACTAAACAGTCGTTATAATTGGTTAGTATATGTCTAGTGTTTAAAAATATTGATTGCTTATTGATGAATCGGTTTACAACCAAATAGTCTTTATGAATATTTAATAAATATCTAATACGGTATCACCTGCAACTTTTGATTGCTAATTTATGGATCGGCTCATAACTAAATAGTCGTTAATAATAGTCGTACAAAGAAAACTGTTGATTGCTAATTTATGTATATGTTGACAACTAATTAATCTTTATCAATATTTACAATATAATCTATGTTATGTTATGTCTGAATCTAGGTCAGTTTAAGAAATTTTAGTGAACGAAATCTTAAAGTTGCTCTACCTACTCTTGCAAGGCTTTGTATTTGTGTCGGCAGATACCTGGGTTATATTACCCTACAAGGGTTACTTCTCTTGAGGATTAACTCCTAGCAGGTAAATTTCTACTAAACCCTCGGTTTGTACGGGACTGAACCGACTGTCTATTCGTTCATAGTATCTAACCGTTGTAAAGTTTATTTTCCACATTTAGGAATTAATATACATATGTAGACTAAATCATAGCAATTGTCTACCTTCGCTGTCGGTGATCTTAACAATGTAGACTCGCTAATGTTACCTGACCTTAGATAAATCGTAATTACAATTTGCTGCGACAACACGACATTTTATCAGAATTCCCTGTCTAATAAAGCCTATGAAGAATAATATGTCTAATAAAGCCTATCTAGTTGATAAAGAAGGACAAAGAACAAGTCTTCAAGATTAAGTAGTATCTCCTGCCTTATAAAGCCTATATAGAATAATACGGCTAATAAAGCCTATCAGGTCGATACAGTAGTACTAAGAACAAGTCTTTAAGATTGAGTAGAATCCCCTGCCTAATAAAGCCTACATAGAATAATACGGGTAATAAAGCTTATTTAGTGGATACAGAAGGACCAAAATTAAGAATCTATGATTGAGTAGAATCCTCTGCCTAATAAATCCTATAAAGGACAATATGACTAATAAAGCCTATCTTGTCGATACAGAAGGACCAAGAAAAAGTATTTAAGATCGACTAGAATCCCCTTCCTAATAACGCCTATATAGAATAACATGCCTAATAAAGCCAATCTAGTGGATACAGAAGGATCAAGAACAAATTCTCAAAATTGAGTAGATACCACTCCCTAATAAAGTCTATATAGAATAATATGCCTAATAAAGCCAATCTAGTTGATAAAGAAGGACAAAGAACAAGTATTCAAGATTAACTAGAATCCCCTTCCCACTTATGGCCTTATAGGATAGAAAGCCTAATACAGCCTATCTAGTCGATACTGAAGAACCAAGAACAAGTCTTCACGATCGACTAGATTCCCCTGCCTAATAAAGCCTATATAGAATAATACGGCTAATAAAGCCTATCTAATGGATAGAGAAGGACAAAGAACAAGTATTCAAGATTAAGTAGAATCCCCTGCCTAATAAAGCCTATATAAAATAATACGGCTAATAAAGCCTATCTAATGGATACAGAAGGACAAAGAACAAGTATTCAAGATTAAGTAGAATCCCCTGCCTAATAAAGCCTATATAGAATAATACGGCTAATAAAGCCTATCTAATGGATACAGAAGGACAAAGAACAAGTATTCAAGATTAAGTAGAATCCCCTGCCTAATAAAGCCTATATAGAATAATACGGCTAATAAAGCCTATCTAATGGATACAGAAGGACAAAGAACAAGTATTCAAGATTAAGTAGAATCCCCTGCCTAATAAAGCCTATATAGAATAATACGGCTAATAAAGCCTATCTAATGGATACAGAAGGACAAAGAACAAATATTTAAGATTAAGTAGAATCCCCTGCCTAATAAAGCCTATATAAAATAATACGGCTAATAAAGCCTATCTACTGGGTACAGAAGGACAAAGAACAAGTATTCAAGATTAAGTAGAATCCCCTGCCTAATAAAGCCTATATAGAATAATAGGCTAATAAAGCCTATCTAATGGATAAAGAAGGACAAAGAACAAGTATTCAAGAATGAGTAGAATCCCCTGCCTAATAAAGCCTATATAAAATAATACGGCTAATAAAGCCTATCTAATGGATACAGAAGGACCAAGAACAAGTATTCAAGATTAAATGGAATCCCCTGCGTAATTAAAGATTGAGTAGAATCTCAAGCGTAATAAAACCTATATATAATAACCTAATAAAGCCTATGTAGTGGATACAGAAGGATCAAAAACCAGTATTCAAGATTAAATGGAATTCCCTGAGTAATAAAACCTATATAGAATAATGTGCCTAATAAAGCCTTTCTATTGGATACATAAGGACCAAGAACAAGTTTTCAAGATTGAGTAGAATCCCCTGCCTAATAAAGCCTATATAGAATAATATGCCTAATAAAGCCTATCTAGTAGATACAGAAGGATGAAATACAAGTATTCAAGATTAAATGGAATCCCCTTCGTAATAAAACCTATATAGAATAATATGCCTAATAAAGCCTATTTAGTGGATACAGAAGGACCAATAACAAGTATTCAAGAATGAGTAGAATCCCCTGCCTAATAAAGCCTATATAGAATAATACGGCTAATAAAGCCTATCTAATGGATACAGAAGGACAAAGAACAAATATTTAAGATTAAGTAGAATCCCCTGCCTAATAAAGCCTATATAAAATAATACGGCTAATAAAGCCTATCTACTGGATACAGAAGGACAAAGAACAAGTATTCAAGATCAAGTAGAATCCCCTGCCTAATAAAGCCTATATAGAATAATAGGCTAATAAAGCCTATCTAATGGATACAGAAGGACAAAGAACAAGTATTCAAGAATGAGTAGAATCCCCTGCCTAATAAAGCCTATATAAAATAATACGGCTAATAAAGCCTATCTAATGGATACAGAAGGACAAAGAACAAGTATTCAAGATTAAGTAGAATCCCCTGCCTAATAAAGCCTATATAGAATAATACGGCTAATAAAGCCTATCTAATGGATACAGAAGGACAAAGAACAAGTATTCAAGATTAAGTAGAATCCCCTGCCTAATAAAGCCTATATAGAATAATACGGCTAATAAAGCCTATCTAATGGATACAGAAGGACAAAGAACAAGTATTCAAGATTAAGTAGAATCCCCTGCCTAATAAAGCCTATATAAAATAATACGGCTAATAAAGCCTATCTAATGGATACAGAAGGACAAAGAACAAGTATTCAAGATTAAGTAGAATCCCCTTCCCACTTATGGCCTTATAGGATAGAAAGCCTAATACAGCCTATCTAGTCGATACTGAAGAACCAAGAACAAGTCTTCACGATCGACTAGATTCCCCTGCCTAATAAAGCCTATATAGAATAATACGGCTAATAAAGCCTATCTAATGGATACAGAAGGACAAAGAACAAGTATTCAAGATTAAGTAGAATCCCCTGCCTAATAAAGCCTATATAAAATAATACGGCTAATAAAGCCTATCTAATGGATACAGAAGGACAAAGAACAAGTATTCAAGATTAAGTAGAATCCCCTGCCTAATAAAGCCTATATAGAATAATACGGCTAATAAAGCCTATCTAATGGATACAGAAGGACAAAGAACAAATATTTAAGATTAAGTAGAATCCCCTGCCTAATAAAGCCTATATAGAATAATACGGCTAATAAAGCCTATCTAATGGATACAGAAGGACAAAGAACAAGTATTCAAGATTAAGTAGAATCCCCTGCCTAATACCATAAAGCCTATATAAAATAATACGGCTAATAAAGCCGATCTAATGGATACAGAAGGGCAAAGAACAAGTATTCAAGATTAAGAAGAATCCCCTGCCTAATAAAGCCTGTGTAGTATAATACGGCTAATAAAGCCTATCTAATGGATACAGAAGGACACAGAACAAGTATTCAAGATTAAGAAGAATCCCCTGCCTAATAAAGCCTATATAGAATAATACGGCTAATAAAGCCTATCTAATGGATACAGAAGGACAAAGAACAAATATTTAAGATTGAGTAGAATCCCCTGCCTAATAAAGCCTATATAAAATAATACGGCTAGTAAAGCCTATCTAATGGATACAGAAGGACAAAGAACAAGTATTCATGATTAAGAAGAATCCCCTGCCTAATAAAGCCTGTGTAGAATAATACGGCTAATAAAGCCTATCTAAGGGATACAGAAGGACCAAGAACAAGTATTCAAGATTAAGTAGATTCCCCTGCCTAATAAAGCCTATATAGAATAATACGGCTAATAAAGCCTATCTAATGGATACTGAAGGACCAAGAACAAGTCTTCAAGATCGACTAGATTCCCCTGCCTAATAAAGCGTAAAAAGAATAATACGGCTAATATAGCCTATCTAGTAGATGCAGAAGGATCAATAACGAGTCTTCAAGTAGAATTATTATAGAATCATAGTAGAATCCCCTGCCTAATAATACCTATATAGAAAAATATGCCTAATAAAGCCTATCTAATGGATACAGAAGGACAAAAAACAAGTCTTCAAGATCTAGGTGATGCAAAAATACTGAAAACACGTTTTCAAGATTAAGTAGGATCCCCTGCCTAATAAAGCCCCTATAGAATGATATGCCTAATAACGCCTATCAGGTAGATAAGGAGGACCAAGAACAAGTATTCAAGATTAAATGATTTTATTGTTAGAATACTGCTGTGTTTGGGGACCTTTATACTTAAGGCAATTTGTAAATTGTAGAGGGGACAATTAAATTCAAAGAAATTATTTACGTTTGTTGCATTTAAATTTTGTTGTGAAAAAACGAAACATTACTATTATGCCACAAAATGACTTACAAGAATATTTTAATTTCAAAACCAATCAACTGAAAATAATAATTTTTAATAATGGGGTAGCAAAGCATTTAAAAAGAAGTTGGAATGTAAATGCTATGTAGAAGTACAATTGTAAGTTTAAATTATAATAATAATAATAATAATGTTAGAAAGGAGTAATATTATTGACTTTTTTGATACAAATAAATAAATTAAAAGTGATATAGAACGACTTGGCTAAAATGTTAAGAGGCAGATAAAAACTAATAAAAAAATAACTTACCTGAAATTAAGATGGATGTACTAGAATGTCACTACAGTCTTGTAGAGATATAAAATTTCAGGCACTTTCAACACTTGTTCACACTGAGTAAAACAATATAAACAGATCTAAGGTGTTACACGGGAGCTGGTGGAAGAATGAATGAAAAGGTTTCGTATAGCAATTCTCTGTATGCAGGGTCTACTTCCAGGTAAAGTCATATACTTATATTGCCCTTTACCGTTATTCAGAAAGCTCTTTGTGTTTACATAGAAAGGACTGGGTACAGACCACCCGTATTAACCCAAAAGTGTCTATATAAAGCTTGATAAACTTTCTGAATTAAATGAAGGAATTTAAGATTGCTTAAGCTAGGTTCTTGATCTAGTCAAAAAATTCAAGGAGAATTAGATCATGCATAGAAAATCTCGGCCAATTAGAGGGAAAATAACAATACCAAGGATAGTCAAACTTCGTTTTCAGAGATTGTTAGTTGTAACACAAAAAAGAATCACTCATGATTCTAATAACTTAACGGTGAAGGGCGATTACACAAATATTCCTGTTGAGACTTTAAAGCCATATGAACCCACAGGAATTATAGATAGGCCTAAAAACATAAAATCATTGAAAAACGTATTTCTTATTATTGATTCAAACAAAAACGACATAGAGGTTACATCAGCAGAGTTTTCAAATATATGCAAACACCTGTTGATCAATAAAATTAAAATAAAAAATAAAGTTCTCTGTAAAAGGTTTTCTGAATTCTATTAAATACATATTTTTCAATTTCCATTAATACTTACAATTTTAACTATTGGAATTTTTATCCAAAGATTCATATAATTACTCAACAATAGATTCTAATTTAAAAACAGCTATTTATGATATCTACCTGTTCTAAAACGTTAAATCATTTATTAGGCACTTCGGATTACGTCATTGGGTCGACGTCAGAAGCGTGTTTCCTATCTGTGAAGTGAAGCAGGAAACAAGCTAAAAACAGCAACCAATTAAAAGGCGAGGTAAATAGAGGAAAAACGCCGTTCGTGGTGGTAGACAATCTTACAAGGCATTTCGCTCAGAAATACCCGAAATATTGTTTCTAATTTTACGTATCCTATTTTATTGCCAAATAGATTTATATTCTATAATCAATAAAAAAAAAAACTACTAGCAATAAAGAACTAAGGGTAATACATGAAAATAGGGAATACCAAGAACAATTCTAAAATACAAAATCAAAACCAGTACTGTAATCTAGATATTCATACGGCATCTTCGAATTCTAACAAACAAAATAATGCTTTTAATTATACATATCCTGTTTACTGAAAAATACATTAGACTACTATAAGTAAGTACAAAAATAACGAGCAGTGAAAAAAAAAACTTCGGGAAACACACAAATAGATCCGTTTAGTTGAAAAGTTCCCAAAACTTTTCATTATTTCTGACAACAGAAAATTGGTCTCATTTTACCTATCCTGTTTTACACACACATACATTTTCCTTACAAATACAACATAATAAATTACAAAAATAAAAAGCAATAAAAAACCAAGGGAAAGAGACAAAAGTTACAAAAAGAACGACAAAAACCCGTTCATAAGAACAAAACAGACGTATTTGAAGTTTTAAGCATTTATTTCTCCGATTGACATGACCTAATCAAAAATAGTTTTAGAATCATTTTTGTAGAGAATTTAGTAAGCTTTCAAATAGTTTCAATCCACTTACCACGATTTCCCAACCGTGTTCGAGATATTAATGAAAGTATACGAAGTTTCCAAAACTTTTCATATCTGTTCATAAAATATTTTATTCTAACCCTTCCTTAACTCCAAACGTAACATAACTTTCAACATATTAGTTTTAATGAAAGTAGAACATGCAGATAATGTTTCAACTGAATCCCGTTATTCTAAGTACCCAAACCAAAAAAGTCCGACTCGCAGGAACTGCGTCATCTTAGCGCGGTTCCAGTTTTTTTTTTTTTTTTTTTTTTTTTTTTTTTTTTTTTTTTTTTTTTTTTTTTTTTTTTTTTTTACGGCACATCTACATCTAGGCCATTAGCGCCGACATCCAGGGTGTAGCGAGGAATTTCACCAGCGAGCCGTGGGATGATAAAATTCCTGCCGGAGGTTGGGAATCGAACCCACCATCTCCCGCTTATGAATCCAAGGCGCTAGCCATTAGACCACGGGAGACCCAGGTTCCTGTTCATATCCCTATTCTCATTTGAAAAGCATAGAATAGAAACAGATAATATTTTCCTCGGCCTTTGTTCAAAGGGTTTATACCTGGGGTCAGGTCCGCAAGACCCTAGAATCCTCTTCTACCGATACTTCATTTCATACGTTTCAATGAATTGGAAAATATCAAATATTTTCACACATTCCTGTGTTCTTTTACTATAGTAATAATTCTACAGATAAAATCAATTAAAAAATAAAATAAAAAAACCTTATGCTGTTGGTTTTTTTATTTTGGCAATTGAAAATATTCAAAAGACGTCAACGAATCTTTTTCTCTTGGCAAGCTATATTTCTAACAATGAATTGTTTTTCTTATTTTGCCTAATCTGTTTTATTGTAAAATACATTATCCAACAATAAGCAATTAAAAAATAACAAGGAATAAAAACAGACAAAAAGAACAGTTCGAATAAGCAAAATCAATTACTTTAATGTTTTAAGCACTTATTTCTCCGATTGACATCGCCTAATCAAAACTTTCATTAGAACCTTTTTTGTAGAACATTTAGTAAGCTTTCTAATGGTATTCTTTCGTTTACCAAGATTCTCAACCTTTTTCGAGATATTAAGGAAAATATACAAAGTTACCAAAACTTTTTAAGTCTGTTAATAAAATATTTTATTCTAACCCTTCCTTAACTCCAAACGTAACCAAAATTTCAACATATTAGTTTTGATGAAAGTAGAACATGCAGAAAATGTTTCAACTGAATCCCATGATTCTAAGTACCCAAACCAAAAACGGTATTCAAAAAATATTTTTCCAATTTTCTCGAAAACGGTTAAAGCTATCGCATTGAAAATGGTTTCATTCGTTTTCCTAGCCCAGGAATCATATAAAACGAATACTTAGAAGCTTATGAACTCAAAAACGTAAGCGTTACGATGTTTTTTGCGCGAATTTCGCCCCAAACGCCATCTTCCAGTAGGCGGATTTTGCTGGTTAACGAACTTGACCTTTCAAATTGGACGAAGGATTTTTGTACCAAATTTCATCAAAATCGGACCATTCGTCTTCTAGCTAGAGAGCGAACAGACAAATATATATATATATATATATATATATATATATATATATATATATATATATATATATATAAATAAATATATACATATATATATATATATATAAACAAATTTGAACCACCGTTATTTTCGGTCTCTAGGGGTTCTGAAACGCGAAATTTTCTAGTCGGCACTTCCGGATTGTTTCATTGTATCAACCCTATAAGCGGGGTTCCTCCCTATGGGGGAGGGAGGAACCGCGCTAAAACGGTATTCAAAAACTATTTTTCCAATTTTCTCGACAACGGTTAAAGCTATCGCCTTGAAAATGGTTTCATTCGTTTTTCTAGCCCAAGAAGCCTATAAAACGAGTACTTACAAGCTTATGAACTCAAAAACGTAAGCGTTACGATTTTTTCTGCGCGAATTTCGCCCCAAACGCCATCTTCCAGTGGGCGGATTCTGCTGGTTAACGAACTTGACCTTTCAAATTGGACGACGGATTTTTGTACCAAATTTCATCAAAATCGGACCATTCGTCTTCTATTTAGAGAGCGAACAGACAAATATATATATATATATATATAAATAAATATATACATATATATATATATATATATATATATATTTACAAATTTGAATCACCGTTATTTTCGGTTTCTAGGGGTTCTGAAACGCGAAATTTTCTAGTCGGCACTTCCGGATTGTTTCATTGTATCAACCTTATAAGCGGGGTTCCTCCCTATGGGGGAGGGAGGAACCGCGCTAAAACGCGTGATAAATTATGCCTAACATGTCAATCGAATATGCAAATCGGAGCAAACTAGGGAACTAACATATTCTATCTATTGATAAAGTAATATAATGAAAATTATTTTTATTCGATCCTTTATTTAAGGCATTAATGGCTATTCTAAAGGGCTAAGAGTTGCGGCAATTTGCGACAAGCCGTATCGTCCACAATCCAAGAGCAAAGTCTCGAATCTGAAAAAAGAGATTTTTCATATTCAATAGTATCCTACATGGTAGGAACGATATAATCTTATTTGACTATAAGGACTGATGACTTAAAAATATATTGTACTATTGTAAAAAAATAAAATGGGCCCCTGAGACCACGGGCCCCTGGCCAATTGTTCTCCTTGCCCCTTCCCCCTCTCGAGGCCCTCGTAGTTCTTATAAGCCCACGCAAGGAAATCTTAAAGAAGAGGAACTCGAGCTGCATTCGCCTAAAGTCGGTAAAATTCGGTGTTCTTGGAGTCCTTGATAGCAGTACAACTTCTTTAGCGCCAAAATGTCAGTTTTATTGATAAGAGATAATAATGTTAGAGATAGCCATTCGACCTATGATAAGACTATCTTTGAAATCCAGAAGTCCTTAAATGTTGTTAAAATGAATGATCCAAGAAGCTGTTAAGAAAACAATTATTTAGAAATATTTTTTTTTTTTATTTACACCGAATAAATATTATTAGTTTTGTTATTTTCTTTGAATATGCTACTGGATAGAATTCAGTGTCAGTGAGTGGCGAGACGAGCTGCTGTAAACATCTCTCTGGTGAGTAATCCTACTTCATTAAGGCCTTCAATTAGTTCAAAGAAATATGTTTTTATGTAATTAATATTTTTGGTTAATTCCATCCTAAAATTAAATTAAAATAGAGCCAGAATCGTTGGAACAGCATTATCTTTGCTTTTTTCAACCTTTTATTTAGGAGGCTTAGAATAAATAATCATTTTAGCACTTTCCTCCGAAGGAAAGTAGCTATTGAGGTTGCACCCATGACGGAATTTTTGAAAAATGTCTTCAAATGTTTATTGATCCTACCTAGTAGACACCAGAAATGACCCCCGTTAAAATTTATATATATATATATATATATATATATATATATATATATATATATATATATATATATGCCTGTTAACACGATAGCGGCCAGAGTTTTTGTTTTTTCTTCACGAAACGTGGTATATAGCGTTCAATTATCAAACCTCTAACTGTACTCGTTTTGAGGGAATACGGGTTGAAACCCCAAACTTCAAAGTCGTTTTTCTATAAAACTATACTAGATATTTAAATGAAACTAATGTGAATTGAAGATATTGATTAGGTGTACCTTGCGTATTTTTTTCATAATTGTCGGACCACTTATAAGATAAGAAAAAAAAATTGTGAAGATTTGAAGGGCGGTTCCCCAAACTACCCCTCCAAGCACACCTACCAAAAAAAATCATGTAAAATCAGTAATTTCTCAACTATTATCTGTAAACGTTTCATAGATGTGTGAAAGGTGCATCATACATGAAATTACAAAAATCCTATATCGATAGCTAAACACTAAAAACCAGATGTCTCGAAAATATCTCAAGCCACTCTTAGGACGTTTTTGTTATTTAAATATGAACCCTCACATTGCTCAGTGCATAATCTCTATTATACAAATAGAAAAACTATTGTCATATTGCAAGCCACTAAAATAATAAATACTAAAAATCTTCATTTTCTACAAAAGATAATTAATCTTAATCACTATTTTCCTCAAACATCTATGAAACTTTTACGGATAATAGTTGAGAAATTACTGATTTTTTCGGCAGGTGTGCTTGGAGGGGTAGTTAGGGAAAACCGCCCTTCAAATCTTCACAATTTTTTTTCTTATCTTCTAAGTGGCCCGAAAATTATGAAAAAAATACGCAAGGTACACCTAATCAATAGCTTCAATTCACATTAGTTTCATTGAAATTTGAGTGACGTTATACTTGGTCTTTTATTGAATGAAACCATCACTCCCGAAGATTCAACCACTCCGCCTAAGGTCTTCCTATCAAAATTTAACCCTGAATAATTTTAGTTGGGGCTTTATTAGGCTTTCGGTCCCCTTCTGATCACTATTAATGGCCTTTTTCGAAACGCACTGCTAAAATTGGTTAATGAAATCATTTTAGCACTTTCCTCCGAAGGAAAGTAGCTATTGAGGTTGCACTCATGCAATAAATAAATAAATATATATACATATATAATAATATGTATGTAATTATATATATATATATATATATATATATATATATATATATATATATATATATATCATAAATAATTTAAATGAAATTTCAGCTACTCAGACTTAAAAATCATTTTCGTCAACTTCAGCTCAATGAGGCTTGACAGGAAAACATGTATTTAGATGAAATTCTCGCATCATATATCAGTATATATTATTTCATCAAATAATCATTTCGGAAATAAATATCTCATCAATCATGAAATATGTTATTTCGTGAAATAATTATTTCAGAAATAATATTAAAATAAAATGATAAAATAAATGATTTCTGAAATAATCTGTTAAGGTTATTTCATGATTTATTTCGATAATAATATTTCAAATAAATTATGCCCAGGTCTAGGCCGTAAAGTTCTGATGTCTGCATACACAAAACTCTGGAAGGAAATTAATTACAAAATTAATAATTGAAACAGCTGCTCATAAAAAATGCAAAAGAGTAGAACTATTAGTGTTTTTATTTTAATTATCTATATAGGTTATTTTAAGCAAATTATTCAGGAATGCACTCGACACTACCCAATTCTGAGGAAAGTTCTTAGTTATCAGCTCCTGCATGACGGAGTTTTTTAAAAATATATTTCATCTTCAAAATGTAACCACGATATATATATTAGTTTGTGTGTATAAATATTGATAATTTTGAAAAATGACTTCGTCTTTTTGAGCATCGTAAACTGAAATGCGAAATATTACATGTGCGTATGTTTGAGAAAATTGAATGACGGGGGTCGTGTCTGTTAACACGATAGCCGAAAGAGTATTTGTTTTTTCGTCTTGAAACATGGTATATAGCTTTCACTTGGCAAACGATTGAACGAGTTCGTTAAACACCAAAATCGGTCCACCGGGAGGGGTGGTTTATCCCGTACACAAAACACTAATTAGACCATGCCAGCCGTAGTTTTTGTTATATATCAACGAAACTCGGCATTCGTTGTAGTCATCTAAAGAGGGAAATACGTTGTAAAAATAAACTAAATCCGTTCGTTAGGAGGGGGAGGGGGTTACTCCGGAGCGAAATTCCTAATTTGACCATACCGGTTTTTTATTGTAACGAAACTCGGAATACGTTTTGGTATCTAATTAGAATCCCTGACCGTCCCTAGGCCAACTCAGCCTTTATTTAATGGGTACCTTGGTGCTAATGACTCTAGCAGTCGAAGCGGCAAAGGGGAAAATCAGGCGTCCGGAGCATAGTACTGACCACACTATCTCCCTAGTGTGCCGTATGGTCATGAATCAGATACCTCTACAGCAGCTGCCCCTCAGGGCCCTCGTGGCCTGTTACGGGACTGATTTTTTTTTTTTTTTTTTTTGTTTTTATCTAATTAGAAAGGAGTGTTCTAAAAACGAACTAAATAGGTCTATCGGAAGGGGGGTTTACTTTGCACTATGATTGAATAGAACTTTCCAGTGAAAGTTTCTAGGCACTAGAATTATTGGTGTTATTTTTTTGTTGTGTGTAGCCAAACTTTAAGATGTGATGCCTTTGAAAAGAAGCCCAATGGTGACTAGAAGTGCTTCAGGTAAATAAAAAGAATGTTTTTTTATAAGAGTTTTCGATTTATTAGACTTATAAGGCTTTCATGAAGAAGAAAATGTTGGATAGAAGAGGCTATTATTCTATAAAATATATGGATTATTAAACGTCGTTTCCACTAGGGGGTGGTGGCTTTTCTTTAGAAAAAAGAAAAGGCATCAGCTCTATCCTGGCTAGAAAAGGGTGGTAACCTATAGATAACCCATCCTAAAATTCGTAGTTAATAATAATTGGACGTTAAAATTTAAATTTAAATAAATAAATGTCGACATATCTCGTCTGCACCAAAATCTGCTTTACCCCCCCCCCCCCCTCAGTCTAAAAGCAAATAACTATAATTGCCACAAAGAAAATAATAATACACTGCATTTCACTTTATTACTATTAAAACTTGTGAACAAGTTAACGCGCCTTGAGTAATACAACACTGTCCTTCAGATGCATTTGTTTGTTTACTCGGACTGCACGGAGGAGAACTGGCAACAATGTGAGGCATAAACAACTGTTTAGTAACCCAATACCCATTACCAGCTGTGTTGTGAATACCACATGTAGGCGGGACTGATCACCAATGCCTGGCCAGCATGTGCAGAACAAGGCCAATCTCCATTGCTAATGGTTTCTCGTCCAGATGGCCTCAAGCTATTTATAACTCCATATCGCATTCCAAATTAATGGCAATTGGGATTATTAAGATATTTATTTTTTTATCACTTATATCCGCTCATTTTGTCTCCATCAAAATTCAAGCCTCATTTCTTTGAAAACACAACTAATAGTTTCTGTTAATAATTCGCGATATTCGTTATCCACCATGTATATACATTACACTACTGTTTTGATAATATATTTTTGGTTCATGCGTATTTTGTGTGTATGATAACACGATACTGGCCACAATTTTTGTTCCAGGCCACAATTTGTTGTATATAGTTATCCCATAACAAACGATTGGACGAATTCGTTGACCCGAAAAATCAGTCCATCTGGATTAATTAATTTAATATTTCCCCTTTCGGGTCCTTTATTTTGTATATATACTCTTTAGCTGAAGAATGCTGTTAAATAGCGTGCCGAAAAGTTCAAAAGATAAAAAGAGACCAACTCAACCAATTTGTTCGTTTCCTGTTATCAATGTCAAACCTAGAGTAGGAGCATTATTCAATCAATTTTTTATTGAGTAATCATTGAAACACATTTTTATTGAATAATGATTTATTCATTGAATAAATTATTCTTTCGCTGATTTATTTTTTATTCGATGAATAACAGGGTTGGCTCATCATTCAATAATTTTTTATTGAATAAGAATTTAATCAGTTATTCATTGACTGATCTTTTTATTATTTAATGAATAATTAATTATTTTTCATTTTTCATTCATTATTTCTATACATTTAAAATAATGTGGTACATGGAATAACAAACTCAGATTCTTTAAGTTCAGTAAACAATATCACTTAAATAAATGATTTTCATTAAAAGTAGGAACAATTTTAATGAACTTAGTATTTTTTTTAGAAAATATTGTTTAAATAAATCACTTGTATTTAACGTAAAATTTCAGTCAAATAAATCAATTTCATTCAAAAAATTGTTTCAATCAAATAAATAATATTCATTCAATGGATCATTTGTATTCAATAATGAATAAAAATAAAAAGGTACATTATTCATTGAATTGACTGAATAATGAATGAAAAATTATTCATTATTCAGAAATAAATAACAGATTTATTCATTATTCTGAATGATGTGTGCCCAACAATGTGTCAAACTGCCTATAAATCATTTTTTTTTTCATTTCATTTATTAAATTTTAACGTCCATTTTTTAATTTCATTTAACTGTAAAATGAAAAAGTTTAGTTTTTAGTAAAACAAGGTAAGAAAATTAGAAGTATATTTGCATTATTTTTAATGAGTGAACTTTGAGAAGTCGGAAGGAGTAATTTCAGCTTAGGATACTGTCAGTTTCCTTTTAGCGCGTTTCCTCCATTTTCTTATAGGGCTCAAAAGCTTCCCAACCTGTGTGCCAAAAGGACTTCCTCTAAGAACTAGGACAGTTCATTATCGAGGAAATGTGGAAAGACACTGAGTTCAAAAAATCGAGACCTATTATTTCATTATTGCTCACAAAATCAGAAGCATGCGCATAAGCCTTTATATTTTTTGGGTGGGTGGGGGATTAAAGGAGGTGGGGGTGGGGTGGGAGGGTGAGTTGAGGGGGGATAATTCTTATAGTCTTAACGATTTCCATGTAGGCGTTATGAAAGACTGTCTTTTCATCATTGTTTTTAGTTTTTGCGTTTTTATCGAAAAGGAAGCAAAAACAAGATATAATTCCAGAGGAATTTTTTTTCTTTTTTCATCCTCCATCGTTTCACAAAGTTTGGCTATTTTTTTTGGAGGGACACCCAGTGTATTTGTGTATCTTATATATAGGAGCAGCTTCTACGGAATACAAGCCGTATCCGTTTAGATGGAAGGGCTTCTTTCCCCAGCGGTGGTGCTCCTCTTCTACTCCTTCCTGCAATATTTTGCTGGATTCCTCTCGAGCTTCATCAGGCTTATGTGTTTCATCCTCAGTGGTTCCCAATGGAAAAAATCATACAATGAGTTAAATAATAATGAAATTGTTTTATAAATAGTTCGCAATTCTTTAGGTCACATCCTTGAGCAAGATATCGGAAGTCTTGGTAACATGAGCCTTCCCTACCCGAAGTCATGTTGCTGCTTATCTTTGAGAACTGTTGCAGTCATCATTGGCCTTGGTGGATTGGTAAGAAATTTTCATTTTTTTATTTTTGTAAATTGTTGTTTTGGCTGAGTTTGGGGAGTTTAAATCATTCCTGAGAAAATGGTTGACCAAATAATCATATCAGTAAATTTTTTGCATTCTTTGCAAAAAAAAACAAAAAAAAAAAAAAAAAACAATTCGGTCACACAGAAGCTGTGTGTACTGAGCACTTTCCTCTGCAAGGGGGAATGTTCAATATTTTGCTGGCAATAACAGATGATCTCTTCTTTATTGGTTTGATAGCACTAAATAATAATTATCAATAATGAAGGTTTAACCCATTAGTGCCAAGCGTTACCATAAGATATCACCAATATCCAAGCGGTGATAGAAAAATTATGTTATATACTAAGTTCATAAATATAATTTACTTGTATTAAGAATTTTTGAAAAAAAAAAGAAACTCTGGCGCTAATGGGTTAATAAAACAAGTTATACTTGTTCCTAATTATTAGGTTTTATAATAATTTTATCAGACAAAATGAACTTATATTAAGGTAGATTTGTTATCTTTTGCACACTAAAAACAATATTACATATTTTTTTGGTTTTTAATATTTAATTAACTTGACCTATTTCTTACCCTGTCCTAGTTTCTTCTCTAAAGGAACCATATCAGGACTTGTATAAAGTATCTGTAATCAAGCATCTTCTAGTAACTAATGACTAATAATGTATGTTTAGAATTCTTAATAGAAATTAAGTCTTAAATTTAAAAAGTTTAAATGTAAACTTTAGATAACAATAGCATCTCACATTAGTATATTAGTTTTGAATGATGTGTAGCTAGTTTTGTCGAGCCTAGCTGTTTCAGCTGAGACTGTGACTTACAACTACACGTACTCCTAATGCAATCATTTTTCTTATTGCACAGGTCTGCAGCTAAAAACTACATGAGGTTTTTGTACTCTTTTCCATGGAATTTTTAGCAAACCGTGTTTGTTTTTTTAAACTATCGTGTGTGTTGTTAATCAGTGTTAAACTTCAAATTCGGTAGTTGCTACCAGGTTGTCAATCTTATGAATTGCAAAGGGTTTTTAACTTTCATAGAGGTGGCAGGAAAAAGGAGAGGATTTTTTTTTTTTTTTTTTTTTTTTTTCATCAATTGTCTACTATCTCATATATGCTGATTTTTGGGGAGAAATAAGCAAAGTCTGGCATCTTTTGTGTGTGTATGTGTCTGTATATATATATATATATATATATATATATATATATATATATATATATATATATATATATACCTCTTTTTAATAAAAGGAAGGGAGTTTATTGTGCTTGTTATGTGACAAATGTACATAACAATTAATATATTTCATTTTTTTCTTCTTTTTACAATTACATTATAAACGTAGAACGTAAAGGCAAAAATAAAACAAAACCACAAAAAACTTTATGAAGGAAATTAAAGATTTTTTTTTTTTTTTTTAATATTTTAACTGTAACAATTTTTCCGGTATCCCCTTTTAATATAAATTTTTTCAGCATATTTTTGTAAAGCCCTATTATGCTTATGTGATAATATTTTTTACCCTACAGGCCAATATCCTATGTGTTTGGTCACGTATGTCTGTAACGTTTTTCTTCAGTTAGAAGTGTGGAGTCGTACAGTAAATGTTGACATGTCTCCTCTGAATTGAAGTCACAATTACAGCTGTCATGTCGGTTTAGTCTAAATCTATAAAAATATGAGTCAACTTTCCCATGTCCTGTTAGTTTCATGAAGAAATTTGTCGTAGTAGAAGTTTTGTGAAAGTATTCTTTGATGTCTGTTATAAATATATTCAAGTAGTGATGTATATACACACACACATATATGCTCATATGTATACATATATACACAAAACTCATAAATATAAGTGCATTTAATATAAAAAATTCAATTATTGATTTTATTGTTTGCAGGCAATTGGTTTATTATATCATATTGAGTATCTCTACATCGCCATATTTTATGCAGAGTTTGTAGATAAAAAAAAGCAACGCCTAGGTCTGCCCTTCTACGGTAATACATAATAAATTGTAAAAATTATGACTTCAATATACATATATAATTTATTAATAATGAAACGATATGAATAAATAAATATTGTATAGCTCAATTTGCATATTGTTAAAGTTTTGCACAAATTATGAAGAATTTCATGTCTTATTCATGAAATTTCCATTATATATTTTAATCTTTATTCTTTAAGAAATATTTAAGATAATTTAAGATCTAATTAGAAGAGGTCATGATCAATTTTCAGACGATTGAACAAAACAATTTATTCTTCATTTTCAGTATTTATGCAGGACTTGTCATATTTATACATGGATACAATGAAAATAATATTTTCTTGTTATCTTATTTATGGCGCATTCAAGGTATGTTATAAATTTTGTTAAATTATTATTTTATTTTAGTTCTTCATCATTTGGTGATTAAACTGTATATTTTTCCTTATTCCATTTGGAATAAAATTTGATTTGATTACGTTAAAAAAAGTAACATCTCTCTACCAATTATTTTGTGTTTGTGTCGAATGTTTTGTTGAATATCTTTCTGTTGGATCAATTAATGAAAAATCATTAAAGCTGTTCTTATCTTTCTTTTTAGCACTTTCCTCCGAAGGAAAGTAGCTATTGAGGTTGGACTCATGACGGAATTTTTGAAAAATTTCTTCAAATCTTTATCGATCCTACCTAGTAGACAGCGAAAATGACCCCCGTTAAAATTTATATATATCTATATATATATATATATATATATATATATATATATATATATATATATATATATATGCATATATATATATGTGTCTGTTAACACGATAGCGGCCAGAGTTTTTGTTTTTTCGTCACGAATCTTGGTATATAGCATTCAATTAGCAAACGATTGAACGAGTTCGTTAACCACCAAAATCGGTCCACCGGAAGGGGGGGTTTACCCCGAACCCAAAACACTAATTTGACCATGCCAGCCGTAGTTTTCGTTATATTTCAACGAAACTTGGTATTCGTAGTGATAATATAGAGAGAAAAGTGAGATATAAAAATGAACTAAATCGGTTCATAAGGAGGGGGGGGGTTTACTCCGGACCGACAATACCAATTCGCCACTACCAGCCGTGATTTTTGGTATATTTCGACGAAACTCGGTATTCATAGTGGTAATCTACAGGTAAACATGTTTTGTAAAAATAAACTAAATCGGTTCATTAGGAGGGGGGTTTACTCCGGACCCACAATACCAATTCGCCACTACCAACCGTGATTTTTGGTATATTTCGACGAAACTCGGTATTCGTAGTGGTAACCTACAGGTAAATATGTGTTGTAAAAATAAACTAAATCGGTTCTTTAGGAGGGGGGGGGGGGTTTACTCCGGACCCAAATTACTAATATACTCATACTGGTCGTAATTTCTGCTTTATTGTAACGAAACGCGGTATACGTCGTGGGTAACTCATGAGAAAGAAGTGTTGTATAAATGAGCTGAATCGGTCAATCGGAAAGGGGGGTTTACTTTGTAATATATTTCAATAGAAAAGGCAGCTAGACGTAGGTTCACAAAGGCGCCGCAAGGAGCGCTAGAGGGACTGTATCCGGTTCCTGCGTTAGATCAAAATACGATAATATGAGGTTTTTTGTATTTATTACGTAGTGTAGTAGGTACCATGTGTAAACATAACTCTGGAAGCAAATTAATAATTTATCAGTTACTCATTACAAAATTAAAAGAGAACTATTCATGTTTTAATTTTATTTATGTAGGATATTTTAAGCAAATTGTTCTGGAAACCAGTCTACACTACCCAAATTCTGAGGAAAGTGCTTAGTTATGCAGCTCCTGCGTGACGGACTTTTATTAAATATTCTTGTATAAATGCATGCATTAGATATTTAACATAAAGTTAAATAATTAGTGTAATAAATTCATAAATTTGTTGTCATTTTATGCATGAACGGATATCCTTCTTCTTTGCCTTCCTCTTATGCCATTACTAGCGTTGAGGAGCCTCCGTAAATTTCAGCCATTCCCCCCGGTTCCTGCAAAGCTGCTTCATTTGCTGGAGGGTTTTGCCTCTTTTCCCTCCAATCTTCTGGATGTTTTCCTCATAGGAAATCCTAGGCCGACCTTGCGGTCTTTTCCCAGAGGGTCGTGCCCAAACCACTTAAGCTGCCAGGATTCGAATAAGGTCCTTAGTTCTGTCACCTCAAACTGTTCTCTTATCCTTTCATTTCTGATGCAATCTCTTCGTGTCTTTCCAACCGCTCTCCTCAGAAACTTCATTTCTGCTGCAGTAATGCGGCTGGCTTGCTTATCAAGTATTACCCAACTTTCGCTCCCATAAGTTAGGATCGGGAGGTAGACCGATTTGTAAATATGCCTTTTAGTCACCAAACTCACTTCTCGGTGGCCGATTATGCTGTTACATATCTGGTGGTAAACTTGATAGGCTTTCGAAATTCTATGAGATATTTCTGGGTCAATATTGCCAAAAGAATTTACTATGGTCCCTAAGTAGGTGAACTCCGGCACAACTTCTAATTCCGCCTCATTGCAAATCGGATGAACGTCTTCTTGTTCTTCTCGGGACAGAACTAAGACCTTGCTTTTAGAGGTGTTAATACCATTCCTTTTCGGCGTAGCTCTTCTTCCCATTCTATTAGAGCCTCCTACATTTACCCTCGTGAGTCAGTAATTAAAACAATATCATCGGCATACAGAAGGCTTTGAATTAGAATGGTTCTTAAGTTCCATTCTCCAATGGCTGTCCGTGCTGTCCAGCGTTTGCATATTTTATGGATCTCATCCAAAAAGATAATGAACAGGAGGGGACTTAGACTATCTCCCTGTCTCACACCTCTTTCTAAGCAGAATGCCTCTGAATCTCTTCCATTGATCCGCACAACTCCCTTTGCATCACAATAAATCAACTTTATGGCTGAGATCAGATCCCCTGGAGTATCATTGGCCTTTGCTAAGTTAAATAATTAGTGTAATAAATTCATAAATATTCATAAAATTGTTGTCATTTTATCCATGAATGGATATCCAAAGAATATAAACACTCCCATGCACTGTCATTTTATCAGGGGTTGTGAATAATGCAAGTGGCTTATCACTCCGCTAGGCCTGTGGCTACAGGTGTGGCCTCAACAATGTTTATATCACATTGTATGAGTGGTTATGCATAAAATAGTACCCTTGAATAGTAATTCAGCAGTGGTTTTAATAAAATGAAAGTAATTTAACCCTTGGTGTGTATAAAGTGTCTGACAGACGTGAGGGAAATTTTGATGAAGTATGTTGGCAGCAGTGAGCATGAAGTGTCTAGATCCTCACTGCTGCCAATATACTTCATTGAAATTTCCCTTTTGTCTTTCATACAAAGGGTTAAAAAATAGCAAATCAGTCTATTTCCGTATATTAATTAATAATAATAAAAATTTCTTTTTAATGAATGAATTGTTTCAGAATTATCCAATGAATACTTGCTACATCTCTGCTTGGCTGATTTACCAAAGTGTAGCCACATTGATGAATATCTTTGATATGTTCGTTAACCTTTGGAAAAGTGACATATTTTATAGGCTAGACCTTATTTTTGCTGGTGAGATTTTTTTTTCTTCTTCACTTCCTCTTTTTAATGACACTTCACAGAAGATTAGTTCAGGAAAAAAAAAGGAAACTATTAATTTATTTAAAACACTTTCAAATTTTAAGATCTTAGCTGCCATATATGTATGTCCCTTTGGAAATATGCACCCTTCCTGTGTAGGTAATTTTTTTAGAGAAAGTGCTAACATTTAGTCTCATGCCTTAAATATATATATATATATATATATATATATATATATATATATATATATATATATATATATATATATATACAGGGTGTCCCGTAAATGTCTAGTCATATTGTGAGGGGTGATAGAGGACCTTTAGGGAAACAAAAAATGTTCTATGACGATTTCCGGAATTCTTGCCCATAAGGGAGAAAACGTCGTTTTATTGTTTTTTCGAGACAAACGTGGTTTTTAGAAGAATAATCGTTGTAGCTCCGTCCTAGGTGGTACTACTAGAAATGGAGTGAAAGCTATCAAAAGCTGAGTAAATTTACTATAAGACTAGTTGAAAGTAAACGTAAAAATGAATGAATGTAAGTATGTATATCTTACCAAAAGAAAGCTATTCTAAATTTCCTGACATTTTATTGATATTTCTATCCAGCGTTACTCCTCAATGGGCAGGATCTGTGATTTCCGGCTTTTAGAAAAACTTCCTCATTTAACCAGCTTTCCATTCATGTATCACAACCCTGTGTTATTGAAGTATTTGAACGGTTTAAGAACAAAAGTTTTTTAAAAAACATGGATCTGTGAAAATAAAATTATATTTTTTTCTTCAGTTTATTCAAAAAGCTGAAGAGAAATATTTATTTTTATAAATGTTACCATAATAATAAATAAATATTTACTTAAAACAATAACAAAAAATACTTCCACGAATATAAAAAAAATTCTTAAAACAGTAAATAAATAAAATACACATTTATTTTGAATTTATTAATTCAGGTAACTAATACCGGGTCCAGGTGGCGGCCATTAAGGAACACCAACCATACATTAACCTCAAAAATTATTATTTTTACCTAGATCACGCATTTGAACACATTTTTACAGGACTATGTATGTCTTATTTATGAGGGATAGAATTTTTAATTACCACAACAACAACGCATGGGCTCACGAGAATCCCAGTGAGTTTCACAAGCGTAGCCATCAGTATCAATTCAAGGTAAAGCATTTGTTTTAAAAAATATAAATACCTGAAAAATGTGTTCAAATGCGTGATCTAGGTAAAAATAGTAATTTTTCAGGTTAATTTATGGTTGGGGTTTATTTATTTACTGTTTTAGGATTTTTTTTTATATTCGTGGAAGTAATTTTTTTTATTGTTATAAGTAAATATTTACTTAATATTTATGTAAACATTTATAAAAATAAATATTTCTCTTCAGATTTTTGAATAAACTGAAGAAAAAAATATAATTTTCTTTTCACAGATCCATGTTTTTTTAAAAACTTTTGTTCTTTAACCGTTCAAATACTTCAATAACACAGGGTTGTGATACATGAATGGAAAGCTGGTTAAATGAGAAAGTTTTTCTAAAACCCGGAAATCACAGACTCCGCCCATTGAGGAGTAACGCTGGAAAGAAATATCAATGAAATGTCAGGAAATTTAGAATAGCTTTCTTTTGGTAAGATATACATACTTACATTCATTCATTTTTACGTTTACTCCCAACTAGTCTTATAGTAAATTTACTCAGCTTTCGATAGGTTTCACCCCCTTTCTAGTAGAACCACCTGGGACGGAGCTACAACGATTATTATTCTAAAAACCACGTTTATCTCGAAAAAACAATAAAACGACGTTTTCTCCCTTAGGGGTGAGAATTCTGGAAATCGTCATAGAACATTTTTTGTTCCCCTAAGGGTCCTCTATCACCCCTCACAATATGACTAGACATTTACGGGACACCCTGTATATATATATATATATATATATAAAATAAAAATAATGGTCACACAGACATTTATACATCTGTGTGTGACCATTGTCCATGATTTTAGAAAGAAAACTCACTGCCCTTTAGTGCAAATCAAACACCCAACCTTGTCACTGGGTGTCCACACCTTAGCACTCACGATCATCAAATCTCAAAATTAACAATAGTTAGAATTTTCTTACCTCTAACTACTCGTTGAAATTCTGTCATTTTTACATAAATTAGTACCACCACAGCTTCTGTATACATTTTCTAATCCCATTATCTGTAGCCAATAAATCAGTCATGAGCTGTTTAACCTCTTAACGGTCAAGGACCGATTACGCAGCCTCTACCCGCCGAAATTCAAAAATGACGTGATTGCGGCGGGATGGGTTCCAAATCTTCTCGCTTGATGCCGGGGTATGCCAAAAAATAGGAGCTCTCAGGCCCGAGGAGGCGAGATATGACGAAAGTGACCGATTATTCGGCCCTTGCCCGTTCCCGGGGCAATCTTGTGTCTGTGTTGGCCGTGCATTATTGGCTCTCTGCATTACTCATCTTATCAAGAAATCTTTCGAAGTATGTAATAATTCTTTTATACATTCTAGATTAGGAATTAATTGATTTTAATTGAAATGAGTATATCGCTTACATGTTATTCATTGATTCGTCTCATAAGTACCTTACTCTCGTGAGACTGGAAGGAAAAAATACTTTTTTTGGCATTCCTAATGAAATGTTTTTCTCAATTCTTTCTGAAATGATATTGTGGGCTGGCATTATACTATTATTATAGATTATTCAGCAAATTTTTGTTTTTTTCTTTTTAAAGCCTTCCAATCTTAGGGTAACGCCATCGAATGAACCATTTTCATTTTCGGGATCTTTGCGACTTGGAATCGGCTTTACGATGTATCGCGGGCATTGCATATTGGGGATTCCCGAGGCCTGGAATGAGCAAGGGCCGAATAAGCGGCCTACCCCGTCATGAATACAATTTTTTTTTTTAACATCCTGGGTCCATATTTAGTAAATGGATGCCCCCAGACTCCCTAATATAAATTAAAAAAATTCCAACATAGCTAGCAAAATGTGCCTGTTAAAGGGTTAATATAAATTTATATAAATCCAAGAAAGCTATTATTATTTTTTCTTCTTTCTTAATCAATTTTTCTTTTAATTTCAGTTTTTAATGCTGGAGCAATGTACCTCGTTTATAGCTACTATTACAACCTTCCGAAAAAGAGTATTGTCAGGAGATAAGAGGAATCCATTTTTCTTATGAAATGAAGATTAATTTGGACCCGTTTGATGTCTTGTAGAAGAGAAAATAGATACCCTGAATCTTTGTACAAAACATTATCATAAAGTTGATTTGATACTCTATAAATAAAATGAACTGTAATTTTTATATTTATATATAAGTAATGTGGAATAAAGAGTTTTTTCTATTTATATATTTATTATTATTTTTTATTTATTTTTTTTTTTTTTTGGCTTCCTCTTGTCTGAAACATTAGAGAGCAGGAACCTGGTAAGTGAGCTGTGAATTTTCTATAATTTTTTTTTAGATGGCTGGAAAGTAAGAATGTAATCCTACATTACTGACACGATTTACTCAATCACATCCTTTTCACAACATTTCAACATCTTAAAGACATTGACGGCTGGAGCAATATTTTTGACAGGTGGAAGGAATAGCCAATCTTGAACAAGATGAGCTCTATATTTTAGGGCATATGTGGGCAACAACCAGCCTGCAGGCCAAATCCGGTCCTCTGTAAGATTTGATCCGGTCTGTGGCACTCCAAATGAGAAAGATCAAGTGTGATCGGTTTTGCTGATTGCTCCTGCAATCAAGTCAGCGAGCAAGCCTAGTGTCTCATTGATTTTGTGTCGCTATTTAACTTTCATTGTTTGTAAAAATTCCACGATTTAATTACAATGTTGCACCTATTTTTTTAATTTAATTTTGTTGCTTAGGGCAGTGCGTTGTAGGAACACATATTTGTTTTCCAAACCTATCTTATGTACCGATGGTTTTGAATTATTTTTTTAGAACATTCCAGTTGATTGAATTTCACATTTACTTTGTGTATGAATACAGGAATTTCCACACCAGCTCATCAGATAAATTCCTAAACATTGGTACACTCACCCACTATTCAGCACTATACTCCCGACAGCCTGATTTTTGCCGGGACCCATTAATTTCAGGCTAAGTGGGCCTAGGGACGCTCTAGGACCCTAAATCCAACCCTTCAACGACGACACTGCAAGATAAAATCTTTAGTGCATGCCATAGTTTTCAACCTTTTAACTAACCTCTCCTCCATGTATATATATACATGGTACATGGAGAGTTGTTGGTGTAACGTTCTCCAGGAGGTGTCTGGATAAATAAAAGAGGTTTTCTAAATTAAATAAATATATGATTATCAAAATCACACATCAATCATATTTCCAAATTTTATCCAGCATTGTAAATAATTTAATTCGAAATTATTTGGCTGAATTTTAAGTTGTGGGAACGATTTTTTTGATCTTTCCTGATCATCCCATAGGGTAAATTGGCCTTTGTGCAGGAGGCATTACTGGCATGAAGACTTCAGGGATTTGTTTTTGCGATGGAGGAAATCCATGAGGTTTTGGTATGTGGTCACCTTCGGCATGGAACCCCGTTTCATCTGCATACCAAGTTACGGAGATGAGTTGGCCGTCTGGTGCTGTGTAGGAGTACCGACCTCTGGCTGTCTGTGCTTCGGAGTCTTTCTGTCCGGCGTTCTTTAAAGAACCTTCTTCTTCTACTTTGATACCATTTCCAGCTTCATAACTAAACATAAAATGCAACAAAAATTAAAGCATTTCCTTGCCTTGCTGCATTTTCCTTATTAATTGTGCATGATATCTACCGAGTTTTGTTGCAAGGAAGTAAAAATAGCTGTTGGTAGGGAACATAAATAATTTGATATTAGAGTAAACCTCAATCCTAATGCACCGATTTAGTTTATTTTTACAACACTTTGTTTATCTTTAGATGGGCACAACGAATGCCAAGTTTCATTGCAATATACATAAAAGAAATTTTGACTTTCAGGAGCACATTAGTAATTTGTGTTGGGAACAATTTTTTTAGGGATTTATGTCCACCTCTCTTCAAATGGACTGATTTTGCTGGTTAACGAACTCATTATTGAGGATAATTTTTTGTATCTATTAGGTAACAAAAAAAAAAAACTTAGGAAAGTAATAAGAGCGGAGGATAGGTTATTATAATCTGATTATATACATAACATAATCACATTAAGTTTAAGATTATAATGTATACAAATGTGTATCAGAATAAAAGTTATCGACAAGGAGGTCCTAAATTGCCTCTATAAGCAATATAAATATGTTAATCATTCCTTTTAATAACAAAGATTTTTTTATGACGATTTATTTTTAGGTTTCTAACGTTTTTTAGGTAGGTTAGGGCACAATATCAACTGAAAATCGAGCACCTTGTCATGGGAATGAGCCTTAGACTCGGAACAATCACTTAACATTAACAATCATTGGACCTCTTTAATATTATTATAATTAGTAGTAATACTGATGATGGTTTAATCTCAAGTAAATGTTAGATTAAATTATAACTCAAAATACTGACTTACATAAAGGTTGATATATTTTTTTTATAGTCTTTTTGCGAAGACCACATCCAGTTACTTTTGAAGTAGCAGTAGTGATTCATAACAGTTACTCGTACTCGCTGATAAGCTTGCTGATTAGCTTATAGGTTCTTTGCTCGTTATCTATTACTACTTGACTCATTATCTACGGTTATAATTCATATTAGATAATGGCAAGCATAATTTATTAATAAAAAGGTTAATATGATCAAAATCAATTCGGTACTTACGTATTAGCATCAAAGCAGGTGAAAGAGGCGGGTCTCGTTCAGAGATCTGGATCATGGATAACGCATTTCTATTGGTCAATCACTATCAGAGATATAGTAACCATCTTGTTCCCTTTGTCTTTTTAACGCAATTCATTTGTGCTTTATTTACCCACGCAATTGTTGTTGTTTTTTTTTGTTACGCGATTTCAGTTTTTGTGCGAGTTAGCGACAACAGAATAGCTAGGATGAAAGCTACTGTTTCGAAGCGATGCTAAATTGTTTATCAGTCCATTATCCAACGAAAAACCATCCTTGATCTATATTATCAACGAGTTGGATTGACTAGAGTTTTGATATAACCTTGAGTGAGCGTAGCGAGCGGAAACGCATAGCAATTATGCTATTAATGTAAGTGCTACGCGTTTTCGCTAGCTAATGGTTATATCATAACTCTAGTTAACACAAATCGTTGATAATCCCGTCGCCATATTGGCAAAAACTGCGTTATCCATGATCCAGATCTCTGAACGAGACCCGCCTCTTTAACCTGCTTTGTCGCTAATACGTAAGTACCATCAATTCTCTCAACTACGAAAGAAGGTATTAAGCAATAAAGTTAACTGTTTTGCAGGTTATGAAGGATAACATAAACAATGATATTTGTAAACACACATATTTTATTCCTTTTCTCTCTCTGTCTTTTTGGATATTTTACATTTATTTAGCATTATGGGCATACGTGCTATGCGTTTCCGATCGCTATCTAAGAAGATATCAAAACTCTAGTCAATCCAACTCGCTAAAATTAATAGAATTCTATTAATTTTAGCGACTCTAATCTATCCAACTCGCCAAAATTAATAGAATTCTATTAATTTTTCCGAGTAAGAAACCAATCGCTCTTTCTTTGTCAGGAATATCGCGAACTAATTGTAAAAGACCCATTTTTTCTCACTAACATATGCAGAGCTTTTTCATAAACAAAAGCTAATTCACTGTTGAAGGTTACTTTACTCCCAGCAAGAACCAATGCAATTGCTCATCGGAATCCTCCAATAGGAAGGCAAAGGAATTATGCGCATGCGCTGAATCACTGATACAATCACTGCTGCTACTTCAAAAGTAACTGGATGTGGTCTTTGCAAAAAGACCCCAATATTCTTTCAACAATTTTAAATACAATACCAATAAAATAGGTTTGGGAGGAGATGGTTCTTTTGCGGAAACTTTGATAATGTTACTTACACCTTCAAACTACGTTATCCCATTGGTCTGACAAAGCCTTGAGCCTGTTCTTGAACTTCGCTGGGTGTTGGAGAAATCAGAGAGCATCGAGAGTCTTTACTCCAAGGGAAACAGTGCAAGCATTCAGACAAATTCCATGAACAACACTAATACATTATGACAGTAGACCAAACATACGCAACTTAACAAAATCGGGCAATTATGATATAAGTTGTTTGCTCAAAAAATGCAACCAACCAATCAACCATATCATTGAGTGAGTCGTCTTAACAGGTTATCCTCCACTATTGGCCACAACAAGACAGATAAAAAAGCTCCCTGTGACTGGAGATGAGCGGTCTAAGTCGATCTTTTTAACACGATTTATCGCTCTCCAAGGGCCGATCTTTTAATGAATCGATCTCTAAGGGCCGATCTTTTAATAAATCGATCTCTAAGGGCCGATTTTTTAATGAATCGATCTTTAAGGGCCGATCTTTTAAGGAATCGATCTCTAAGGGCCGATCTTTTAATAAATCGATCTCTAAGGGCTGATTTTTTTAATGAATCGATCTCTAAGGGCCGATCTTTTAAGGAATCGATCTCTAAGGGCCGATCTTTTAATGAATCCATCTATCTAGAATCGTTTCAAATTTTAATCAGGCCTTACGGTTACATCAATCATATATTTTATAGTCGGGTTTGAAGAAAATAAAGCTAATTAAGTTCTAAATTAAAACAATAAATTACCGAAATAATTAAATGTACTTTACCTGTATCTGTATATACCGTCGTAGTTATTTTCATTGACGTACGAGAGAATCGATCGGTATGACAGTTGCTGGTGTCTGTCGGATTCGTATTTTTTGACCAGAAGAGAAGGGAAGAAGGAACAAGAAAAGAAATAACTGCAACAGAAAACATTTTATGTCTATGTACAAAAAAATACTGATTTCTTTTCTGGGCAGCCAAGAAATAATACCTCTGTAACGCATGAGTTGCGTAAACTGCGCAATGTAAACACATGAGTATTACTCTAGTTACGTTTCTATTCTGGCAAATCCCGGGCACATGTCGTGAATTGTTGCACAGTTTTGTTTACAATTCTCTGCGATATGACGTAGAGATATTTGATGCAAGACACTCTTGCACATTGAATTACTGTGGTTAGCGTACTAAGTGCAAATATGGAAGACTTAACTGCTTCCGCGTTTGTAGTTATGGAAGGCGCTTACTTTGAACTTAAGGAAAAAAGGCGCAAACAGCCCATGGTGGGTTTTGCTGTTTTTTAGCAAAACGACTTACAGAAGGTGCTTATAATTCTTTAATGAAGCATTTCCGCCTTCAAAGTGGGTATCAACATCAAAGAAAACACTAATGGTTTTAAAAACGTGTAACACAATGCACACGAAGAACAGACACTTTTTAGGTTAGGTTCTGCGGGCACTAGACAGGGTTGTATGAGTTTTGCGCATGAGCGAGTTCCGGGCACAAGTCACGGGCAAATGTTTTGTCGCGCGGTCATCTGGCACATATTTGTCCCAGGCACATGTGCCACGACTTGTTGCTAATGTTTTCCATTCTGCGATTTGTACCCGGCACATGTCGCAGAGCAGATTTTTAGTAATGGAAACGGGGCTTTAGAGTTATTTTTATTACCTAGGAGTTTAAATAAATATATAAAGAAAATTTAGGCAAATTCTTTATCGATATCTTCCTTTAGAAAGGTTCATTTATTCATTATGCGTTTTTTTAGCGCGTTTCCCTCCACAGGAAGAATACCCGCTTTAACGTCGGCCTGATGACGCAATCAGGAAGTGTCGACTAAAAAATGTCTTTGACGTCATAAGCGGTTCCTCCCTATGGGAAAGGAGGTAACACGCTAATGTGAATAAAAAGAAAACAGCCATGATTTGAATTAACACATATTTCCGAATTTCACAAAAAAATGCATGCATTTTTAAAAATAAGTAATTAATGAACAATTGACATACAGTTCTCATGGTGACGAAGAAGGTAGTGAACAGGCGAATGTCTGAATATTTGCCAGAAAACTGAGGTATATATAGTAGGCAATAATGACGGGCTTTGGTTATGACCCTGTGTTCCTCCATCTTGCATCATCTTCAAACCGCTAAGGATAAGCCACTCTTCACGTAGACAAGTCGAGGACTCAATAAACACGCAATCACGGCATTTAGGAAACAATAACCTATGCACCTGTGCATTGTACATTGTGAACTCCCAAATATTTGCTAGTTGTAAATAAATAATTACATTAAAGCTTGTGAAGAAGTTCCCCTGATGAGGTGTGAAAGAAATAAAAGCATGAAACATGTAGGGCATACAAAAGAAAGTGGTGTAATACAAAGGATCACTACTTTACCGATCATAATCCTCCAGAGAAATAAAATGTGTTAGGAAATATTCTGGCACAGAAATATTTTTTCTACAAGAAGAGACCGAATCCGTAACACCACAATAAGGTCGAGCCTCAATGTTATTAAGCTGCCTCAATGTCTTAATAGAACATGTAACCATATTTTTTGTGACTGATACTTGACGGAAGTGACGGAACAGTAACTTGACTGATGTGGGTCAATATCGCAGTTCCTCTGTCCATCCATAGGGAGGAACCCCGCTTATAAGGCTGATCTTATGACGCAATCTGGAAGTGCCGACTAGAAACATTACGTTCATAACCCATAGATCTCGAAAATAACGATGGTTCAAATTTATATATACAGTAGAACTTGGATAATTCGAACCCCTAGGGACCGATAAAATAGTTCGAAATATCCAAAACTCGAATTATAAAAGTTTTTGAAATAAAGGGGTAAAAAATCGAATTTCATATTTTGACATTTTTGAAATAAAAAAAAATACATACATTTTATTTAGAACAAATATTTCGTAAATTGATGATTACGTACATAAGTAATAAATAATTTATCAAAAAAGTAAAAATAAAAGTCTATTGTTTTGAAAAACAGTCATTTTCATGGGCAGGAACCTTTTTCTTTATTTTTCAGGTGAGTTGTTAAATTGTTAGGAGGAATTCCTTGGAATTTTTAGATTTTTTCTTTATTTATTTTTCAACTTCATTAATCGCAGCTATTTTCTCTGACAACGTTAAAGTTTTATAACTTCTAGGCTTCGACATCCTAAATCAACAACTCCACTGTACACCAGAAATTCAAAGCGCAAACAATACAACATATCTTGGCGCTGACTGACATAACTGAGTAAGAAATGCAGATGGGAGGGATGGTTGGCGGGAATTCTAGGATAAAACGACAGGATGGTGTATGTAACTCCAACCCCTGGGAGGGAGGAAGCGCGACCCACCACTTTGCAGAACTCCTAGAGTCCAAGAACTAGACTATGAGACCGCCGCGCTTCTTGTCCCGGAACCCCTTACATCCCTATCTTACTATCCTTCTTACCCGATGGAAGAATATTTTCACAAGATTTATGATCTACCACTTTCCATTGGAGGTAAAGACTCGTAAAAAATTCGAATTATCCAAACTTTTATTCAAATTAACCACGATTTTTTTACATTGTTTATGCCCTAAATTCTAGGTACAGAGAGAAATATTCGAATTATCGAAGTTCGAATTATCCATGTTCCACTGTATATATTTGTCTGTTCGCCCTCTCACAGGCTCAAAAATGGTCCGCTTTGAATGAACTTCGGTAAAAAATCGTTCTTCTAATTTAAAAGGTGAAGTTCCTTAACCAGGAGAGTCCTCTTCCACCGGAACAAGGTTTTTCGAGCGAATTTAGCGCGAAAATAATCGTAAAGCTTACGTTTTTGAGTCCATGTGCTTGCAGGTACTCGTTTTATAGGTTACTTAACGTAGGGAAACGAATTAAACCATTTTTAAGGCGATATCTGTTACCGTTTTTGGAAAAACTGGAAAAAAATTTTTTGTAACTCATTTTCACTTTGTGTAATTAGAATCGAGAGATTCAATTGAAATATTTTCTACATGTTTGAAATTCATCTAAACTAAGATTATATTTGGAGTTCGAAAAAATATTTTATGAACAGACACTAAAAGTTTTTCTTCATAAATTTTGTAAATATGTCGAAAGCGTTTGAGAAATCGTGTTAAGTGGAGGGTGAACATTCGAAAGCTTACCAAATTCTCTACAAAAAAGGTTAAGCAGCAATTTTTGATGGGACGATGTCAATCAGAGAAATATGTGCTTTAAACTTTGAACGTGTTTGTTTTGTTCTTTTGAACAAGTTTTTGTCTTTGTTTAACTCACTTTTGAATTGGTCGTTTCTTATTTTAAATTGCGTTTATCAGTAAAATTAGTATTTTAGTAAAAGAAGGCAAGAAAATGAGAAACGTATTCATAGTGTTTCCCTAGAGCGATTGTTGAGAAGGCGGGGGAGTAATTTCCGCTTAGGATACTGTCAGTTTCATGTTGGGGCTCCTTAAAGTTCCTTCTTTTGGAGATTTTATTTTACATTTTTAACGTAAGAGCAAACCTACCAATAACTGCTTCTATTCCTTTACTCATGGCACGAGGAATATGAACGGAACCGCACTAAGATGACGCAGTTCCTGCGACTCGGACTTTTTATTTACTACCCAAATGACAGTTCATGTTCATTTTGTTCCCCTTTAGGGTGAAATAATTTTCTTCCGGATTTCATCATATGTTCGAGCTGATTCAGGGGGTTTCCTGAATTGTCTGCACAAGTGTAGCCACATTTCAACAATTGTTTTTTTTAATATATTCACCCAAAAATCATAAATATTAATTTTTAACAATGTTTTCATTTCAACCTGTTAAAAAATACTGAACCATTTTGAGTAAGGATAAATAAAATATAGATTTAAACAATAATTTTTATTCTTATTTTTTTTTTTTTTATTTAGCAATATAAGATTTATTATAGAGAATGTAGAAAGGCAAACCTACAATATTGGTATTCTAGCATGATTCATTCCTTCATACTTGCTAAATGTTGGCCTTGATCGGTGTGGTGTTCAACTGTAGGGGGAAAAAAATGATTACTATAGTAAACAGAATAATATTTTTAAACAAAGCTAACTATTATGAAACATCATACTTCTTCGCTAAATTTCCAAAATACTTCTCGAATGTTGGTGTTTTTCAAGAAACATACACTAGTGAATATATTTTTTGAGATGAAATATTCTAATAGGCTATTTGTAAGAATAGCTTAATGACTGCCCTAAAGAATAAGTCATATTAAAAGCTTAATGACTGCCCTAAAGAATAAGTCATATTAAAAAATTCACTATTAATGAAATGACATTTGAAGACAATAGCAAAAATTTTAAGTACGTGTGCATTATACGTATAAAAGTATTTAGAACAAAACTTCATTACCTTCTTAAGGTTTCCATAGTAACATTGTGCGGAATTATAAGCTCTTTCGCAAGGATCTCCAGTTTTAATTTCTAAAACAGAACAAGGAAATTTTTAATTTAGCAACAATCATGCTGAATTTGAATGTTATTTGTCATTTTTTAGGATGTTTCATCCCTACTTCAATAAGGCTTCGACCTGTGTTTCTTTGCGTTAGGAGTTAAGGATGTATTTGAAAAACATATTTCATTAACAAACAAGATCAATTTTGGGATTTTCGTGTATCATCTCCATTATCTTTAAAACGGTGAATGGATAAAATTTGCCCCAATTGAATAGGATAAAAAGCTCACTAAATTCTCTACAAAAACGGTTCTTTTAAAGATAGACAATACGTTTATCGGAACTACTGTTTTTTTCGAAAAAAAACAGTTATTATTACAAAAATAATCGTAGAATGGATTACAGCTTATGTAGGCTTTATAGGGCTCCAAATAAAGTTTTAATATGTAATTTGTCTTTGGAGATTGAATGAAATAATTTTCAAAGCCACATCAATAACCGATTTCGAAAGAAAAACGAACATTTTCAGGTATTTTTTGTCTTGGATGCTTCAATTGAGTTGAACCTTTTTCAAGATTCATCTAAGCTAGGATAAAACAAGTTTGACCATTTTAGGTTTTGAGAAAGTATTAGAAAAAAATTATTAGTAGGTATGAGCAGTTTTTTTTTTTTTTTTTTTTTTTTTTTTTTTTTACGGCGCACTGACGTCTGGGCCTTTAGCGCCGACATCCAAGGCGCAGCTGGGAATCATCGGGCTCTGACATGAGAAAAATCCCGGCTGCCGGTGGGACTCGAACCTTCATCTCCCGCAGGAGAATCCAAGGCGTTAACCTCTAGACCACGGGGAGACACTTCGGTGATACATATATTTAAATTGGAACGATACAGAAAAAATTAGAGTTTCAATATTTTCTTAATTATCTGGAGGACTGTTGTGGAATCCTCGCAATTGGAGGGCAACCATTCGAAAGTTAACTAAATTTTCTGCAAAAACGATTTTCTGTCTGATTTCTTCAGTTTTGAATTGGTTATTTTTTTTAATTACATTTATTAGTAACATGAATATTTCAGTAAAACAAGTTCTTGACGCGCGCATTTAGTTAAAAAAAAAAAAACACAATTTTTAGGTGGACGGATTCCGCTTGTCAACGAATAGCATTTACAAATCAAACAAAGTATTTTTGTTCCGAACTATATCAAATCGGACCATTTTTGGGGCAGCTACAACGCCGATAGGCATACACACACACACATACATTTAAAATATATATATGGACCTTTTTTAGTCGGCACGTCCAGATTGCATCATCAGGTCAGTGTTATAAGTTATAGGAAACACGCTAAAAATATATCCGTCATTGACATCAGCTTATATTAAATAACTGAATATCTGCCAGTTGTCAAATAGATTCCAATGGGAAGTGAATAAAATGATAACATCGAACATTTATCAGATATAATATATTACCAGTTTTGCGACAAGTATCAACAGCTTGATGAACTTTCTTTTTATCTTCCTCAGAATAAATTTTATCTTTAACTTCAGTAATGTGATCCCATATCATAGAGCCATCATGGTTCATCTGAAATCGTATTATTAAAATAAATTATTAGTAATCAGATATTTACTATTTTTTTAACTCATTCATCCTCAAATCAAACATTTGGAAAAGTACAAGAAAATTATTCATTGAAAAGTTAATATTTCATAAGGTATTCTTTGGAAATCATAAAGCAAAATATACTTACATCACCAGTTGCTTCGAGATGGCATGAAACATAGCACTGGAAAATTAATATGTAATTACAAAAAACAGTGTAAACTAATCGAAAACTACAAAATTTTATAAATAACCACCGTAATAATACCTTTACACCATCTCCTTCTGGGAGTGGATCATAATTCAGCACTGTATTAAAAACTTTACGTCCCAAATCTGGAATAATATTAAAAATTCAAATGTGATTTTATGTAAAAATCATAATAGTATTAAGGGGTAATACCTTGCAACTTTTTTTTCCTTTTTTCTTTTTTTATAGGCTTAAATGCTTCCTTAACTAATCAAAATTAAGAGTGTTTATGTACCGGAACAGTTTTTAAATGTGCCAAAAATTCGATTTTTTATTTCAAAATGTAAAAGAATCTTTATTACAAAAATTATGAAAACTTTAATGTCGATTTACTCAAAACTATGTTTCTCAAGTCGGGCGCTTTCAATTTTTACACTCTCAACTTCAATTTTATGACCAATTTTCGACGGATTTTTTAATAGAAAATGATGAATTGATCACCATTTTTGAAAAAATTAATATTCCTTAAGAATCTTACGTACTTTACTAGATATAACCATCTCCTGCAAAATAATTTTAGTTTTTTCTTCTGGATTAAAAATTGCCCCCTGTAGACTATCGCTCGTGAAAAAAAGGGTTTCCGTTCGTCAGACACAGCGCCGCCATTTTCTTGTCGAATAATTAAAACTTTTTTTTTCGTTACTTTGACATCTTATATAAAACACAACGAATTGAAAAATATAAATTTATTTGTTATATATAAATTGGAGATCAAGATAGAGGTATTAAAATTCAAATCTAAATATTTATTGTGAATAATAAATGCTTTTTTCAAGATAGATTACCTTCTGATAAGTTGGTCTCGCTTGAACACTTCTTGAAAATCTCAGCACCTTTCGCAGCGTATTTTTTTATTTCATCGTTCATATCTGCAAACTATAATTATTGGTTATTAAGTAATATTTTCAATAATATATTTATTTATTTATTTTACAAGCTTCGCAACAACGGCGAATTGCTCTTTCTTTTTTTTAAGATACAGTAAAAAATACAAATTTATATGTTCATAATTATCAGTAACTTATAGTACTAAATACAACAAAAGTTTGAAAAGAGTATACGACAAAAGTTAGGAGGTTCGTGTTAAGAATTATGTGCTAAACATTATTTACAGGCTTGCTATTTGGAATATAGTTAATTATATGTATTATTGAAATTAAATAATAAATTAATTAAATAAATAAATTATTAAATATATTATTGAAAATATTACTTAATTGTGAAGATAACTTTTTTTTTATTAAGGTTATAGTTTATTCCAAAACTGTAGGGAGACAAATGCACTAATTTGCGAACCTTGCTTAATATTTTTGAATTTAAATTAGCTTGTACAGCGAAACAACTCACTGTGGATTAAAATGTTGATTATCTGTGATCAATACACAAATCAATAAAAATATGAATTTATAAAACCATAAAAATTATTTGTAATTTGTGCCCTAATTGTAATTTGTATCAAACTCACAGTGATGTTTAGTGCCACGCAGAAGACTGCAGCGAAAAACGCAAACCTGCCGAGCGCCATATTTTCTCAAGTATCTGGGAAGCAATGAAGAAAATCAAAGTTACCTTATATATAAAAGGTACATCTTCACTATTTATAGAAATATCAAGGTCGAACAGGTGTAAACAGGAGTAAATAATTGTTGGAAAATACGCTTGTAATAATACTGCATTGCGACTGCATAAGAAGCTTGCGAAAGTGCATCTTGCATGCATTTCCATTGACAATAATGATAATAAATCTTATTTATTGTTTTTTCTCCTTCCTTTAGTGCGATTTATGCAAAAGGATGATTCATAAGTGACGTGAATTAACATATTAGATTATCTAGCGTGAAATTATTGGGATTTATTTACAATTAACATACATTCTACATTCTGGTCATGATCATAATTGTCCTTTTTTTTAGTAATATTTTATCAGCTTGATCACATTTTATTACACAACAAGTAATTTACTAGAGAATTTAATTAGGATTATCCTCACAGGAAAAACATCGAAGAGTTTTTCTATACATTAATTTTTCTTAGTGCGATTTGGAAAGTATATTATTGAATCTCATAATATTTTGATGTCAGGCGTTTAAATTTGTTATTTTTATTTTGGGCTATCTACAGGTTGCCACCCTATTGTAATGCCAACGGCACGTGGTCGGTCACCCATTCAAGCAGGTACTTCCAAGGCGACGTTTCTTAACTTCGGTGATCAACGGGAACCGGTGCATTCAACGTGGCTATAGGCCGTTGGTTTAAATTTGTTATTAAACACATTTAAACGCCTTCTGTATCGAATTCTCCACGAAAACGAGTTTTTTGGTGCCAAAATGACCCTAGTACAAATGATGTAGAAAAAAAAAAAAAAAAAACCAAGTTTATTGAGGAATAGGTTGAACGATTGACTCCCTTGTTACTTACAAATACCTCATGTTTTGTCAAGACTTTCTAAGGGGAATATTCAAAAATATTTCAAGATTGTTGGAAAATTCTAATCCGAATTTTACACATAATTTGAAATGTTTTCAAATAAAATTTCAAATGACACTAAAAAAAAAAGTCAGACACAGCGCTGCCATTTTAGCACTTTCCTCCTAAGGAAAGTAGCTATTGAGGTTGGACTCATGACGGAATTTTTGAAAAATTTCTTCAAATCTTTATCGATCCTACCTAGTAGACACCGAAAATGACCCCCGTTAAAATTTATTTATATATATATATATATATATATATATATATATATATATATATATATATATATATATATATATATATATATATATATGTCTGTTAACACGATAGCGGCCAGAGTTTTTGTTTTTTCGTCACGAAACTTGGTATATAGCATTCAATTAGCAAACGATTGAACGAGTTCGTTAACCACCAAAGTCGGTCCACCGGAAGGGGGGGTTTACCCCGAACCCAAAACACTAATTTGACTATGGCAGCCGTAATATTTGTTATATTTCAACGAAACTTGGTATTCTTAGTGGTAATATAGAGAGAAAAGTGAGATATAAAAATGAACTAAATCGGTTCATTAGAAGGGGGGGTTTACTCCGGACCCACAATACCAATTCGCCACTTCCAGCCTTGATTTTTGGTATATTTCGACGAAACTCGGTATTCGTAGTGGTAATCCACAGGTAAATACGTGTTGTAAAAATAAACTAAATCGGTTCATTAGGAGGGGGGGTTTACTCCGGACCCACAATACCCATTCGCCACTACCAGCCTTGATTTTTGGTATATTTCGACGAAACTCGGTATTCGTAGTGGTAATCCACAGGTAAATACGTGTTGTAAAAATAAACTAAATCGGTTCATTAGGAGGGGGGGTTTACTCCGGACCCACAATACCAATTCGCCACTACCAGCCTTGATTTTTGGTATATTTCGACGAAACTCGGTATTCGTAGTGATAATCTACAGGTAAATATGTGATGTAAAAAAATAAAAATGAGTTGTAATAAAAATTCCTAATATACTCATACCGGTCGTAATTTCTGCTGTATTGTAACGAAACGCGGTATACGTCGTGGGTACCTCATGAGAAGGAAGTGTTGTAAAAATGAGCTGAATCGGTCAATCGGAAAGCGGGGGTTTAATTTGTAATATATTTCAATAGAAAAGCCCGTCAGACGTAGGTTCACAAAGCCGCCGCAAGGAGCGCTTTCTACCAGTAGAGTGACTGTATCCTGTTCCTGCGTTAAATCAAAATACGATAATATGAGGTTTTTTGTATTTATTACGTAGTGTAATAGGTACCATGTGTAAACATAACTCTGGAAGCAAATTAATAATTGATCAGTTACTCATTATAAATTTAAAAGAGAACTATTCATGTTTTTATTTTATTTATGTAGGATATTTTAAGCAAATTGTTCTGGAAAGCAGTCTACACTACCCAAATTCTGAGGAAAGTGCTTAGTTATGCAGCTCCTGCGTGACGGACTTTTGTATTCAAAGGATGTGGAGCACAACAGTCTCTTTTAACAACCTTGTCCGATCTTCATCTTATTTCCCTCAAGGAAAAAGGCGCCACTCTCATTAACCTTTTTTTTTTTTTTTACTTTATTTATTTTTTTATTATTATATTTTTTATTTACTTATTTTTTTTCTCTTGCTGAACGTTCCTCCCTCCCTCCATAGGGAGGAAACCCGCTTATAAGGTTGACCTTACGACGCAATCCAGAAGTACTCCTAGAAAATTGCTTGTTTCAGACCCTATGGATCACGAAAATATAGGTGGTTCAAAATTGCATATATATGTATATATATATATATATATATATATATATATATATATATATATATATATTTATGTGTGTGTGTCTGTTTGAGCTCCAGACGGTACAACAATGGTCCGATTTTGTTGAAATTTGCTACAAAAATCTTTCGTCTAATTTGAAAGGTCAAGTTCGTTAACAGCAGAATTCGGCCACCGGAAGATGCTTTTTAGAGCGAAATTCGCGCGAAAAAAATCGTAACGCTAACGTTTTCGAGTTCATATGCTTGCAGGTACTCGTTTTATAGGTTTATTAATGTAGGAAAACGAATGAAACCATTTTTAAAGCGATATCTGTAACCGTTTTTGATAAACATAGAAAGACCTACTTTTCCAAACTAATTTTCAATTTGGGTTTTCAGAAACGATGAATTCAGTTGAAACTTGTGTCCAGGTGTCATCTAATCTATGATAGGAAAATTTTGGTTCCGTATGGAGTTATGGAAGTACTAGAAATAAAATATTTCATTAACAGGCTTGAAAGGTTTTGGCATGTTCGTATATTTTCTAAAATATCTCGAAAACGGTTAGGAAATCGTGGTAAGTGGAAGGTGGCTATTCAAAAGCTTATTAAGTTTTCTACAAGGAAGGTTCTTATGTAATTTGTGATGGGGTGATGTCAGTCGGAGAAATAACGACTTGAAAATTTGCAACTGCTAGTTTTGCTCTTTTGAACGGGGTTTTGTATCTGTTCACCTAAAGTTTTAACTGGTTGTTGCTAATTTTAATTGCATTTAACAGTAAAACGAGTATTTGACTAAAACAAGGTGAGAAAATGTGAAACGTTGTTATAGTGTTTCCAAGAGCGAACGTTGAGAAGGTGGGGGAAGTCACCACGATGCTGTCAGTTTCCTGTTGTGGCGCCTTAAATCTAATTTATCTTCGAGATTTTATTTTATATTTTTCACGAAAGATCAAACCCCACTAATAACTGCTATTATTCATTTACTAATAGCACTAGAGATATGAACGGAACCGCGCTAAGATGACGCAGTTCCTGCAAGTTGGACTTCTTATTCTCTGATGTAGTGAATGTGGCGGTGCACAACTAAAATAAATACCTACTAAATTTTTGTGGAATTACTCCAAAATGTTCAATAGTTTATAAGCCACACCTAGATTATTTGTTTTGTTTTGTTTTTGTATAGTACTTTTATTCTTTAGGGTAATTCTATTTCTAGTTTACAACTAGATGTGTATGTAAGATCATATAAATGTATAAGTGTATATAACTATGTTTATATAGGTGTATGCCTATTTGTAATATTTTATTTGTAATATGTGTATATTATAATTCCAATAGCATATTTGCATTAATGATTGACTGTATATGTAAAAGTCCGTCACGCAGGAGCTGCATAACTAAGCACTTTCCTCAGAATTGGGTAGTGTCGAGTGCATTCCTGAATAATTTGCTTAAAATAACCTATATAGATAAATAAAATAAAAACATAAATTGTTCTACTCTTTTGCATTTTTTTTTTATACACGGTGATTGTGTTGCCGAAATGCTGTGTTTACTTAGTGCTCTCGTTTATATTGCTATTATTGATATTTATTTGAGTCAAAAAGTGTTATGACGGGTGTGAAAAGACTGGCCGAGACCCGTCCTCGGATTAGGAAGCTAGATATTTCCTCGGCTGCGAAAATTCTGTCTAAAAGTGCGGAAAATATTAGAGGCGATTCAAACCTAACCTCAACAGAATAACCGGCCAAAACAGGTGATATGAATTTTCTATCTCACATATTCCCTGAGGTGACTGTCATAGAACCAGGTAGCAGTAACCTCAACTCTAACCTTCTTCACGTAACCAATGACAACGAGTCACTTCCAATCAATACAGACAGTCTCGATGCAATGGACGCTCAATCTTTCGAAGAACCTAAACCCAAGAGAAATAGATATGCCCGAATAATAACTCCTGCGGTAGTTAAGACTCTGACTAATAATAGATTTTCCCCATTATCTGAAATACAAATTGAAGATGATACTATTCCTATTTCTACTTCTTCCCCGATTCAAAAACCGAAACCAAACAGACAACAGACCAGACAGATAAACCGAACAGCTGACATCCCTGAGAGTCCCCAGTCTCCTAAAATTCCGCCTATTTTTGTTGTTGTGTCTGGCAATCACGAAAACGCATTCATAGACAGCAAACAGCTAGTTGCAGATCTTGGACGAGTTGCAAAGTCCTCATTTGACTGCAAAATGCTATATAAAAAAATTAAAATATCTTTGTCCAGGATTGAGGACTTTAGAAACGTAACGAAGTTTTTTGACGAAACTCCTGATATTAAATATTTTTTAATTTATAGCCCCGACAGAACATTCTCTGCTGTAGTACGAGGCTTGCCCTTCAACGTCTCTGAGGATGATGTCCTAGATGACTTGAAGATGCGAGGCTACCCTTCACAGAGAGCCACGAGGCTCTATAATAAAGATAGATTTCCCACACCTTTAGTTGCCATTGAGCTGGATAATAATGACAAAGGCAAATCAGTTCTAGAATTAGATAGCCTGTTTAATATGGTTGTAACCGTGGAAACCCGACGCCGATCCGGGCGTCCCGTTCAATGTGGGAACTGTTTACGGATTGGCCATACTAAAAAGCACTGCCGACTGGATCCTAAGTGTGCGAAATGTGCAGGAGACCATCCCCTTTCTCTTTGCACTGACCGATCCGCTGCTGCCAAATGTGCAAACTGTGATGGTAACCACAGTGCAAGATACAGGGGATGTCAAGTGTACTTAAATCACGAAAAGTCTCGTACAAGACGGTTTGCTGCATCACGAACTCAACCTCAAGAAAACACCATACACCATAACACGCATAATACCACATCATCCACCACAGAGGACAAAAAACAACAAACCTCCTCCCCGGAGGCTCCGCGACCTAAGGTCTGGACAGAGAGAGAATATCTAAGGAAATCACAGACAAAACAGGACGAAACTACAGAACAAACATTTGACATTTCTAAATTCCTGACGACTATCATAAAGCCGTTCTTACCGCAAATTAAAACATTTTTCACCAAATTATTGTCTTCAATTTTTACATCTAAAAATGGACTTTTCTAAGTTAACTTCTTACCAAAACCTAACCCTTCTAAATTGGAACGCCGCGGGACTAACGAACCGCGTAAACTTGCTGACTGACTTCCTAAATAGACATGTTGTGCACATAGCATGTATTACTGAGACGCACCTAACTGAAACAGACATACTACGAATTCCTGGTTATTTTGTGTACAGAACTGACCAGGAGACCAGACGGGGTGGAGTCGCTATACTTGTACAGAGACGGTTAATACATACTGAACTCTACTTACCTACGCTACAAAACTTACAGGTCGTCGGCATTACGCTAACATTAAACAATAACTCAAACATCAATATTCTGGCAGCATATCATCGACCTGGAATACGCCTCATTGAATCCGACTTTGAGTGCATTTTTTCTGGAGCTCCGACTGTTTTGCTCGGAGATATAAACAGTAAAAACCCTCTCTGGGGCTGTAGAACACTGAACTCTAATGGAACACGACTTGAACACATATCTACGAACTTAGGACTGCACATATCAGCACCTGAAAAACCAACACACTACCCAACACAGGACAGATATCATCCCGACATACTAGATATTGCTGTACTTCACAACATACGCTACCCACTTTATCATGACACACTTACAGACCTGGACTCAGATCACTTACCAGTTATTTGTACATTTCACGATTCACCTCAATTTTCACCAAATCTCCCCAAGCTTATTAACGGACGCGTGGACTGGGAACTCTTTACACATGCTATGCATATTCTGGATGTGCCACACATATACGAAAGTAGAGAAGACATTGATATATCCGCCTCGACTCTCACAGAACACATACGCACATCAATACAACACTCAACACTACAGCCCCAGACTAGGTTACATACTTCTAACGGTTCTAAGACTCCGGCCTATATTCTACAGCTTATCCACGACAAGAATATCATTAGGAAAAGGTGGCAGAGATATAGAGATCCCATAGATAAGACACGAGTAAACAGATTGGGCCATAGAATTAGGTTTCTTCTAGAATCAGAAAAAATTAAGTCCTACAAAGCCTCTGTTTCTGATCTGGACCCAGGTGACAATAGTCTTTGGAGAGAAACTAGGAGAATCCTTGGTAAAATTCCTGCACTCCCTACCCTGAAAACAGACCAACGGACAGCGACTATTGACGAAGAGAAATGCGATATTTTCGCCACTTACTTACAGACTATTGCAACACCACTACCCCGAGACCCAGAGACCGATAGTACAGTGGACGATTTTTCAAGAGAACCTGTGACAGCAGACGGTGGACTTACTGACTTCATAACTCCACAGGAGCTCAAGGGGTATGTTAGGAAACTGAAGAACCGAAAAGCACCAGGGGAGGATCAGATTCCGAATTTTATTCTGAAAAAGCTGCCCAGGAAGACGATCGCCTACTTGGTCGGACTCTATAACGCCTGCTTGAGGTTGGGGTACTTTCCAAAGGCATGGAAGAATGCGATCGTGCTAATGTTCTATAAGGAGGGGAAGCCTAAGCATAGTCCTGACAGTTATCGCCCCATAAGCCTATTATGTACTCTTAGCAAACTGCTGGAAAAATGCTTAGAGAAAAGGCTGCGGCAACATCTTGAAGAGACCTGCACCATCCCACCTCATCAATTTGGCTTCCGACACCATCACTCTGCTACACACCAAGCACAGAGAGTTGCAGAGGCAATAGTTAAAGGGTTTGAAGCCATAGATTACACAGCTGGCTTATTCTTAGACCTGAAGGGGGCCTTCGACTCTGTTTGGCACCAGGGTTTATTATATAAACTGAAGAAAACATCGCCACCAGCCAATCTTCTCTCTTCCATAAAGTCTTTTCTAGAAGACCGAACATGCCAAATCCGTGTCGGGACCACCCTCAGCCACAAGATCACATTGGAAGCTGGAGTACCACAAGGAGCTATATTGAGTCCCCTTCTCTACCTTCTATACGTCTCCGACAAGCCTGAGGAAGATTCCTTCGCTCAACTCGCAACATTTGCCGACGACACTCCCGTCTTATCCAGTCACAGGAGTCTGAAGACGATGGTTCACAATCTGCAAGCATCGGCGAACTCGTTGACCCACTGGTTTAGGAAATGGCGACTGGCCCTTAATTCTACCAAGACTGAGGCCAAAGTATTTTCACTTCGGAGGTTCTCAAACGAAGAAATTCCAGAAATCCGATTGGATGGACTGCTAGTTCCTTGGAGCCCGAAGGACCAGGGTGTGTGTTACCTAGGACTACACTTTGATGCTCGACTTACTTGGAAACTAAACACTAACATAAAATTACGACATGCACACACCAGACTTTCAAAACTATACCCACTGATGAACAGAAAAACATCACTTCGACCTTCACTAGTCACACTCCTTTACAAGACTGTGATCCTCCCAATACTGACTTACGCTTGCCCTGTGTGGTATGGAACAAACACGACGAACATCAGACGACTTCAGACTTTACAGAACAAAGTCCTACGGATTGCAGCCAACGCCCCTTGGTTCGTTCGAAACCAGCTTGCTCCATCGGGAACTGGGAGTCGATCCTCTCGCATTTCACATGGAAGAATTGACCCGCAGATACCACGACAAACTGGCTCTCTCTACTGGTGCCAAGAATTACCATCTGGGAGAACCTACAGCCCGACGCCTCAAGCCGAGGCTGTACCAAGACATTTTATTTTAATTCTATTTATATATATATATATATATATATATATATATATATATAAATAGAATTAAAATAAAATGTCTTGGTACAGCCTCGGCTTGAGAAATAGTTATTTACAAAAACAATATATATATATATATATATATATATATATATATATATATATATATATTGTTTTTGTAAATAACTATTTCTTTATTTTCCATTTGTGTAAAAAACTACTTGTTTTGGTCCAAAACAAATATGATATTTGTTTGTTTTGCATTTTTTATGAGCAGCTGTTTAAATTATTAATTTCCTTCCAGAATTTTGTATATGCGGGATACTACACTACGTAATAAATACACAAAGCTTTACAGTTTAATCTACTGATCTTGATGAATTTCACGAACCTACGTTTGGTGGGAGAATTTAATTTAAACATAGTACAAAGTAACACCCCCCCCCCCCCTTCCAATAGACCGTTTTAGTTCATTTTCACAACACATCTTTCTTATTAGATACCCAGGACTTATAAAGAGTTTCGTTACAATACAACCGAAATTACGACCGGTATAAGGAAATTAGTAATTTCTGTCCGGAGTAAACCCTCCCTTCTAGTCAACCGATTTAGTTTATTTTTCTCTTCAGTTGACCACAACGAATACCGAGTTTCGTTAAAATATAACAAATATTATGGCAGGAATTACCAAATAACTACTTTGGCTCCGGAGTAAACCCCCCATCCACATGGACCGATTTTGTTGGATAACGAACTCGTTCAATCGTTTGATGGAAGAATACTACATTCCAAGTTTCATGGTGAAAAAACAAAAACTCTGGCCTGTATCGTGTTAACGGACACATATATAACTATATATATATATATATATATATATATATATAGATAGATAGATAGATAGATATAAATTTGAACGGGGGTCATTTCCGGTGTCTACTAGGTAGGATCGATAAAGATTCAAAGAAATTTTCCAAAAATTCCGTCATGAGTGCAACCTCAATAGCTAATTTCCTTCGTAGGAAAGTGCTAAAATTATATGGAGTTCAGAAATAAATAAATAGTCAAATAGTCATCAACTTCCTTATAATTCCCATTTTTCCTAGGGAAATATATTTTTTTCATCTATTACTGCTGTCAACGTCCTGCTTGAAATCTATTAGCATATGGTGTAATGGAACTAGGTCTCTTAACCAAATATTCATAAAAATTGGGACACTTTTATTAAAAATGCTGCCGTTTCTATAAGATTGAGAAAAAATTGTCTGTTTGACAATATCATAAATAATATGTATTGTAGGGCTTTACAAAATAAGTGTAGAACATTTTTGGTTACCGTTTATTATTAAAAGGATAAAAATTGTATTAAAAACAAAATAAAAGATCAATTTAATAAAAACAATTTGAATCCTTCAAATTCAACTCTTAAGAGTTAAATCTACATCTACCCTTCAAGTAAACTAAACCTCACACGTGTCTGAAGGTCAGAATTTCATTTAGAAATTCTAATTATTCAGGAAAGAAAAAAAAGTTAATGAACGACTAGGGACTCCAAAACAACCCGAGATATCTATAACAAAAAAAAGGATAACTCATTACTATGGCGTGATCCAATATATTTAAATAAATAGAAAAAATAAAACTAATGAATATTTAAAAGTCAAATTTATTCAGACTAAATTATTCACGAGCTAACCACAATTGCCTTATTTTGTTTTTAGATCACTCATTAAATTCAGATAAAATCATTCATTGATGAGGGAATTTACGGACTTCCGCTGCGGTTAAAGATAGGCAGAAGTTCCTTTTGTTTATTTTCTTTCTATTTTTTACTTTTATAGAATTTGTTTTATTTTTGATTTCCTTTTTAGCGCGGTTCCTCCCTCCCCCATAGGTAGGAACCCCGCTTATAAGGTTGATCTCATGACGCAAACCGGAAGTGCCGACTAGAAAATTTTGCGTTTCAGAACCCATAGAGACCGAAAATGATAGTGGTTAAAATTTGTATATATATATATATATATATATATATATATATATGTATATATTTATTTATATATATATATATATATATATATATATATATATATATATGTATATATTTATTTATATATATATATATATATATATATATATATTTGTCTGTTCGCTCTGTAGCTCCCAGACGAATGGTCCGATTTTGATGAAATTTGGTACAAAAATCTTTCGTCTAATTTGAAAGGTCAAGTTCGTTAACCAGCAAAATCCAGAAAATTGGAAAAATAGTTTTTGAATACCAAATGGGGATTCAGTTGAAACATTTTCTGCATGTTCTACTTTCATTAAAACTAATATGTTGAAATTTTGGTTAAGTTTGGAGTTAAGGAAGGGTTAGAATAAAATATTTTATTAACAGACATAAAAATTTTTGGTAACTTTGTTTACTTTCCTTAATATCTCGAAAAAGGTTGAGAATCTTGGTAAACGGAAGAATACCATTAGAAAGCTTATTAAATGCTCTACAAAAAAATGTTCTAATGAAAGTTTTGATTAGGCGATGTCAATCGGAGAAATAAGAGCTTAAAACTTTAAAGTAATTGATTTCGCTTATTCGAACTGTTCTTTTTTATTCCTTGTTATTTTTTAATTGCTTATAGTTGGATAATGTATTTGAAAATAAAACAGGTTAAGAAAAATAAGAAAAACAATTTAATGTTAGAGATATGGATTTCCAAGATATAGCTTTTCAACTGCCTAGCGTCCTTCCTAGGGAGGGTTGTTTGTCTTTGATTGTGGTACTTAGAATTATGGGATACAGTTAAAACATTTTCTGCATGTTCGAATTTCATCAACACTAATATGTTGAAATTTTTGTTATGTTTGGAGTAAAGGAAGGGTTAGAATAAAATATTTTATTAACAGACAAAAAAAAGTTTTGGTATTTTTGTATACTTTCGTTAGTATCTCGAAAGCCGTCGACAATCTTGGGAAGTGGAAGATTACCATTCGAAAGCTTACTAAATGCTCTACAAAAAAGGTTCTGAAGAAAGTTTTAATTACGCGATGTCAATCGGAGAAATAAGTGCTTAAAACTTTAAATTAATTGATTTCGTTTATTCGAACGGTTCTTTCTGTCTGTTTTATTCCTTGTTATTTTTTAATTGCTTATAGTTGGATAATGTATTTGACAATAAAACTGGTTAAGTAAAATAACAAAAACAATTTATTGTTAGAAATATAGATTTCCAAGATTCCAAGACCTTGTCACTAGCGGGATCGTTTCTAGTGTTAGCCGACCCTTCCAGGTAAGATCGTAAATCATGACCTTTCAGGACTTTACTACACACAGGAATGGCGTTAGTGACCTTAAGGGTTGACACGCCATTATAATAATTAATTAAAAAAAAAGACTGGTGGAACCAAAATAATAACTGCTTCTATTTTAATCTTTCCAAATTAGACTAGGGACATGAACGGAACCGCGCTAAGATGATGCAGTTCCTGCGAGACGGAATGTTTTAGTCTTACATTTACATTTTAAGATTTTTAGTTTTGACTTTAATTTTGCATGCACCCTACTTCCATAATAGAGCAAATTGTCCATGAAGGGGGCACTTTAAAAATAAAATAATAAAAATAATAGCTCGAAGCATTTTAGAATGTTTACAGTTTTAGGGTTTTCAACTATTTTTTTTTTTTTTTTTTTTATTTTTTATTTTTTACGGCGCTTCGACGTCTAGGCCATTAGCACCGATATCTAAGGGGCAGCGAGGAATTTTCCCAACGTGCCGTGGGATGAGAAAATTCCTGCCGCCGGTGGGAATCGAACCCACCATCTACCCCGCTTATGAATCTAAGGCCTTAGCCACTACACCACGGGGAGACCCTAGTTTTAACTGATATATGTGAATCTATTTTTTTAAAAACATTTTGCTAAACAACTTGTTATTTTTATAAATTAGACATTTACTTGTAAACAACTTTCATTTTAGTTGTGTTTCCCATGCACTAGACGCACTGATGGTGGACATTCTAACTCCGAAAGCGTCGCTATGACGCTAAAGAATAAATCTTTGTTGTGGAGACCTGATGTTTTCTTTTTAAATCATATATGAATATGTATATGAGGGTTGGAGGAAACGTGCCAAAAAATATTACGATTGATTATGAACGATAATAACAGGGTAAACATAACAAATAATTAACAGTTGTAAGTTATATTTTATTATATCCTTAGTTTCATAATAACAGGGTAAACATGACACATAATTAACAGTTCCAAGATATTTTTATTATATCTATAGTTCCATAATAACTGGGCAAACAGAACGAATAATTAACAGTTGCATGTTATTTTTATTATATCCTTAGTTTCATAATAACAGGGTAAACTGAACAAATAATTAACAGCTGCGAGTTATTTTTATTGTATCTATAGTTTCCTAATAACAGGGTAAACTGAACAAATAATTAACAGCTGCAAGTTATTTTTATTATATCTATAGTTCCATAATAACTGGGAAAACTGAACAAATAATTAACTGTTGCAAGTTATTTTTATTACATCCTTAGTTCCATAATAATTGTAAAAAAACAATCCTGTAATTTAAAACTATCCACAATTTCCACCTTGCGAATTAATTGAATCTCAATCTTGGAAGATCTGCCTTGATTGGAGTAACTTTCAACTGAAAAATAAAATTATAATTACTAAAAAAAAAAAAAAAAGATTTATAAATAACTAAGAAATAGGAATGTGTACAATATGTACGTAATTTCTGATTACATGCAGTGAATAATTCATTACCTTCTTAAGGTTACCATAAAAACATTTTGCACCTTCGTAAGCCCATTCACAAGAGGCTTCGTGTTTCTTTTCTGCAATCAAATGAAGAAATTCCGATTTATTATACAAATAAAGTTGGTTGGACCCTACAATAATGCCTTTTCCCTGTTATAAAGTTGGTTTGATCCTACAATAATGTCTTTTCCCTGTCATAAAGGTGGTTTGACCCTACAATAATGTCTTTTCACTGCATTATCATTATAATATAATTGGAATACTTGTAATCAAATTAAATCTAACAAAATATAGTTTTACTATTATTAATATCTAATTATTGAAAAGTAACCCTATTAAATTCATTTATTCATTTAACAGGCGGAAGGTCAACAAATAAAAATTCTAATACAAAAAATAACAAGAAATGACTCAGTTACGACGCGGCCTGGATAGTGGAAGGTTATGACGCGGCCTGGATAGTGGAAGGTTCCCTCGCTCACTATAGGTGCAAATATACTACATTTTAGCTCCTGATGCGACACTAAAGGTGCGAAACCTGTCAAGCAGGAATTTTTGAATCAGGTATTTTTATTTTCTGACCTTCTGACTAATAAATGAAAAACAAGATTATTAATGACATATATATAAAATGAGGCCCGTAAAGGGCCACGAGGGCCCTGAGGGGCAGATACTATAGAGGTATCTGATTCATGGCCATACGGCACGCTAGGGAGATAGTGTGGTCAGTACTATGCCCCGGCCGCCTGATTTTGCCCTTGCTGCTTCGACTGCTAGAGTCATTATCACCAAAGTACCCATTGATAAATTAATTAAAGGCTGGGTTGGCCTAGGGACGGTCAGGGAGGCCGAATTCATATATATGCTAAAATGTATTTTTACATCAGGAAATTCTTCAATGTTCTAGAATTGCCAAGGTAAAGTGATGATCTAAACCCCTTAGAAGATATATGACAGGAGATAGATCACAGATTAAGATCTCAAAATCATTCGAATAAAGAGTCTTTATTTCAATCTTTTAAGAAGGAGTGGATAACAGTTCCTAGGTATTCCAACTAAATAGTTCATTGAAAAATAATTTTTTCATTATATTATAGATTGAAAATAGTTTTGAATTATTATGTTTTTTATTTATAGTGTGGTCTTGTCACTTTGTTATGAATTTCTATTTTTTTTTTTTTACAAAAATAAATAGAGAAAATCAAGTTTCTACCAATAAAAAAAACGATGCATATTTGTTTCTACTATTTGTGTTAAAGAAGCCCAAATATTGTCATTTTCAAAATACTTACAAAGACACTATTCATAATAGAAACATAATATTAATATTATAGTTTTTTTTCTGATAATATCACGAAAGTAAACATAATAAAGTTTATTTATTTGATGTTTTTTCACTCGAGAATTCCAATTACATTATGAAATTGACAGACAATCTCAAGTCTGAGAATAATGTTAGAAAGCTTATTAAATTTTACATTTTTTTTTTTTTTTTAGAATCAGCACTCTGCACGATTTTTTTTTAAAAAGTAGTGATTTTCAAAACTTTGTCGCTAACCAGAAGCCTTTATTAATTTCGACTTTTTGAATTGATATTGTGGTTCGAATGAGAGCCTTAAAGAATATTTAATGCAGATTAAAAAAAAACAAAACGAAATGAAACATTGAAACAAAATGTGAACCAGCAGAGAAAATTGGAGTTGTACTAAAAAAAAGGTAGTACTTTTGGTTTTCCCGAAAGAACCTTTAGAAGGGCATATTTCTGGAACGGAGTGAGATAGAAATGTGTGGTTACTGGTGTTGAACTAAATTTTTTGTCTAGTTTAGCCCCCTCGAGTATTGTCATCAACTTGCGATACACTCTGTATATATATATATATATATATATATATATATATATATATATATATATATAAAAGAAAAGATTACCAGATTTACGGCAGATGTCTACGGCTGTTTCAATTTTCTTCATATCTTCTTCTGGATAAACATTTCTCATCATATCAGCAACAGAATCCCAAAGCATTACGCCTTCTTTGGCCGCCTGAGATAATGAAAATAAATTGTCAAGAAAATCTTGTCTTAATTAATTATTCTGGTTGTCTAGAAATCTGCTATATATTATTTATTTATTTTATTTTGAGCTTCGCAATTTTAGTGATGAGCTCATGACGAAGGAAGTGTTTTCAGTCTAGTCAAAAAAACAAAAAACAAAACAAATAAAAAAAAAGAACACCAAAAACTAAATTAAGAAAAAAGTAAAATGAAGAAAAAAAACAGATAAAATAAAAAACAAAAGTAGCAAGAATAATATAAACTAATTTGAGTATTTAAATATACTCGAGTAAATGCTTATTGGTATATATTAGTCAAATACCACTTACTCACTGACTAACTGTCCTATCATCGCCCAGCCCAAACCACTTGACAGAAAAATTTGAAATTTTGCATGGACACTCTTATTAGCATGTAAATACTAACTAAGAAAGAATTTTTTGATATTCAAATTTGTAAGTATTTTTAGAGTGGTTCGAATGTTTAGTTGATTACGGAGTAGGCACGCCTAGGCTGCAAGCGTTGCTAGGAGAATAACAGGTCAGATGTTACCGTATTGTATTTATTTCTTAATATTTGTTCTATTTGAGCTTCATTTCGACTATTATCGCAGACCTTGAATTACTTAAAAATAATCTTTGATTTTAGAGTTTACGCTATACGTGGGTGATTGTCCATCCGAGGTAATAATATCCCGAACCCTTGCACAGCGTCCCCACCGACCAATCAGAGCAGTTCTTGGCAATGCTCGCAAATATAACGGGTGTTTTCAAATGACATCTTGGAAACATAATGTTTAACTTACGTTTATTATTAGCAATGAATTTTAACATGTACTGGGTAAACTAATGTTACTGTTAACCTATAGAAAACGAGTTATCTCTGCGTTATCTGTTTCTTGACTCTGGTCCTGAGCGCCCCAATGTCAAGAAACATTATACTTTGATTACTTATCAATTGATGAATAACATATAGTATGACGGGAACCGTGCTTAAAATTGTGTAGTAGCGTTAATTTTGATGATACGTTATTTAACGCAATAAAATGCCGTGACGAAGCACGGGTATTCAGCTAGTTTTAAATAAACACATAACGTTAATATGGCTGACATGGACATGAGGACGTTTTCTTCTAAAAATTCCCCTACGTTTAAGAATTCAGCACTACTTGTTTCGTAGCCTCAATGGAACCTCTTCAGGGGCCGCCAGAACCTTTTTAAGGCCTTTAATCCACATCATGACAGAAAGCACGTGGTTCTGGCAACCCTGAAGAGGTTTCATTGAAGACAAGGAAAATGTAGGGCAAAAGTTGAAATAAAGTGGTTCAATAAGAAAACGTTGCACTACTGACCCAAAAAGTATTTTAGTCAATACTACAAAAGGAAAAAAAAAATAGTTTCCCTTTTGAACTACTTGTTAGTATTTATTAATATTTGTTTTATTCTATCATGAGTGAGTTTCCATAAGTGTATACCTAAATATTGGATAACGCATAATAAATAAATATTAAATAGCTACTCACCCCAGTTCCTTGTAGATGGCAAGCTATGTAACACTGTAAAAAATAAAAAAAAATAACCTTCAAAGGGAAAAAATAATAACGACAAATCTTATTAAAATGTGTTTAATTACCTTTACACCAGGACCTTCTGGAATTGGGTCGTAATTAATTACTGTGTTTAAAATTTGAACTGCCAGTGCTAAAATAAAAAATAAATAAATTTATCGTATTCACTCAATTAGTAAAATGTTTCATATTACAAAAGTCCGTCACGCAGGAGCTGCATAACTAAGCACTTTCCTCAGAATTTGGGTAGTGTAGACTGCTTTCCAGAACAATTTGCTTAAAATATCCTACATAAATAAAATAAAAACATGAATAGTTCTCTTTTAAATTTGTAATGAGTAACTGATCAATTATTAATTTGCTTCCAGAGTTATGTTTACACATGGTACCTACTACACTACGTAATAAATACAAAAATCCTCATATTATCGTATTTTGATCTAACGCAGGAACAGGATACAGTCACTCTAGTGGTAGAAAGCGCTCCTTGCGGCGGCTTTGTGAACCTACGTCTGCCGGCTTTTCTATTCAAATATATTACAAATTAAACCCCCGCTTTCCGATTGACCGATTCAGCTCATTTTTACAACACTTCTTTCTCATGAGTTACCCATGACGTATACCGTGTTTCGTTACAATACAGCAGAAATTACGACCGGTATGAGTATATTAGGAATTTGGGTCCGGAGTAAACCCCCCCTTCTAATGAACCGATTTAGTTTATTTTTACAACACATATTTACCTGTGGATTAGCACTACGAATACAGAGTTTCGTCGAAATATACCAAAAATCACGGCTGGTAGTGGCGAATTGGTATTGTGGGTCCGGAGTAAACCCCCCCTTCTAATGAACCGATTTAGTTCATTTTTATGTCTCACTTTTCTCTCTATATTACCACTACGAATACCAAGTTTCGTTGAAATATAACAAATATTACGGCTGATATAGTCAAATAAGTGTTTTGGGTTCGGGGTAAACCCCCCCTTCCGGTGGACCGACTTTGGTGGTTAACGAACTCGTTCAATCGTTTGCTAATTGAATGCTATATACCAAGCAAAACAAAAACTCTGGCCGCTATCGTGTTAACAGACACACACATATATATATATATATATATATATATATATATATATATATATATGCATATATATATATATATATATATATATATATATATAGATACATATAAATTTTAACAGGGGTCATTTTCGGTGTCTACTAGGTAGAATCGATAAAGATTTGAAGAAATTTTTCAAAAATTCCGTCATGAGTCCAACCTCAATAGCTACTTTCCTTCGGAGGAAAGTGCTAAAAGTAGTGAAATTATATGAGTTCAATCTATATGAGAGTTAAATTTTTATTATTTGATAGTTAAATTTTGATTATACTACATCAAGTAAAATAATTTCATTTGAGCGCGGTTCCTCCCTCCATCCATAGAGAGGAACCGCACTTAAAAAGTTGACCTCATGACACAATCCGGACTAGAAATCTTTACGTTTCAGAACCTAAGGATCTCATAAGTAGCGGTGGATTAAATTTGTGTACATATAAATTTGTCTGTTCACGCTCTCACAGCCCCAAAATTGGCCTGATTTTGATGAAATTTGGTAAAAAATCTTTTGTCTAATTTGAAAGGTTATGTTTCTTAACCAGCATAATCCGCCCACCGTAGCATGATTTTTGGGGCAAAATTCGCGCAAAAAAATGGTTACCCTTAAATCATATGCTCGCATGTACTTGTTTTACAGGTTTTTTTTTTTTCACGTAGGAAACCAGATGAACTCAATTTAAGGAGATATCTATAGCCGTTTCTGAGAAAATTGGAAAATAGTTGTTGAATAAAGTTTTTGGTTTGGGTAGTTAGAATCATGGGATTCAGTTGAAACATTTTCTGTATGTGCGAATTTCATCAAAACTAGTATGTTGAAAATTTGGTTACGTTTGGAGTTAAGGAAGGGTTAGATTAAAATAATTTATTAATAGAGATGAAAAGCTTTGGGAACTTCGTATACTTTCTTTAATTTCTCAAAAACGGTTAGCATTCGAAAGCTTACTAAATGTTCTACAAAAACGGTTCTAAGAAAGTTTTCACTAGGCGATGTCCAATGGGAAATAAGTGCTTAAAAGCATGATTGTAATTGATTTCGTTTATTTGAACGGTTCTTTTTGTCTGTTTTTATTCCTTATTATTGCTTATAGTAGGATAATGTATTTGTCAATAAAACAGGGTAAGTGAAATAAGAAAAATATTGCTAGAAATATAACTTTCCGAGAAAGATTCGAAGACGCCTTGGGAATATTTTGTACTCCTGTTCTACTGTTGGTGTCGTTCTTTAGAACAGTTTTTCCCTATTTGCCTCACTTTTTTATTGGCTGTTTTATTAAAATGCATTGAACAGTTAAATGAGTTTTCTAGCTACACTGTAGGGGTTAATCAACCTTTATTCTCTGCCTTGTAAGTGCTACCTAGCTATGCCTCCCACACCCTTCAAGAAAAATCAAAGCAACCGTTTCAACTGTCCCTATTCCTTTAGAAATGTCACTAGGGAAAGCAAAATATTCGCACTAAAATGACCCACTTCCTGTGAGACTTTTTTTATTTTATGAATGTGGTAAATTTTTATTGCATAAAATTGGACTTTACTAAAATTGGCCAGAATGTCAATTATTATTATAATAGAAGTAGATCACTTACCAGGAGACAATATGTTTTCTTTCGAACAAATTCCAAAAACTCTGCTCGCTTCCTCAGCATATTTAAGTAGTTCCTGTTGATTAATGCCTGCAAACTATAATACACTTTATGGGTTTGATAGAAATTATTCTTAATTCGCTGTGTTATTTCAGTAAAACAACTCTCTCTCTCTCTCTCTCTCTCTCTCTCTCTCTCTCTCTATATATATATATATATATTGCTTGAGTTTGGTGCCACTTTCGTGAAAAGGCCATTTCTTCGTTTCGGGACTCAAAGCCGCCGCTGTGACGGCGTTTTGCGATATCTAGCGGTAAGCTTTATAGGCTCCGCTAGAGTTCTTTTCTTTCAATCCATTTCACTTAGTTTACACAGATTCTTTGGTTTTTATTAGTAACTTTTCATTTATCTTGATTTTAAGCCTCATTTTTGAGATATTTAACAACATGCCTTACAAATACATGGAATTTCAAGAGAATAAATTCTTAAACTTACCGTAAGGTCCAATGCGACGACAAAAACCGCAGCGAATATTGTGTAGCTGCACTTGGCCATGTCACCTGTGTAGTGTCGAGAATGCAACAGAGATAAGTGCGGTTGACTATTTATTCAATATCCACTCCATCAAGGCCTCACAAATGGAAATAATTCCAGGAAATACGCATTTATATGCGGGTATGTTAATATCAGCAATTATGAGACCTCAAGTATCATTCATGATATTCGAAAATATAATTAATCGGATTTTCCAGCAGTTATTCAATATTTAATGGCGACCTCAGGCCTATTTAAATAATATATTATCTAGAAAAGCATTAATAAGGATTATAAATTCTTTGAGAAAATTTATGATCATGCCATTTAACACCTTTGATAAAGACATGGACAAAATTAGATTCATTGGATCAGCAAATGCGTTTTTACAATAATCCATTTTTTTTTTAATTATGATCAATACAATCATTTTTTATAGATATAAAAGGTTGTTTTTTCTTCGCTGGGAACAGTATTTTTTATGTAACGGCTTTTATATCCAGCGGTCCTTCTGCTCTCCTACTTCTTCCTGCGATATTTCGCTGGATTCCTCTCTAGCTTCGTCAGACAATTTGACGTAGCTAGATATGTATATATATACATATATATGTACCCCGATATATGTAAATATATATATACCCCGATTTGTTTGGAAAAGACAGTGTTTAAGAAAGAGTATTAAGCTGGGTACATTGATTTTATAAAAAGTCTTATTACGACAAACATAATTATCATTTTGCTGGTTATCGGACCCCAATTGTTTGTGGGAATGCTACAAAACAAGTCTCGAGGCGAAATATATATATATATATATATATATATATATATATATATATATATATATATATCTTCGTATTTTCGTGCTAGGTGGATGGTCAAATAATAAAAACTTCACCACACAGTTACACCACACAGTCTAGAAGTGGCCGTACTGGTGGAAGGTTATCCTCCTCAGATTGAGGCTGTGAGTTTTATATTTGTAACTTTTTCCCCTGAAGAGGCACCAAAAAGGTGTGAAACATATAGGGACTTAATAAAGTTGGTGAAACTGCATGGTGAAGTTTTTATAATTTGACCTTCCGCCTAGCACGAAAATACGAAGAATAAGAAAAGGGTCAGTTGAATTATATATATATATATATATATATATATATATATATATATATATGTGAGAAACTTGGTATGTAGCATTTCCATCACACGCGATAACCAGTAAAATTAAAAAAAATCATATTATAAGATAATACCTTATTTCACAACAAATTTTAAGTGGCGGGCGGTCGCATTCCAGGATTTTTTTTTTTTTTTTTTTTGGTAATTTGATTAGATTTATAGGCTATGAACAAAAATCGTTGCAATTTTTTTCACTAATGATCGCAGAAAAACAGAATTATTACTGCCGGTCTCTGCTAGTTAGTTATCAAAGTCGACCATTCATTATCTTGGTTTTTCAATCTATTTTTTTTTTTTATCTTGTCTCCACGTGTAATAAATAAGAAATATAGCAAAATACAGCAGGGAACAAAATATTAATTATTCTAAAAACTAAGCTAGGTTCGCTCACCACGAGAACAACTAAGGGACATATTTGATTGGTATACTAATTGTCATTGTCTTAGTGTGTCATGAATACACTAAAACTCTCATGAGAATGAATGACAGAAAGAAGTATTTTTGTTTTCTTCTCTATGGAGAACGCTAAAATAAAGAGTGGTTATCATTTATTTATTTATCTTCTTTATTTTAAATTTATTTGTATTAATTTTTAATTTATTGAAGGGTTATTCTTCACCTGTTTGGTATTATTAATTAATACCCTTCATTTAGTAATCGTTATGTTTCATTTATTTTTTTATTGAATTGTTTTGTGTGTGTGGCTTTAGGCTGCCGAATACAAATCCAATATTAAACCAATTGTGTTCATATACGCAGCTTCTGTTGCATGTTCTTGTGTTTCATTTGAGACTTTCGTTATGTACTAAATAGTTTTGTACCTAATATCATGAAAATCAACACACAGGTGTAAAAATCGACATTACTATATTTTGTCGCAGAACTGAACCCCGTGGGAGAGAGGAAAGGTGCTAAAAGTGGATAGTTACAACAAAATATGTTATACGATAGAAACAAAAAAAAAAACTTCACAAATAGTTTAAGCTCTTTTATTTAACACAATTTGAAATTTAAACTCTATTATATGGTATCCAAATAATCTTGTCCAGTCAACTGCAAATCAACTCGTGAACATGCTGTGATGGTTATATGTATTACAATAGAAACATTTTTTTTTTTTGTACTCAAGATTTACCTTAACCATCCAGCAGGACCCAATTTATTTTAAAGTAAACCAAGCGCATGAAGATTAGCCCTGATTGGTGTTAATTTCATCTGCAAAAATCAAAATTCAATGTAACAGATATTTATATATATATAACTTATATATTTATATATATATATATATATATATATATATAATAAAAAACAGTTCAATATCCAAAGAATATTATTTTTAATCTACATTTTAAAATTACAAGGTGAAAATGTATATCACTAGTGGCAAAGGAAAATGTCTGACTCGTAGGAACTTCGTCAACATAGCGCGATTCCGTTCTTATCCCTAACGATTCTTAAAAAGGCTTTGTTTTAATATATCAGGGAAAATTTAAACATTTATTGCTATGAAATCTCAAAGAAAAAAGAGATTTTATGAGCCTCAATGCACTGAAAACTATTAGTAGCTAACTCGAAATCCCCCCCCCCGAAATTATTTCCTATATACGCCCATGTAGCAAATATCATTAGGAAGCTGCAGTTAAAATTTGAAGTTGATCGAGCAAAAATTGAAGACCCCAGAGTATCGCCCGATTTGAAAAACATATTTTTGAGAAAACGACTTAAAAGTTTAATGTTCTGAAATGTTCATATTTTCCTTATTTAATTTTTATCGTACTTTCTTGTAATAAAGATAAAAAAAAAAATGGGTTTTAATTTTTAAATGTATTGCAGGAGGACCTTCTTCTTCTTCTTCCTCCTTGCAATCAGCCAATGCAATGTGAACCGTCCATGTTAACCTGGGTCTGCCCCGTGGGTGTCTTCCAGTTGGCCTAGCTTCGAAAAACGTCCTGGGACCATCCTCCATTCGACAAAGGTGGCCAAACCATTTCAGCTGCCTCTTTTCAACCGCTTCTTTTACAGCTGAAACTCCCAGGTCCTCTCTTATTCGCTGATTTCTGACCATATCTCTTCTGGTTCGTCCAGCCACTCTCCTCAGATATCTCATTTCTGCGGCTGTTACTCTGCTCCAGTGCTTGTCGAGTGGGACCCAGCTTTCGCTTCCATAGAGAAGAGTAGGTAGGTATATAGCCTTGAAAATGTGCACCTTCACGTTTTTGTCCACTTCACTCTTTCCAGTGATTGTGTTGCATAGTTGGTAGTAGACATTATTGGCTCTCCTGATCCGGTTGGAAACCTCCCCATCAATCTTTCCATTCCTACTGATGACATTCCCTGGGTAGGTGTATTCCTCAGTGTTCTCTAGGGTTTCTCCTCAACCCTAGAAGGAGGACCAAAAAACACAATTAAAAAGGGAACAATCGAAGCTTGCTCAAAAAATTATCTTCAAATCAGCACCGCCTTCACTCGGCATCGGGACTTCACTCGGAAAATCGTATTTTACGCCCAATTGTTCTTCACACAAACACTCTTGGATATCATTAGTTATGGATGAATTTTAGCCCACAAAAAAAAGGTTAAAAAAAAGATACAAGGTAGTATTACCCCTTAACTTGTTTGACTGAAACATTCATTATACTGTTAATAGCAATTAAAAAATACATTTAATAAAAACAGTTTCTGTAATATACAGTGGCTCACAGTCAAAATGATGCAAACCAAGATGTCTATTTCGATTGCTATTTGTTCTCAATTTGTTACGATTTAAATGCCAATGCACACTAGGGCATAATGATTCATTGTCATACGTCGTATTTAGGTAATCAAATCAACTCTACATTTATACCAATAGAAAAAAAAATTCTTCATTAAAACTCATAGGAATTGAAGGTCACAGTGAAAAAGATGCAAAGTTTAGTTCCGCTTAAAAAATAAATATTCTTCAATTTTTGGGGACATGAGTTTACTAATATTTTAATTACTTTTCATTCTTTTATTAAACCCGAAAATAAACAATATGAATACAAGTACTCAGTCTTGTTCGAGCATTTCCTTAAATTTGGTACGCACACAACTATTTCTGAATGATAAATAGTGATTCACAAATTTAAAATGGGCAAAACAACATGAAATCACCGCTATTATCAATAGGATTTATGCGACTATTCAAAATATTATTGAACGTATTAAAAAAGAAAACAGAATAATAAGAAAATCTAGAGTCATTACAAAAGAAACGTTTTACTGGCAATGACAAACGGTGGATTATGTGCCAAATAAAAAATAATTCAAAATTAAGTGCTGCAAACTAGGCTACATTAGTTAAAAAACGTTTAAATAAAACGGTGTGTGCTGAAACCATTCAAGGAATTTTAAAAAATAAAGGCAATACAATGGTAGAGTTGCAAGGCAAAATTCTTACATCAACGAGAAATATAAAAAGATGCAAATTATTTCTCCCAAGAATTATTTAAAGAATAGATGGACTTCTGGAGAACTGTTTTGTTTTTGGATCAGTCAAAATTCACTTTTTGGCCCTGATAGAACAAATTTCGACTGGAGAAAGTCAAATGAAGAGATCCATGGAAATAATCTTCGCCCGACCATCAAACATTGAGGAGATCATGTTATGGTTTGGGGGAGTATGGCTGCTTCGGTGGTAGGATATCATCATTTTATTGAGGAAACAATGGATAAACATTAATCCTGTGACATCCTGAAGAAAATATTGCAACCAAGTTCGGAATAATAAATTATTTTGCTTTTTATAGACATAATGAACCCAAGTATTCTTCTTATCTCGCAAGAGAATGGGCTCGCAAAATAGCTCCAAAACTATAAAATCGCCCCTCCAATCACTAGACCTCAACGTCATAGAGAATTTATGAAGTTAATTAGAAACAGAAGTGAGGTAACATAAAATATCCAACCAAGAATATCTCATAAAGACGCGTCAAGAAGAATGGGAGAAGATATGTCTATCTTGCACAGAAAAGCTTGTTCAATTCATGTCCCATTGTTTGAATGTCATAAATAATAATAAAGGATTACCTAAAAAGTACTAAAATTTAAAATATTTTTGAATTTTTGGATGTTTTCCATTTTGCATCATTTTCACTGTGCCCTTAGAAATGTATATTAATTTATAAAGTTTTTATTTAATCCTATGATTTGATCTCAAATAAATTTTTAACTATTGTATGTTCTAGCCTAATGATCCTATTGTATTTTTGTAAACAAAGATTTTTCAGAATAAATTGTGGGTTGGTATTAAATATATTTTTTAAAAAGTAAATATCTTGCATCATTTTGACTGTGAGCCACTGTATTTCATAAGCGTTCGAATAGTTACCTTTTACTTAGAACGATTTCCAAATCATTTTCAAGCTATTACCTTAACTGGCATCAAAATCACATCGTTTTTTAAGGTTGCATCATATATATATAATCTGTAGTATTTCTGACCCAATTAAGTATATTTCTTCTTTTTTTTATGTTTATAGCTTCATTATAAAATAGTACTTTATTTCTTTCTCTTCAGTTATATTATTTATGTTATGTTATTCCACCTCTTCAGGATTCATTAGATTCCTGTACGTCTAGTCACCTCACCACCCATATTGTCTTAATATAATCTTAATAATATAGGTCTCTTAATAAAAGGTACTTTTTTTTAATGACCTACGTCTAAAACAGTAAAAATATTATTATATATATTATGTAACCTCAGTAGGTAATTACTACCTTCTTAAGATTTCCATAATAACATTGGGCTGACTCATAAGCCATTTGACAATGGTCTTCAGTCTTCTTCTCTGAAATTAAATGATGAAAAAAAGAAATGAGAAAAAATAAATAAAATAATCATGAAATTACTACAATAATGAAGTCGTATAAATAATTGAATCCTAGAAGTTAAAGGATAAAAAATTGTAAAATTTGATTGCCATGAATAACTTTTGCACCCATATTTTGTCCAATAATCTCAACAAATAAAATTTTCGAATCAAAATTTCACATATCTGTCTCTCTCATTCTATCTCCATTTTCTATCTCTCTCTCTTTCTTTATATCTCATTTGAGCTTTAATTTCTGAAAATGTTTTATGTAATTAATCAACTAAATCTAGTGCAGCTTTAGATCATTTTAATGATCAACAGTTAAGAATAAAACTAGCAATGAAAAATCTTAAATTATTAAATTAAGCGTTCTACCAGATTTGCGACATGTTTCTGCGGCTTCTTGTATTATCTTGTGTTCTTCTTCGGCATAAATCTTCCCCTGAACATTAACAATATTATCCCATTGCATTTGTTTGTCTTTAATCATCTGTAATAAGAGAATAATGTTAATAAACCAAGCTTTAATCTTTTAAAATATTTGTAATATCTCATAACATGCAAACGAAAGTTTGAGGATGCAACTGGTGTTAGTGATAATTTTATTAAAATATTTGTAATCCGAAGACAATTGTGCTTAAATTTTGGAATGATTTTTGGTTTGGTTTCTTTGAACAAGCATTCTTTTAGACAAGCTAAGATGGCGCAGCTAGTGTAACACAATTTTTTATTCATTGCACTTCATTATTTTTGTTATTATTTATCGTTATTACATGTGTTACATGTTTCTGTTGTCCTTTTGGTACTTTCGGTGAAACAAAGAGAAGGTTTATTCAACATTTATTACGTTGGTGGTTCGTTTGCTTTTCAAATGTAAAGTTCATATTTTGGCAACAATAATTTTAAAGATATCCTTAAACCATAGAGGACAATAAAAGATAATTTATTTGATAAAAGAATTGCTTGCACTGTAAAACATAAAACTCGTTATCCTAAAAAGTTTAGTTTATTATTTACTAAAAATATTTACTTACACCAGTTCCTTCTAGATGACAATATGTGTAGCACTAGAAACAGAAATTATTTTTTTTAAAACAATTAAACGAAAATTATATTCTAATTTATTTGTTTTAGGACATAGTATACCTCTACACCAGTGCCTTTCGGAAGTGGGTCGTAGTTCAGTACAGTGTTTAAAATTTTAACACTCAAGCCTAGAAATTAAGAAAAGAAATTATGGAATCTCTTAAACGACAAATATTTTTTGTATATTTCCTTTTTCGAAAATATTGAACATATACAAAGCAAATTAAAAAAAGAAAAAAACTGAGTCATCTAAAAGAAAAACTATATACAATAAATAGTCCACCTCTTAAATTTACAATCCTCAATAGATGAACATTTAATGATAGAATTGCGGAATTATTATAATCCTTACCAGGAAACAACTTGGATTCATTAGCGCATTTAATGTAGACTCTTATGCCTTCCGTTGCATATTTCAATATGTCTTCGTTCCTACCTGCAAACTAAGAAGAAACAATATGATTAGGGGATCAATTATAATGTTCTCTCTTTATGGCTAAGGTGGAAGTATGGCTAAGGTACCAGACTTCCACGTAGGAGAGACGGGTTGGAATCCCGCTTCTGGAAGACATCTATGCACTGGTCAAGTTGGCAACATTGTTTTTTTTTCGGCGAAATTGGCACGAAAAAATTAGTTGTCATTACGGCATTGCGTATATAGTCTTCTATGTTCAACTTTTAAATGAAATTAGACCTGGGAAATCAAATGAAACCATTTTCCAAGCCATATCAATAACCGCATTCGGGGGTCTCCCGTGGTCTAGTGGCTAGCGCCTTGGATTCATAAGCGGGAGATGGTGGGTTCGATTCCCACCTCCGGCAGGAATTTTCTCATCTCAGGGCTCGCTGCACCCTGGATGTCGGCGTTAATGACCTAGATGTAGATGCGCCGTAAAAAAAAACAAAAAAAAACAACGCTTTCGATAAAAAAAAAGAAGCAAAAAACATTTTCATATTGTATACTTCGGGATTAACTATGAATCAAAAATTGTGATTATGATTGGTGTTCAGGACAGACATGACTAAGTTTGAGATTTTCTTAAATATCGAGAAAAGGGTTGGAAAATCGTGTTAAATAGAAGGTGGCCATTCGACAGGAACTACATTTCCCACGAAAAAGATTCATATACATTTACCAAGCCCACGAAATAAATATTTTTGAAAAACTTCTTTCACAGTAATAGTTGATCTATTACTGTGAAAGAAGGCCACAAAAGGCTGATACAAAACAACGAGTTTTGAAGCAATTTGCTTTTAGCGCGGTTCCTCCCTACCTCCATAGGGAGAACCCGCTGATGAGGTAACCTCATGACGCAATCCGGAAGTACCGACTAAAAACTTTCTCGTTTCAGACCCCATAGATCACGAAAATATAGGTGGTTCAAATTTGTATATATATATGTGTGTGTGAAATTCGGTATAAAAATCTTTCGTATAACTTGAAAAGTCAAGTTCGTTAACGAAACTCGCGCGAAAAAAAATATTTACGCTTACATCATATGCTTGTAAGTACTTCTTTTATAGGCTTCTTGGGCTTGTAAAACGAATGGAACCAATTTTAAGGCGATAGCTTTAAGCGTTTTTAAGAAAATCGGAAAAATAGTTGTTAAATCAAGTTTTTGGTTTGGTTACTTAGAATCGTGGGATCCGGTTAAAATATTTTCTGGATGTTCGAAATTCATACATGCAAAGATGTTTAAATTTTGGTTACGTTTGGAGTTAAGGAAGGATTAGAATAAAATATTTTATTAAGAGACATGAAAAGTTTTGGGAAATATCTCGAAAACACTTGTGAAATCGTGGTAAGTGGATAAAACCATTCGAAAGCTTACTAAATTCTCTACAAAAAAGGATCTAAAGACATTTTTGATTAGGCGATATCAATCGGAGAAATAAGTGCTTAAAACTTGAAACACGTTTGTTTTGTTCTTTTGAACGAGTTTTTGTAGTAGCTTAAATTTTTGTCTATTTCCCATTGTTTTTTATTGCTTTTATTTTTGTAATTGCTTCTATTAGGAAAATGTATTTGTCTCTAAAACAAGATACGTAAAATGAGAATCAATTTACTGTTGTTAGAAATAGATGGGTTAGAAAAATATGGGCACCCTTAATTAATTCCTAGGAAAATAAAAATTTGCATGAACGTTAGGGAAACCATTATAATTTTTTTTTTTTTTTTTTTTTTTTTTTTTAAACTCGTTTCCTCCTTCTGTCCATAGATAGGAAACCTGATTCTGACGTCGACCAAATGACGTAATCCGAATGTGCCGACTAAAATATTTCAAGTTTTAGAACTCGTAGATAACAAAAGTAGAGGTGGTTCAAATTGAAATATATTTTTGAGTAATTAAATGAATTTTTGTATGGAAAGTCCAGTAGTTAAAATTATAAATATTAATAGAAATTGGGAAATATGTATTAAATAGAACTCATTAAACCTTTTACAGAGAACTCTATTATAACATTTCTTAAAGAAAAGGATAGGAGATTATCTATTTATTTTATGTTAAGGGTTTCACATCTATGGCGATAAGTTCTTGGGTAGGAGATTACCCCAGGAGTAGGATATAGCAGATTACCCCAGGCGTAGGATATAGCAGATTACCCCAGGAGTAGGATATAGCAGATTACCCCAGGCGTAGGATAGAGCAGATTACCCCAGGCGTAGGATATAGCAGATTACCCCAGGCGTAGGATATAGCAGATTACCCCAGGAGTAAGATATAGCAGATTACCCCGGGAGTAAGATATAGCAGATTACCCCAGGAGTAGGATATAGCAGATTACCCCAGGAGTAGGATATAGCAGATTACCCCAGGAGTAGGATATAGCAGATTACCCCAGGAGTAGGATATAGCAGATTACCCCAGGAGTAGGATATAGCAGATTACCCCAGGAGTAGGATATAGCAGATTACCCCAGGAGTAGGATACAGCAGATTACCCCGGGAGTAGGATATAGCAGATTACCCCAGGAGTAAGATACAGCAGATTACCCCAGGAGTAGGATATAGCAGATTACCCCGGGAGTAGGATATAGCAGATTTCCATTTTCTGGAAAGCCCGATATTTCGGCTAGTTATTTCTGTTCGCTCTCTAGCTGGCTAAAAAATGGGCAGATTTTAATGAAATTAGGTATTATTCCTTTACTAATGGCACTCGGGAACCGCGCTAAGATGACGCAATTCCTGCAAGTCGGACTTTTTATTACCAAAAACACACAACACAATTAACAAATATATTCGTTAAAACCATCAATAAAACTTACAGATAGATGAATACTCATAGAAACAGCAAGAAGAAGAGTAGCGAAAACTGTTGACTTGTAGATAACCATTTTGTCTGTTGATTGTAAGAATATTACTGAACAATAGCAGCCTGGCTACTTATATTAATACCCTATATTACCATCATAAAGTCCTTCAACTTAATTGTAAATTGTAGTTAGAGAAAATTTTTTATGAATAGCATGTGTATAAGTACCGTGCGAAAATGCATTCGAAAACTATTCCCTGGCTATTGTAATATATTCATTTACATAAGCTTGTAGGAATATTTAGCTGCTTATTGACGCTTTTTTTTTTTTTTTTTTTTTTTTTTTTTTTATTTGCTTGATTTCTGAATAATGCTTTGATAAGCGATTGGAATGGAAAAGCACTTAAACTTCTTGACAAGATCCCTTTTCCTCATTAAAACATTTTTTCTATCCTCCATAATTCAATTCTGTGTCAATAATAAATGGACGTTAAAATTTAAGGTACTTATTTATTAGCTTCAACGCAGATATAAAGATGTGGGTCTCTTTCAGAGATCTGGATCATGGAAAACGCATTTCTATTGGTCTATTCTTATGAGCAATTCTATTGGCCATTGTGTTTATAGTAACCATCTTGTTCCCTTTCTATTTAGAACGCAATTCATTTGTACATTGGTGTTTGTTGTTTCTTTTCCTAGTTTGTTGTTTATTTTACCGAAACAAAGGAAGCACTGTTAATTTGCATATCGCTCCATTATCCACCGAAAATCCATCCTCGATCTATATTATCTGCGAGTTGGATTGAGTAGAGTTTCGACATAACCTTCAGCGAGCGTAGTGAGCGGAAACGCCTAGCAATTGTGCCATTAACAGAAGTGCTACGCTTTTTCGCTCGTTTAAGGTTATATTGAAACTCTAGTCAACCCAAATCTTTGATAATCCCATCGCCATATCGGTAAAAACTCAAGTGACGCCTTGATCTAGATCTCTGACCCGGTGATGATCCAGATCTCTGAGAGCCGGTTCTTTAACCTGCGTTGATGCTATTACGTAAGTACCAAATTTAAATAATAATGAATTCATCCAAAAATTTAAAAACTTCAGTGTCAAATTTAAAAGTGCATATGCCTCCGACTTTCCTTATGGTACTTCTTCCATATGATACATTCATTTAAATTTTAACGTCCATTATTATTTCTGACAATGACCAGTCTGGACTTAGCCCTACTAGTGGAAGGATCTCCTCCTCAAGTTGAGGCTGTAAGATTATATTTATAACTTGTTCTCCTGAAGAGGAACCAGAAAGGTGTGAATCATGAAACAAAGTTAGCATAACTATTCAGTGAAGTTTTTTTTATTTTTTGACCTTCCGCCTAGCAAGAATATTGTTTAAATTTGTTAAATGAGGGGTCAGTATTTCTAGTTCCTACAACGCGAACATGAGGAACGATAAACTCCATGTTCTACACATAATGATTTTATTTAAAAAACAAAAAGGAAAAAATCCAGATCAATCTGTAAATAAGGTTCGTGTTGTGGGGTTTATCTTGGTCATAAATTTTATACTTTAATTTTGGTTAACATATAATGGAAGTTATTATTTGACTACTTTATTGATCTAATTACAAATGTATCATTAAATTCAAATTTCAAAATTAACTCGTTTCGCATTTTCATATATAAATTGATTAGCATTTAATTGTTTCATGTGGGTTATATTTGCAATGGTGATGATCCAGAGTGATTTAAGATTCACAGCGAAGCCTTGAAGTATTGCAATATAAACATCCATTATAATGGATGTTTATTTCATTGATAATTATCAGTGCCGGAACATCTCGCTTATGCAGTCCAATTGCTCCTTAATGCTTTCCCATCTTATCCATTGCAGCAACAATTTATTATATTTCAAAATTTCCTTCTTCCTGAGACGGATGAGATCAGCAATAGGTTATAGCTGATAATCGCTAGTCTGTACAAATGCTAATTGCGGAATGCAAGAATTACTTATTTATTGTAGCGCAATTGTCTTCAAATCTTGGTCAAAAAAATTAAATGACAATGTAAACCTGCAAGTTCAACATAATTTAAAATAGCTACTTTTCTTCGAAGGAAATTCATAAAACAAAAAACTTTCAATTCTTAATAAACATTTTAAATCCTTAAAACAGTTTAACATTTGACGCTGAACGCATAAATATAAAATAATGATTTCTTCTTCTAATAATCCATAATAATCAATTTAAAAACTGTTCAAAGGTTTGGCCCCTTGCAGCAATTCAGGCATCACAACGCACATTGAGAGACTGGATGGCATTTGTGCATTGCTCTAGTGTAATCTGTTCCCAGGCCCATCTGATGCGATGGATGTGGTGCTCCCTTGTGCCAATGGGCTCCCTCTAGACCAAATCTTTAATGTGTCCCCATGGGAAGAAATCCAAGAGCTTGAGGAAGATCGAGCCGGCCAAGATACCGGCCCACCACGTCCTATCCGAAGCCATCGATAGTTAATGCCCGAACAATTTTGGACGGCCCTCCAGTAGTAGGCTGGACTAAAACCCAGCTTCCCAATCTTTGTGACAAAAGGACTTCCTCCAAGAACACCGACAGTTTATTATCGAGAAATGAGTGGAAAGTCACAAGTCAAGGGGTCAAAAAATAGAGACCCATTATTTTTTTATTCCACACAAAATCGGAGGCATACTCTCTTGTATATTTTCTGGGTGGGGGGAGGGGGATTAAAGGAGGTAGAAGTGGGGGTACGGGTGGGAGGGCGAGTGAAGGGGGTTAAAGATAAAACATATACTTTTAATATATAATTGAGAAAAATTACCTTGGCCCGGCTCATCAGCCAGTGTGGCAATTTAAACATAAAATCAATAAATGAGAAACTAAAAACTCGTAGGTACTACGTCGTATTCAAAAATAATATTTTTCAATGGTTTTCTTCCTTCTTACGAAGGGGGAAACACGCTCATCGTGAAGTTACAGGTGTGTAAGTGGTAGAATTATGAATAATTATTTTTTAATAAATGATTGTAATATTTTTTATTGAACTAAATATCATTTAAACTGCTATTGTATTACTAGATATGTACCACAACATTAACAGAGTAAATTGTCTCGTTCCTTATTTATTGGGACATCTGCGATATTGTAGTAACGCCCAACTGTAAGACAGAAATAATTTTAAAAAATATGCATATTTGTTATATTTATGAAATTAGACAATAAAAGAACTTGTAAATAACAAGCAAATAACCACGTGCTGTTGGGATTATAAAAGGGTGGCAACCTATAGATAACCCGACGTTAATAGCCAGTGTTGATAGGCCGTTAAACACTATCCAAAAAAAACTAGCAAATAGTCTAAATAATTCTTATATTTGGTTATGCCTCCTAAGGACTTATTATAGAATATTATTGAGTATCTTGGGAAACACAAGCATCTATTGCAAACCTGTAGAAAGTCCGTCGATAATAGCCCAATGGTTGTTCGTTAAACAAAAGTAATATGAATATTTGAATAAAACAAGGTAATTAAATGAAAAAGTAAGTTGAGAAGGAGGATTAAGTAATTTCCTCTTAGGATACTGAGAGTTTCCTGTGCATTGTGGTGCCTAAAATATTTCATTTCTTTCATTTTAGCACTTTCCTCCGAAGGAAAGTAGCTATTGAGGTTGGACTCATGACGGAATTTTTGAAAAATTTCTTCAAATCTTTATCGATCCTACCTAGCAGACACCGAAAATGACCCCCGTTAAAATTTATATATATATATATATATGCATATATATATATATATATATATATATATATATATATATATATATGTCTGTTAACACGATAGCGGCCAGAATTTTTGTTTTTTCGTCACGAAACTTGGTATATAGCATTCAATTAGCAAACGATTGAACGAGTTCGTTAACCACCAAAGTCGGTTCACCGGAAGGGGGGGTTTACCCCGAACCCAAAACACTAATTTGACTATGTCAGCCGTAATATTTGTTATATTTCAACGAAACTTGGTATTCGTAGTGGTAATATAGAGAAAAAAGTGAGATATAAAAATGAACTAAATCGGTTCATTAGAAGGGGGGGGGGGTTTACTCCGGACCCACAAAACCAATTCGCCACTACCAGCCGTGATTTTTGGTATATTTCGGCGAAACTCGGTATTCGTAGTGGTAATCCACAGGTAAATATGTGTTGTAAAAATAAACTAAATCGGTTCATTAGAAGGGGGGTTTACTCCGGACCCAAATTCCTAATATACTCATACCGGTCGTAATTTCTGCTGTAGTGTAACGAAACGCGGTATACGTCATGGGTAACTCATGAGAAAGAAGTGTTGTAAAAATGAGCGGAATCGGTCAATCGGAAAGCGGGGGTTTAATTTGTAATATATTTCAATAGAAAAGCCCGCCAGACGTAGGTTCACAAAGCCGCCGCAAGGAGCGCTTTCTACCACTAGAGTGACTGTATCCTGTTCCTGCGTTAGATCAAAATACGATAATATGAGGTTTTTTGTATTTATTACGTAGTGAAATAGGTACCATGTGTAAACATAACTCTGGAAGCAAATTAATAATTGATCAGTTACTCATTACAAATTTAAAAGAGAACTATTCATGTTTTTATTTTATTTATGTAGGATATTTTAAGCAAATTGTTCTGGAAAGCAGTCTACACTACCCAAATTCTGAGGAAAGTGCTTAGTTATGCAGCTCCTGCGTGACGGACTTTTATTCATTCGGATAAGTGTTTAAATATTCAAGAAAGATCAAAACAAAAGATTAACTGTTTTAAATCCAAGCATTCAAAATGACACGAGGGAGAAAAGAGGAATCTCGCTAAAATGACGCAGATCCAGTGAGTCGGACTTTTTTTTACATTTAACATGCAAATTTATTTTACTGCTACAATCAATTATAAAAACAAACATTAAGAAGCCAACACTTTCCAGGATTTGAGCACTTATTTCTCCGACTGTGATCATCCTATTTAAAAGGTTTTTTTAAACCGTTATAGTAGAACATTTAGTACGCTTTTAAATGGTTACTGCCCACTTACCACGATTTCCCAAACGTTTTCAGGATATTTAAAAAATATAATCCCAAAAATTATCATGTCTGTTAATACATTTTCTTTTTTTCTAAAACTTGCCTAACTTCACACGTAACCAAAATGAAAAGAAGTTAGTTTGTGAGAATATCAAACATAAAGAAAAATATTCAAATGAATCCATTGTTTTTATGTACTCGAACTAAAAATTAGTTAGGGAAACTATTATTATTAACTTTTCTCGAAAACGGTTACAGATATCGTATTAGAAATGGTTTCATTCGTTTTTCTGTACAGACACACACGCACGCACACACACACACACACACAAACACACACACACACACATATATATATATATATATATATATATATATATATATATATATACATATATAAATTCACACATAAACTTGAACTGCCGGTATTTTCGTGATCTATGGGATCTGAAACGCAAAATTTTCTAGTCGGCACTTCCATATTGCGTCATGAGGACAACCTCATAAGCGGGGTTCCTCCCCGCTTATTATCCGGTTTCTCCCTCCCCCTATGGAGGGAGGGAGAAACCGGGCTTAAAGGACGAAAATTGTAAGAAGACGGGCATTGTAAAATGTACTTTGATCATTATTGTATAACCTGACCAAAATTTAATTGCCTTTACTGCAGAATTTATTACCTGTCTGACATTAGTGTAATAACAGTTAGTAGCGTCGTAACCTCTTCGACAAATATCACAATTCTCACAGCCGCCGTCTGAAAAGAAAAAAGAACTTTCGGAAAATGTACCACATATGGTTTACAATATGTGGTTTGCTTTAGAAAAGTGTACCACATATTGTTTTACTTACCAACAATTTTATGTCAACCATTGAATATTGAATGAAAAATGATTATTGTTACAATTACAAATTAAAGATTCGCTTTATAGAAAGGGATACATCCTTATTTATCATTACATTTTTATATTTTACAATATGATAATTTATTACATTATAAGCATCCTCAACAAAGGTAATTTTGTCCGATGATATTTATTAACACTTTGATCACAGGTGACACTATAGTTCCTATTGTTTTTCCTTGTGCGTGTGTGACGGACTTTTTTTTTTTTAATAATAAATTTTAATATTGATACCTGTATTGCGGCATGTCTGTATAGCTTGAAGGAACCCCTGATAATCTTCGTTAGAAAAAACTGTGGTTCTCGTCTGTTCAATTGAGTCCCAAGCAATTGTTCCGTTGGGATACATCTGCAAAAATGATAATGTTATCTAATGAGCAAAATAATTGTATTTTCGAATTCAAAAATTTTCTATTATAAAAAGAAATATTAGAAAAAAAATACAGTACCTCGCCTGCTGCTTGTAGCTGGCATGATATAAAGCACTGAAATGAATAAAGCAATGAAAATGATATGACACTAAATGAGAATTTATTTATTATAAGCCAATGGTAATTTAGATTTTACATTTGAATTGGAACAATTATTAACATTAACAATTATTTTAAAATACCTGTACTTCTGGCGTAGGTGGAGGGAGTGCGGTGTAATTTAGAACAGTAGATATAATACTCTTTCCAACTTCTGAAATTCAAAAATATAACTCATTAATATTATTGTAATCATTTCATTGTTTATATGTTGTTACCCTTCTATAATCTAGTCTAAGGGGATTGTTTGATAGTGTAGTTGGTTTTGTTAGGTCTAAATATAAACTGGTTTATTTAGACGAACGACTTCTTAAAACATTTGATCCTCCCGCAATGTCTTCTTTTGGCTAGCCAATGCCCTAATCGGTAAGGCAGATTTATTTCCTTGGCTAGTTCCTAACCTAATGAGTAGGGCTCCCATGTCATCACAGGCTCATACAGCCAACTTCCTACATGGATATGTGCAGATGCTGTCAGGAGTAAAAACTTAAACCTTAAGGTTCGGCAAGTGGTGACCCGGACAGTTTGTCTAACAACTTCACTGGTGCGGGCCGAAAAAGAAGTTCTCCCCCACTACTCCCTTACTGATGTGGGGCGAAAATATGATCCCTCCACGCTACTCCCTCACTGATGCGGGCCGAAAAGGACTTTCTCCCCGCGCTACTCCCTCACTGGTGCGGGCCGAAAATATGTTTCCGCCACGCTACTCCCTCACTGATGCGGGCCGAAAAGGACTTTCTTCCCGCGCTACTCCCTCACTGGTGCGGGCCGAAAATATGTTTCCGCCACGCTACTCCTTCACTGATGCGGGCCGAAAAGGACTTTCTCCCCGCGCTGCTCCCTCACTGGCGCGGGCCGAAAATATGTTTCCGCCACGCTACTCCCTCACTGATGCGGGCCGAAAAGGACTTTCTCCCCGCGCTACTCCCTCACTGGTGCGGGCCGAAAAATACGTACTCCCTTACTGGAGAGTGCATATACGTTCGTGAGGAACAAGAATAGTATTTGAATAGCTTCGCTTTTATTATGAAATATACATAATTTCTCGTGAAGTACGTGGCTCCTTAATTTGTTTCCTCTGATCAAAAGTACCTTACGGAAATACTTACAGGAAGGCATTGGAAATTTACTTATTAAGCCCCTTGTCCCTCCTGTTTCTTCCTTAAAGGAGAATCATTTAACCAGGTAACGCCTCCCGTACGGTAATAGGTAATAATGAGGTTCTTATATTTAAGATTTAATACAAAAACAGATTTTTCTTTAAAATGTTCACTGACCTTGAGGAAGGTGGTATTGACTCTGACACTGATTGAAAGATGCATATACGTTCTGAACATACTGCTGTATTTGTTGACTTCTCACATCACTTCCTGAAAGCTAAAGTAAAATATCTATCTGAATTATTGAACTTATTATAACCAGTTACTCGAAAACAAGTGCTACTCAAGGCTACTTGGAACGTTTTGCAATATGGGGTAGAGGGTGTCTTAAGGAGAGGATGGCATTCTGTTGACGAAGCTTGCAAATTAGGCGGACAACTAATATGAGTAGGGCTATTTGAATTTTGACTGGAACCTCCCAGAAAGTATTACCCACTCCCCTCCCCCCAAAAGTATTACAATGTGACGTTTGGAAACACTTGAGGAGAAGATGGGCTTATGCCCATCACAGAAAAGTGGTACGTCGACAAGTGGCCCCCTGAAGTGGTGGAAGCTCACTAGAAACTTGAGCCAGAATGGTTGCTCGGTATATCCGCATAAATTGGCATAAACCCTATAGAGAATCCTTTCACTCATAACCTTATATCCTTATATCATTCACCTGGCTCTCAGAAAATTCGCGTCACGGCAGACGGAGTGGCAAATAAAAATAATATGTAGGGGGGGTCTTTGTAATATCTTTATTCTGAAATATTTGTTCTGCTCAAAATTTAACTTATCATGTAAATATTATTAGAAAAAATACCAATACAAGACGTTTTTACTATTGAATGTAAAACTTACTGAGAACATTACAGCAGCCCAAAAGGCTGATACTAATACCGTGGATTTGTAGTGAACCATTTCTTGCAATGAAGCTACTGACAAAAATACTGATATTTATATCTTTACTTTATGTAGATGAAGCAGCAATCCACGAATTTAGTCCCTTGAACTTGGAGAGACTGTACTTGAAAAACAGGCGGGGGGGGGGGGAGTTATTATACAGTATGCTCTTTGTGATAACTTACCTTGGAGACCTTGGATTTTCAATGATAAGAATATTTGGCAACATATTCAATTTGTTCATTCTTCGGGCAAATACAATCAGAAATTTATATCCAAAATTTATAAGTTATCTATTCAAGATAATAACTTAAAGAACAGAATTTAAGAAGTACTATTTTAAAATGAAAAGAAGTAAGTAGATGTGGATATCGTGTATTAAGGCAGACCGACAAGAAACAAACAACAAAATAAAATAAACATAACAAACAGATGAAACGTTTGCATCAACAATAGTTAAATTAATAGATTTAAAACAATTCTTCATGAAGGTACAAGAAATGTTAATTTAAAAGACGGCGCACAGTGGAGCCGAATGGCGAAAAAGCGTAAAACATTGAACATCTCGAGAACGGATTAACAAAGGAACCTGGGGCCGACCTAATTCGACTCAGAACAAAAAAACATCACGTTTAATTGTTTTTATTTAAAATACAATTAAAGAACCAATGAGGGAATGAAAGCCTTTTGGGACGTTAACAATGTTTGAGATTTTCGGAATAGGTTTAACTCATCAAAACAAGTTGCAACAAGTATTTTTAGTGTATATTTAAATTAATTCAGGGTAACTTTGTTGAAGGAATACGTCGAAGTTTGTACCACCCAACAAGCACTCACACAAATCGCGGTATTTAATTTTAACTCATGAGAGCTCATGACACAACGTTAGCACCAGAGATGGGTATAATTTTAATTATAAATAAAAATACGAATTTATTCGTACTTCATGTATTTGTAAATACGAATATAAACAAATTCATATTCATAAGTGTGAATACGAATTTATTTTTATTCACTATATTAAATATAAAAATACAAATAAAATTTTATTCGCAAATTTTCCTGCGAATATAAATAAATTCACAGAAAAAATTATAAATAATCACAAAAAATGTTTATATTCACAAAAAATCAAGTGATTAAAAAACATCTCATTAAAATATACGAATAAAAATGTATTCGCATTATAATTTGTGAATAAAAATTTATTCACAGTAAAATTCGCAAATAAATTATGAATTTATTCGTATTAAGATTTTTTTTTTTTTTTTTTTTTTTTTTATGGAGGTACAGATGACGGGGTAAAAAAAATCTAGGCGCAAATAACCTAGACGTTAAGCGCCTTAAAAAAAAATATCATTTTATCGTTAATTTGAATAAATTCATAATTTATTTGCGAATTTTATTGTGAATAAATTTGTATTCGTATGTTTTAATGTGATTTTTTTTTTTTTTGTAATCAGTACTTTTTGTGAATATTCACATTTTTTATGATTATTTACAATTTTTTCTGGGAATTTATTTGTATTCGCAGGAAAATTTGCGAATAAAATTTTATTTGTATTTTTATATTTAATATAAGTGAATAAAAATAAATTCGTATTCACACTTATGAATAAGAATTTATTTTGTAAGGCCCCGTTTTCCCTTCGTCTTTGTTAAGTGAATAAGAATGAGAGAAAAGGTTGGCTGCCCATCTCTAGAGATGAGAGAACCACGAATCAGCAAACGTTGCGTCTGGGTTGTTGGAACTGCACGTGGCTGATTCGTAAGATTCTCGGAAGATTTAAGACCTGACAAGAGTTTCTAGTCCAGCCACCTGCTAAAGCAAGAGTGGGGCACAATGGGTATAAAAAGCTGGCTTACCTCCGACGGGAGAGAGTCCACGCCCGTTCCTGAGGTCTTGGCCGCGATGGCGATGAGAGGTAAGTCAGTTCCAAAGTATGCTCCAACCTCCCCAAATGATATGTGATTACTCTTATCTAGCGGTTTCTCTCTCACTCAACCTTTTCTCTCGTCTTAGCGATGTTTTATGATATTTATGTATGTGTTAGTAACCTCAGTGTAAATTATAGTTTTGAAAGGAATTTCCGCTTCTCTAAAATATTTCCCCATTATCTATTCCTTTAAATCCCGTCCTTGCTAATCGGCCCCTTACAAATGGTGTCAGGTGTGGGGTTGACTGCGAATAATTTTAAAGAAGCGAGTGAAGGAGCTTGCAAAGTAGCGAGTAGCTAGGAGACGGCGGGGGGGAGCTGAGAAAGCGACTCTTATCTTCTCGCGAGGCTGTAGCGGGCAGCGGGGGCTAGCTTATCGTGTTCGCTGTAATCGGACACGCTGTTTACATCGGGCACTCTGTTGATGATTACGGTGTAAGATATGGGATAATATCTTAGCGTATTATTATACGGCCCGTGATTTAGTTTTTTTTTGTAAGGGTTTTTGTAATATAGGCGTGCGGGTACTTATTTTAAAGCACATAAGATGGCGAATCCAGAAGAACTAATTACGAACCTGAAGGGCCAACTAGAGGAGGCTTTAAAGGCTAATCAGTTATTTAAGGAAGAACTAACAAAGTCCCGGGAGTCAGCACGAATGTCGGGGTCTATGGCGCCGAGGCGGGATATGTCCTTACAGGCGATGGTAGCACCTTGGTCAGGCGATGATTCTTCGGTCCCTGTCACTGACTACTTGAATGGACTGGAATTAGTAGCAGATAGTGGGCAATGGGAGGATAAAGATATGGCGCTCGTGGTCCGGATGCGCCTCAAGGGCTCAGCCGCGTCTTTTCTGGCGAGTCGTACCGATTTACAAGGGCCCGGGGTGCCCTACGACACTATTAAGGTGGCTCTCTTGGAAAGGTTTAGGGAGGTTAGGCGTCACGAACAGTTTTTACTACAATTGAGCAACATGAGGCAGGAAAAAGGGGAGGGGGTCAGAGCGTTTGCCGACCGCTGCCGTAAGCTAGGGGAAAAATCCTGTGGGGCATCAGGTTCAGAGGAGGAACGCAAGGGTGCAAGGAACCTTTTGGACAAAGTTGTCCTGTCAGCTTATTTGTCGGGGCTGAAGGGAGAGATAGGACAGCAAACCCGTCTTAGCTTCCCTTCTAATTTGCAAGGGGCTGTCGAAAGGGCCACTGCTATCGAGGAGGAGCTGGGCCGAGGAGAGTCGCAGCATTTTACGTGTAGAGAAGTGGTAGCTGTGGAATTTTGTGAGGGAGATGAACCTCTAGGACTTGAAGAAAAGGGAGTAGCCGTTGCAGCGAGCGAGCGAAAGGAAGCGTGTTTTAGGTGCGGAGTCAGGGGTCACTTCGCCCGTGACTGTCGAAGGGCATGGCAACCAGTTAGAGGTACAGGCCGTCAGAATATGCGGTGCTACCAGTGTAATGGGGTTGGTCATATAGCCAGAGAGTGCAAGGGCAACCAAGATCGGGGGGCAAGGGGGGAAAGTCCTAAAATTCAGGGGCGTTACCCAAATGCGAACGGCCGAGGGATGCCCCCTGCCCGAGGCCCACAATAGATCGGGGGGACAAGCGTATAAATGACCTACGAAAAACTTGCGGGGTGCCCCGCCTTATTATCCCAGTAAAGGTAAATGGGCAAGACTTGGAGATGATGGTAGATACGGGAGCGGACATCACAGTTCTTAATCGGCCTGCGCCGGGGGCGGGGCTTCAGCCAGTTTCTTTTAAGGTCCGCGGTGTAACAGACCATTTATTGCCGCTGGAAGGGGAACAAGTCGTGGACATTGAACTCCCAGGGTTTTCTTTCCGACACAGGGTCGCCGTAGCCCGGGTGCTCCCCTCGGGAGGGGGAATCCTCGGTCGAGACTTGCTAGGCCGCGTTGGAGCTAGAATAAGTATAGGTGGAAGGAATTACGACTTGGGGACCCTTACCACTTCTCTTGGGGTGTCTTCGACAGAGACGGTAACCGAGGCTCAAAGTGAAGAAAGAGACAGGAAGTGGATCGAGGGGGTCGTGGCTAGGACCCGTATCTTGGAAGAGAAGTGGTCTTGCCCCGGTGCAGGAGTTAGTTCGTCAAACATTATCAGTACTGCCGGATCCGCAGGGGGTTGTACCGTTAGCCAGAAGAGTAGCTCCGGAGACGCTCATACAATAAGTAATGGCTCCGGGCGCGAAGCACGCCGGAGGGAACGGAAATCTCCTTATGTCAGATTGTGCCAGGAGGTATCCCTTCCGGCTTATTCTGAGGCGACAGTGGCTGTTCGAGTGCCTGCGGCCATAAGGCGGGGTAATATTTTAATTGAGCCACTAGAAGGGCTTACATCTGGAGTGCGCACAGGGCGTAGCGTGAGTGAGGTCGTGGAGGGATCCGCGTGGATACAGGTGGTTAATCTCAGTGGAGGGTCAGTCGTACTACGTCGTGACTCCCCTCTTGGTAGGGTTGAGGAAGGTAATTGGTCACTGGCAGAAGGTCAAGGTGAGTCCCCCACCAAAGCGAAACAAACCGTAAAGACAGGGTCGGACCTACAGGAGAAGCTCCGACACCTCCCCGTGGTAGAAAAGAAGCCCTTGTTGGAGCTTCTTTCTCGCTTCCAGGATCTCTTCGAAGAGCCCAGAGGGGAAGGTTGCGCGCTACCCGTCCAACATCGGATAGTTACGGGTAATGCCCGACCTGTGGTGAAGAGCCCGTATAGGGTCCCGTACGCGGAGAAAGCCGTGGTGGCGGAGCAGCTGAATTCTATGCTGGAAAGGGGTATAATTACGCCCTCCACTAGCCCCTGGCAGGCTCCAGTTGTACTAGTAAAAAAGAAATCGCCGGATGGGGAGGTGCGATATCGGTTTTGCACTGATTTCCGGGGGCTTAATGCCGTTACTCGGGTGGACACATACCCTCTACCCCTGATTCAGGAAACCCTAGAACAGCTCGGCAATTGCCGGTACTTTAGCACACTGGACTTAGCCAGTGGATACCATCAAATCCCCATAGCCCCGGAAGACCAGGAGAACCAGGAGCGTTCACCACCGAGGGAGGCCATTTCGAGTACAGGAAAATGGCTTTCGGATTGGCAGGGGCTCCGGCTACCTTCCAAAGGTTGATGGAACAGCTATTAGGTCGTCTAAAGGGTACCGGCTGTTTTGTCTATCTCGATGACGTAGTGGTGCACAGCGCCACACTCGGTGAGCATATCGCCCGGCTGGAGGAAGTATTTAACTTACTTCGCGGGGCGAATTTAAAGGTCAACCTACGAAAGTGTACATTCGCGGCCAAGGAGGTCATGTACTTAGGGCATGTGGTGACTGACAGTGGAGTCAAACCCGACCCTGGAAAGGTGGAAGCAGTGAAAACCTTTCCGAAACCACGGAATGCACGCGAGGTACGTAGCTTCCTCGGTTTAGCGAGCTACTATCGCCGTTTTATCCCGGAGTTCGCAAGTAGGGCGAAAGCCCTTACTGAGCTAACAAAGACTCGAGCTACTTTTGTCTGGGAGCCTGCGCAGGAGAAATCATTCGCGGACCTGAAGGAGGCCTTGACCTCCGACCTTCTACTAGTGTATCCGGACTTCCGAGACCCCTTCGTGCTCTCTACGGACGCTTCCGGAGTAGCTCTTGGGGCTGTGTTGTCTCAAGTGCAGGGAGGCGTCGAGAGGCCCATTTGCTATGCCAGCAGGCAATTGAAGGGGCCGGAATGTAACTACTCTGCCACTGAACGAGAGTTGTTGGCGGTCGTTTGGGCGACAAAGCTCTTTCGATGTTACTTGCTTGGGCGAAAATTTAAGTTAATTACCGACCATGCTGCTCTTAAATGGATGCTAAGTCTGAGGGACCCCTCTTCTCGGCTGACTCGATGGGCCTTGCGCCTTGAGGAATTCGAATATGTCGTTGAACACAAGCCCGGAGTGAATCATAAAAATGCAGACGCGCTAAGCCGCTCCGTTGCTGAGATACGGACCCGGTACCCCCTCACCCGGAGCCACATCCGGAGGGCCCAAGAGCAAGATGACTGGTGCCAGAAGCTGGCAAGGAAGGGCGGTAGTGTCAGGGCCGATGCAGAAGGATTGTGGTACTGGGCTGTTGATCTCGAAGGGAGTGATTGGCGTCTCCTAGTTCCGGAGTCGCTTAGGCTAAAGATCCTCGAATACCACCATTCGAAGCCATGGGCGGGACACCCGGGTATAGAACGCACGCTTGCCAACTTAAGGGGGTCCTTTTATTGGCCCTCTATGGAGAAGGATGCACGGAACTTCGTTGAGAGCTGCCATAGGTGTGCTCAGCGAAAGAGCCCACCAGGCCTGAAGGTGCCTCTGGAAGTGCCGTATGTGGCCAGTGGCCCATTCGAGCAAGTGTCATTAGATATTTTTGGCCCTCTACCAAGGTCAAGGAGAGGGCATAGATATCTACTGACTTTTATCGACAATTTTACGAGGTACGCCGAAGCAATCCCTATAAAGGAGCAGACCGCTCAAGAGACGGCCGTAGCCTTTGTGGAGAATATTGTGACGAGACATGGTGTGCCAAAGAGGCTGCTCACTGATCAAGGGAGAAACTTTGTTTCTTCTCTCTTCAAGGAAGTATGCAGAGCTCTTAGGATAAAAAAGCTGCAGACTACAGCCTATCATCCGGAGTGCAATGGCATGGTAGAACGCCTCCATCGCACGATCACGGATTCGATCACACATTTTGTGCGGCGGGATGGTAGAGATTGGGACCGTTGGGTCCCTTATGCAGTTATGGCCTACCGAGCCATCCCCCACTCCTCGACTGGGTACTCCCCCAATTACCTACTTTTAGGACGGGAGTTAGTCACCCCTTTCGACTGCGATCTAGGGCCTAGCTTGAACCAGGAGGACCGAGATAGGCTCTTACCGGAAGATCATGTGATACAGCTACGGAAGCGGCTTTCGGAAGCATATCGAGAGGCGTTGGTACGATCCGAGCGATGTTATCAACGTCGAACAGCCTTCGTAAACTCTCGGAGGAAAGAGCGCCAGCTAGCAGCGGGGGACTGGGTGTACTTAAATGTGCCAGCGGTCAAACCGGGCCACTGTCCGAAGTTCCACCGTCCATGGACGGGGCCGCATCAAGTCACCCGTGTACTCTCCCGGGTTAATTATGAGGTCGAGCTGTCTACCGGGGCGCGAGCAGTTGTGCACATCAACCGCCTTAAGATGGCCGCGACTAAGGGGAATATGGATCCGGAGAGAGAGGAGGCTGAAACGGCTAATAGGTCGTACCGCGAAGAACAGGACGAGGAAGAGGCCAACGACGAGTGGTCTTGGGCGATGGAGCCAGGGCTTCCATATGACTTAAATTACCAGACGCCAGACCGGGCTGGTGACGCGGAAGAAGGGGAAAGCGAGGCAAGGGCGACCGATCATTCTGACTGTCCCGTGAGTGCGGGGGCATCCCCTTCGTGTCCAGATCCTAGTTGTCCTCTCGGCGGCCAGTTTTCGTCGCCACCTTCGGAAACGACTACCCCCGATGAGGTCCTATCCGACTCAGCCCTATCTGAGGGAGAAGTAGGTCAAGAGGAGGAAGCCGAACGGAGCGGTTCACCCCAGCCTATAGGACGGGTGGAGGGCGCAAATGAGGGGGGGAGGCACCGCGAAAGATCCGGACGTTTATACGGCCGACGGGGCATAGACTCCCAGCCTGCGAGTGGGCGTCGTTCCTCCTCTAGTTCTCCGAGCAACGACCCCAAGGATGCCACCTGGACGCCAGGAGTGCGGGAACAGGGACCACGGCCACGATCACCATATTCCCTCCGGAGGAGAGGCGTTCAGAGACCTAACGATGAGTAGGTGTGGGACGCGCTTAGGAAAAGAGCTAAATCGCCAGTAAACGACTCCTAAACATCTACTTACCGGGCTGTCATCGCGGGTGATTCTAGAGTTCTGACTATTGGCATGAAAATTTGAGTTATATTACAATGTCGTGGGTTACGCGCCTGGGCAGGGTGGTTTGTAAACTTTCAAGAAAATTTCCGAAAAAGGAAGCAAAAGTTTAAACCAATCTTTCACACATCACAAACCCTTTTCCGTAGTTCCCTGTACCTTTCCTCGTCCTATCAAAAGCCCAGAAAACAGAGTAACGGAATTCCTATATATAATCAAAAAATTACACAACGGAGGCACTTCGATGAATGGAAAGTTGAGTAGAGAGATGCTAGGTCCAAGAGAGTTGACTCTGATTTTGGGGAAGGAGAGAGAGGCTCTGCCAATTGGACTGACACTCCTCTCGGAGGGAAGCTGATGTCATGATAAACATGTAACCAAATTTCAGAAGTAGATCTCATCGCCACTAATACTGGAGTAGTAGCATTGGACAATTCCAGATCAGAAGATGTTGCTTCATCGAATTCTTGTCCTGCCCTTAACGAAAATAAGACAGGAAGGATGGTTACAGCTCAGCCGGAGAGGGGCGTTCTTCTTGAAGAGTTGAAACGAGGAAGCCTACGCAATCCTTCGGTATTAGGATAGAGCCTGATGTGGACCTAGGATACCTTAGATCTGTCCTGCCGAGTTCTTTCACAGAGAAACACCTTCCTGTATAGTCTCGTCATTTCGCCAGAAGATGAACACGTCAAAAGAATGGTGGCAGTGGACTTTGGTGAATCTTGGATCTTCGACCACATGGATTTGGGACGAGCACAAGAAGCTATTGTGGAATACCATGCTTAAAACAATTCGCCTCCTTCTTCGATGCAGCGGAAAGTTTCGTGACAGCGATAACAGAGTGGATATAGGACCGCTCGTAAATAAAGTGATTGTGAAAATAGTGTTCTGTATAGTTAGAGAATAATAGTAACTTAAGGACGGGTAGTGTTAAAGGTAAAGTAATGTTCCAAGGGAAACATGACTTTAAAAAAATCGGGGGGTGACGTAAGGCCCCGTTTTCCCTTTGTCTTTGTTAAGTGAATAAGAATGAGAGAAAAGGTTGGCTGCCCATCTCTAGAGATGTGAGAACCATGAATCAGCAAACGTTGCGTCTGGGTTGTTGGAACTGCACGTGGCTGATTCGTAAGATTCTCGGAAGATTTAAGACCTGACAAGAGTTTCTAGTCCAGCCACCTGCTAAAGCAGGAGTGGGGCACAATGGGTATAAAAAGCTGGCTTACCTCCGACGGGAGAGAGTCCACGCCCGTTCCTGAGGTCTTGGCCGCGATGGCGATGAGAGGTAAGTCAGTTCCAAAATATGCTCCAACCTCCCCAAATGATATGTGATTACTCTTATCTAGCGGTTTCTCTCTCACTCAACCTTTTCTCTCGTCTTAGCGATGTTTTATGATATTTATGTATGTGTTAGTAACCTCAGTGTAAATTATAGTTTTGAAAGGAATTTCCGCTTCTCTAAAATATTTCCCCATTATCTATTCCTTTAAATCCCGTCCTTGCTAATCGGCCCCTTACAATTTATATTCTTATTTACAAATATATTAAGTACGAATAAATACGTATTTTTAATTATAATTAAAATTATGCCCATCTCTGGTTAGCACCTAGAATGAACTCGAATTAAAAGTGTTTTGACGTGTGAACATGCATTATCGGAGTCTATTGGCTAAACTAAATAGTGCAACTAACAAAGGCGTACTCTAATTCTTTTAGAGACGCGCAGATGATTTTTTTTATAAAATTTACTTTAAGACGTGTACTTTGGAAAATGATCTTTCTCGGAGGAAGCCGGAGCTTTGTTTGTGATCATAGCTGTTTTCAATTTTTATTTAAAATACGTAACTTTTAGCGTTGTAAAGCAATCTAATTTTGTTTTTCTCAATTTGACTGATATCTGGCTTATTTGACCGCTGTAGAGCAGGGAAAAATTTGGTAATTTTTTCTCCCTGTTTTATTGTGCGGCACTCCTCGAGGTTGTAAGTTAGGTGGTATTTTTGCAAGAACTTTTCTTTTCGAATGAAAAATGGAACAATCTCCAATTTCCTGTTTATCTTTGCAAATGAAGGAGAATTGATACCTATTCGGAGTACCTTGTTTTGGAAGGGTTGTCAACGTTTTATTTGGGTGATTCTGGCGCCAAACCAGACTGACCTTGCGTTTGGAATAGGGGAAATATCAATTAGAGATGCTAACCACAGGTGTATTTTAAGAGGGTTTTTCTACTTATTATTAGTATTACATTTTATGGTCCATTTATTATTAACTACGAATTTTAGGACGGGTAACCTATAGATAACCCGTCCGTTTTTAGCGCGGTTCCTCCCTCCCCCATAGGGAGGAACCCCGCTTATATTCTATTTATTAATGGATAATTGTTTATCATTCTTTTGTGATCTTCTTGTAGTGAATGCGTTGTCGCCATGTGAATCTTGAGTACAGATCTATTCCGAGGTGGCATATATTCTGGCCCTCTGTAGTCCAGAGAATAAAATAATGCTCTATTTTCAGCTGTGGTAAATCTTCATTAATAAATTTGTAATTAAAAAAGCTTTACAAAGACATTTGTGAGGGCTGATAGTGAGTTTCCATATTCTGAACAAGGCCAATACTTTGTATTCCGCTTCTTACAGATGATAGCTTCGTTTAGGTGTCGTCGTGATAGTGTATGTGTCCACTGCAAAGGTCACTGTGTTTTTGGTTGATACATATTACTGCAGTGCAGGATGTTGAGCATTGAGATGAGTACAGTCCCCTACGGTACACCAGATTTGTTATATTTTTCTTCGTTCTGAGTGTTGTTTTTACACCAACTTAGTATGTTATTTCTTGCAGAAATAAAGAATTGATTTAGTAGACAAATCCTAGGACTGGTGGTATTCTGTAGGTTGTTCAGCAGTTTGAGTTCGGGGTCTTTAAATCTTTACTATCTTTTCTTTTTTGATTTATTAAGGGTAGAATGCATATGGCAAGATTGTGGCTATTTACATCTCACTGGGGACATTATTTAAGAAGGTTGTACAGCCATGCTTATTGATTTCATGAAAAGTGTTATGGTCGTGTTGATCTCATCAGTGGAGTTGTATGTAAGAGAAATGTCCACGCTGTCATTCATTTCCACCTAGAATTTTTCTCAGTCGATAGGACCATTGATAAGCCGAGGCAGTATCAGTTCTGGTTTAGGGTTTTCGTGGAATGTAAGAACGACGGGAAAATGTTCAGAGTCTTGGTCCGCAAGTACATAAAGATAGACGTGGAAGTTATTAATGATGGCAATGTCTACTAAGTCGGATTTTTAGTGTCTCTAAGGCCTCGGGTACGATACCAGCGATGAGCGGCGAGCAACACAGCGACAGAGCTTTGAGCGGCAGAACGACGCCGGCTACGAAACAGAGCGACTGGGCGGTAATTTCCTTAAGTTTCTGTTATTGCATACTCCAATATATGTTTTTTTAATTGAAATATTAATATTTTAATATTTAATAATAAAAATTAATTTATTATTAAAAATTAATATTTTAAATGTTTAGTTAATAACAATATCTTACCTTGCAAGTTAAATATATTACCAATCTCTCCCCATAGTTTCTTCTTGGTTATGATCGAAATACTGTGTCTGTCATGCCATATTTTGCACTTTCGAAATTAAAAACTCACCTTCACTACCATCCAATTTACTCTTTTCTGTAATGTTCACAAGACAAAAGCTTGAAGATAACTGAGAGCGGCGAGCAAAATTTAATCTCATTTTTGAATTAAGATACATTTACGTTTTATGAAGATATGTCTGTCTGATTTCTTCCAAGCCTTATCACGATTTGAATGTTTAGATTCAACTATATCAGTGCTGATATTAAGTTACATGAGAAATTGTATGTAAAATTGTAGAATTTCATTTCTTTACTAGTAATTTAATAAACAAGGGAAACAAAAAATAAAAATCTTACTAGAAACGTTGTTCTAAATTGTATTAGCTTTCACTAAAAAAAATGCATTGAAATAGGTTAAGATTAAGAAACTGTAACCTTTTTTGTTACGAGCAAAATATAATGTCTGGGGTGAGCGAAGAGAAAAATTTTAAGTCTGGCCTGAACAGTGAGCGACAGGCCGGAACCTGCAAGCGACGACTACCTGTCGCTCATGCCTACTGTAGCCAGTCCTTCGAATGAAATGAATGAAAAGTTTTATTCTTATTCCGGGACAGGGAAGTCCCATAGGAATAATTTTGATATTACAAAATAATTTTGAATTTTACGTATAAACTTAAAAACTTATAAATGCTATCAGTATCAACATATAGTGTACAGCTTCAATATAGACTAGGTGTTGGGTAAAACTTGGAGGGATAGAAGGTGGTGGAAGAGTCGGGATTTAAAGGTTTCCAGGTTGGTAGAATGGCGGACAAACGAAGGCAAGGAATTCCATAGCGAGGTGGCACGGGTGACGAATGATTTTTCGAATATTGCTGTTCGGTGGGAAGGAATATAAAGATCGGAAGGACGAGATCGGGTGTTACGGGAGTGGACCGAGGATTTAAAATTAAGAAGTTGAAAAATATAAGAAGGTCTACGGGATTGAATTACTTGGTAAAGGACTGAGCCGAGGAAGTACTGACAACGATAAAGAGGGAATAGCCAATTTAGCTCCTGGTAGAAATGTGATATGTGGGAGTCTCAGGGGATCCCGAGGATAAAACGAATGAAACAGTTCATGAGGCGTTTGAGTTTTGCCTCGAGATCGCCAGAAAGTCCACCGTACACCAAACAACCATAGTCAAACTGGGGGAATAATAGGGAAGTTACGAGGAGTTGACGGGTCTTTGTTGGCAGGAGATGGCGGGAGAGGTTGAGCTGTCTCAGGATAAATATGGACCGACGGGAAATTTGGGAAATATGATTTTTCCAGGTCCTTCCTACTGCACTCTAGCTTAACTTTAATGTGAGCGACGTCGCTATGAAGCTTATTGGTTTTCGCTCATCGTTCATCAGTCATATGATAACGGAGGCCTTAGTCGGTTAACATGTCGGTTCGTCCGATGCTGAAATAATCGGTTCATGATTTCCTGTGTTTCATAGAAATACAAAAATAGATTTTACTAATTAAATCTCGTTTCATTACTGTAGGCCCCTCATTAAGAAATATTTGAAAATCTTCTGCATTATCCAAGTTTCAGGCTTTCTTCTTGCTGATACTATTTAAATTTTTCATTGAGAGTAGATCGTTGACCATTAAAATTTTGAAGGTAGATATTGAAGCGGTGGGTCAGTCTTGTGTTTTATTTTTTAGGTAAGAAAAAGTTCGACTCAGCGCTATTCCGTTTTTATCCATAGTGAAATTAGTAAAGGAATATAAGCAGTTATTAATTTGTGTTGATCTTTCGGAAATAATTACAAATATCTTTCTCATTTTCTTATCTTGTTTTACGGTTAAATGCAATTTAAAAATAAAACACTTTTTTCTTCTGCCTGTTTAAATTTATCGTTTTTTTTTGTTTTTTTTTAACACTTCCTTAACTAAAAATGTAAACAAAATTTAAATATCCCAGTTAGGCTAAATTTCAAAGATTTAGAAAATATTTCAATTGAACCCAATGATTCTAAGTACCCAAACCGAACATTAGTTTGAAATACTATTTTTAATCACTTTTCTCGGAAACGTTTAAAGATATCAATTTTTATTCATTAAAAGTGTACCTGGAAGACTAGAAACGAAAAGCCATAAGTGCAACTTAGTGATTTTTTCGCGTGAATTGCGCCCATAAGACTGTGTTCCGGTCGACGGAGTCTGCAAGTTAACGAACTTGGACTTTCAAATTAGAGAAAGTATTTTTGTACCAAATTTCGTCGAATTCGGGCCATTTTTGTGCCTGTGAGAGAGCGACCAGACAGATATATATATATATATATATATATATATATATATATATATATATATATATGAACATAGGCTATGAAAACTGGACGTTTCTTGTCAATATTTTCGGATTGTGTCGCCGAGTTAACGTTATAAGCGGCAATCCACGACAAAGTTAGGTACCAATAAGGATACAGGTAAATAAGAGGTAGAATTATTTACTATTACACAAGATTGTGATGTTTTTATTCACTAATTAACAATGGAACAATAATAATACAGCTGAATTTAAAAAAAAAATAAAATAAATTAATTAATAAGTTCCTCAATTATTGAGAAACCACCGTTATTGGAGAAACGCCAAACTGTGAACAAATAATAAAATAGAATAAGTATAATTACATACGATTTAAAATTACAATAACTGAATGATAAAATAAATAGAAAGAAAGCTAAGGAATATTTTGAATAACTTAAACGCCTTTTATAATCAGAACTACATTGGCTGCTGTTCTAATCATGTTACTAAAACTACCAAACAAAACAAGCTCCTACTCAGCCGAACTGCATGCTGTAATACTAGCACTGGACAACATACATAATACTCATCACAAAAACATTAATATATGTACTGACTGAGCGCGTGTCTTACATTACAGGACATTTACAATTTTAATCCTTTAATGCAAGATATAAACAGTAAAATTGCATTACTAAACAAGACAGTCACTCTGCATTAGCTAACAGGACATGAAGACATTGAACCAAGTACCAATGATGACTTACAAGCAAAACTTGCTGGACGAAAAGGTCTTAACGTACCAAGACTTCCACACTGAGGCTAAAGAAAGAATAACGCAAATTTGGCAAGAAACCTGGTTTAAAGTTACCGATAATAAATTAAGAGAGATCAAGGATACAGTTCGGGAATGGCCTTCAAGCAGGAGATGTAACAGACGAGAAGAAGTAGTCCTCTGCCGGCTGAGGATAGGCCATTCACGGCTGACACACTCATACCTTATGACAGGACAAGACAGACCAATATGCCAGTACTGCAATACAACACTTACTATTAAACATTTACTGACAGACTGTAGACTTAGGCAAAACACTAACTTACCACCTAACATCAATGAAATACTTTCCGATGACACCAAATATATCACAGACATATTCCAATTCCTTTAAAACACAAACATTTTGGATAAAATCTAGCAACACTTTTTTTTGCCTGTTTTAATTGTTTATTTTTTGTATGTATATTATTTATTTATTTTTTCTTTCTTTCTTTTATGTGTCTATTTACTTTGTTCACCTTTTCTCCCCATTTTCTTTCTCCCCCCCCTTTTATTTATAGAAATAAATATCACAGAGTGAGACACTGAAATATCAACACAGAATGGAGTCAATTCTCCCACAGTCCAATCTTTTTTTATAAGAATGCCATAATCAAATATTCAAACAAAAATTATGGCCACATTCGTCTACTTGCATACAATTTTTAAAAAATGTGTTATAGGCGTTAAAATGAGATGGGCTAGGAAGGATCGTGGCTCTAAGGGTATTTTCTGCTTGTTGTTTGGCAAGTACTCACCAAGGCGCCGAAAAAGACAAACGTCCAAACGCATATACATATATATGCTATAGTAAAATGGGCATTACTTAGCAAAATTTAATACATTTTATTGTTCAACTAGGCAAACCTAAAATTTTTTCGATCATCGCTCCTGTCACTAGAAACAAAGATAAAATGGGCGTATATAGGAAATAATTTCGGAGGGGGCTGGGAAAATCTCGGGGGGGGGGCTGAGACCATTTCCGGTGTATGGAATACTAACTATTTAGATCTAGGAAGAGTTTTAGCCAACTAAAACGCTATTACACTCAAAATAGAATATTTTTTATGAACTAAATGATATTATTTAGTTTATTTTTAAGGGTTTTATAAAATGTTTACCGATCAAATCAAACTTTCGGGGGGGGGGGGGGGGGGCATGAAAGATTTTTTTTTTCTCTGAATACATGTTTATTTAAAATCTGTACAATAAAATACAATAATTAATTGTGCTGGTAAATGAATACATATCAGTGTAGAACAGAATATGGAAGGAGCCAAACATTATCGACACTTCCTATTATATCTTAATATTTATTTTTGGTGTCTTTAACTGCTGTTAGTTTAGCTGGTCACGGGGCCAAAGTCTCTTAAGCCTCCTGGGGAGGTTTTTAGGATGGGTGTGGGTGGAAAGGGATTGACCTCTAGGATTTGGGTGGGATGACAACTTGGAATGAAAGGTTAGGAATCGGGATTTGGCGAGATCGTTTACGAAGGGAATATTAAGGTCGTTATGTAGGGCTTTGTTAGAGACATAAAAGGGAGCATTGACTATTCTACGAAGGACTTTGGATTGGAATGCTTGTATTCGTTGTATGTTGAAAGATAAGGTAGTATAAGACGTTAGTAAGGCCTATTGTGTATTATGCAGCGGAAACATGGTCCCTCTGTACAAGCACAATTAATATGCTGAATATTTTTGAAACAAAAGTGTTGGGAAAAATTTATGGATGGTTTGTGAGGTGGAGGCATCGATGAAATTCGGAACCATATGAACTATATAATAGCGGCAACATAGTTCATTTTGTAAAAACTAGGCGCATAGAATGGTAATTAGGCATTGTTCACTACAATGTATGGTACAAGAAGAAGAGGAAGGCCAAGGTAAAGATGGCTGGAGGAGGTTGATAGCGACCTGAAAGTACTGGGTGTGAGAAACTGGAAGAATAGGCATGATTGGCATGCTATCCAGGAAGGGGCTATAGTGTTTGCTGTATAGTAAGTATGGAAGTAAGCATTGTTGAAATATTACCTGTCTAATATTTGTGTAAAAGCAGTTAGTAGCGTTGTAACCTCTTTCGCATATATCACAATTATCACAGCCGGTGTCTGAAATTAAAACAAAGAATTTAAGTGAATTTGTTAGTTTCGTCAAATTAACCATTGATCTATACAAAAAACAATACCATGGTTATGCCAATAATTACATTATAAAGGTTTTCACTTGAGGTTAACGTGACCATTCGAAAGCCGAACAAATATTCTAGCAAGTGATTCGATTGGGCTTACTCAGTCGGATATAAGAAACTGAGAGGACATCTTTTGTTAGATTGTCTGGTTATTGCTTTTTTATTTCCATTGTTTATTTAAAAAATTTTAGTGAATGTTCAATCAGTTTACGCGATAGAAATGCATCTGGTTTTGTCGCTACTATGATTGGTAAAAATGCAGTCTCCAGCCCTCCAAACCGATTTCTTTCAAACTTTTCACAATAACGTATTTTGATGCACTAAACACGAATACGATAAAAAAAAAAAACGTCGGATTTAACTAGGAAAGAAGTTATTAAGCACTTAAGTTCACTGTTCTGCAGGTTATGAGAGCTAATGTAAACAACTAAATTTGTGACGACTTTAAGGCATACATGCTATGCGTTTCCGCTCGCTACGCTCGCTCATGAAGATAACAAAACCCCAGTCAATCCAACTCGCTAAAATTAATAGAATATAATTTTAAGCACTAAAGTTAGGAAGGTTATAAAACTAGGCGTCATCAGCGTATTTGTAAACACGCGCATGCGCAGATATATAACATTGGGAAACAGAGAACTCTCATTAGAAATGTTCAGAAACCATTTATTCGAAAATATTGTTAATTTTAAGGGCATCCTCACCTGTCGCTTAAGGGCATACGTGCTATGCGTTTCCGCTCGCTACGCTCGCTCAAGAAGATAACAAAACCCCAGTCAATCCAACTCGCTATAATTAATAGCTCTCATAACCTGCACAATAGTGATCTTAAGTGCTTAATAACTTCTTTCCTAGTTAATTCCGACGTTTTTTTTTTTTTATCGTATTCGTGTTTAGTGCATCAAAATGCGTTATTGTGCAAAGTTTGAAAGAAATCGGTTTGGAGGGCTGGAAACTGCATTTTTACCCTATGATTTTATAGAAATAATAATATATAGGTACTATATATACATAATTGAGTTGCTGAACTACATTTTCGAATCGAGTTTTTGATACCTTCATGTCGACATATCTCTGTAGCTTGAAGAAATCTCTGATAATCGTCATGAGAATAAACCACGGCTCTTCTTTGTTCAATCGAGTCCCAATACATTGTCCCGTTCGGAAACATCTGCAAAATTAATAAAGTTATAAAAACAAATTATTTCTTTAAGAACATTTTCCATTATGAACAAATATTAAATAAAGAATTTGGTACCTCGCCTGCTGCAAGTAGCTGACATGATACGAAGCACTGAAAATAAAAATGATTTATTATAAGTAAATGCGAATTTGAATTTTTCATTTGAATTGAAAAATATTATAAAATACCTGTACTTCTGGCGTAGGGGGAGGAAGTGGTGTGTAATTTAGGTTTGTAGAAATAATGCTCTGTCCAACCTCTAAAATCCAAGAAAATTGTTATTACTCATTACTAGTATTATAATACTAATAATGACTAGTATTATAATACTAATAATGACTAGTATTATAATACTAATAATGACTAGTATTATAATACTAATAATGACTAGTATTATAATACTAATCAAGACAAACTTTCATATCGAAACACTCTTCATACAAAGTCACAAGTCGATCTGTGAGTTTCTTTGTATCTTTTATACCGATGTATTATGCACAAACGAAGCAAAAGTGATTGGGATTTTTAGAACATTCGTGATCGTCACGAGAACTAGAAGTTCCGGCAAAATTTTAAATATTAGAAGAAGCATTACAATCCATAAAAATAAATAAACCCCGCATGCTAGAATACCTGGCCCGATGGAAGGTGAGTCAGCCGCCCTAGGGGTGATAACCCTCATACCTCCCCAGGCCTAAGTATGAGGGCTTTCCGACTTGGACGAGGACAATGTCAACTCGTCGTCGGACACACTACGGCAACATTCTCATATTCTAGCGCTTCCCTGCAAAACAGCGCGCCTTCGCTGGCTTCGAAACTACGAAATGTTGACTAGCGAATCATTCTACACATCCCGTTAAAGGGCAGTTGTCATCGTAGCCAAAACACTCCGTGGTAGCAGGATTTTGCCGGTAAATGTACCGATTCCATGTCCTGATGTTTTATTTTTTATCGAAGACAAAATATCTCCTATAAAAAACATAAATAAAATACAATAAGCAACAAACAAATAACATTTGCAAATCAAGAGAGTGGACAGTACCTACAAAAACAAGCAGAAACTGCAAATTAATTATTACATAGTTAAAAAAAACTTTAAATCGACTATTTTTATCGATTTTTTTTCATTTTTCTCCGTTTTTTACTAATTAACCCCCAATTATGCCTTCAGATTCGTGTTCAGCGGTAAAAAATACGTCAGAAAAAATGTGTCCGATACCCAGCACAAACCACTTTCTTTTTTTTTTGTGGACCTTTGTTATTAGCATTTCAGTCTTAAGTACTGAATATCTCGTCTAATCATTGTCTCCAGCACAATCTACCAAGATTATTTTTTCCTGATGGAAATTAGCTTGCCCTCTCTCAAACAAATGCTCCCTGGACTGTTATTATTAATAATAAATGGAAAGAAAATGGATTTATTTCAAATTTCCGCTAACCTTGAGGAATGTGGTATTGATTCTGACAACGATTGAAATTAGCAGACACATTATGTACAAGCTGCAATGGATGTTGACTTCTTACTTGACTTCCTGAAAACTAAAGTCGAAACTATCTGCATTAATCAACATTTTTAACCGGTTAAAAAGAAGTTAGATTTCCTCTTTATGTAAGTCACGATTTATGAAATAAAATATCCAGTAGAATATTGGTTAATCGCATTAGGATGAATAATGAGAGGTCAGCCACATCGTTGGGGGGATTCAGAATCAATTCTTCGCAAAATCAAAATTAGTTATACAACCATTTCTATAGGGAATAAGAAAAGCTTTCCTTGTTTTAAACGAAATTAATGCTTTAACATATACAGATATTTGAGAAAAGCTCTTGGGACATGCATCCCATTTGTTAAGGTGGTCATACACGTTCAGTTCAAATATCAAGGATAGGACTTCACAGTTTGGACTGAACGAATCTACCACACACACGATAAGTTAATAAACCTCAAGGCAGGGACTGTACAGTCCAGTTATAGTAGACCCAGTGTATGTGAAGCAAATATCCTCTTGTCCAGTTAGGCTTGACCTACACAGTCGCCAATTTGGTTTTGGTCGCCAAATAGAGTTTGGTGATTGGCGAATTAGGTCCAATGGCCTTCTTGTATATCATATATATGTACTTGTATAAATAAAAACCTTTAGTTATTTCTTTTCCCGGCTTATGAAAATACCTCATCACACATCTGAATTCTACCATCGGGTCGACGTCGTCAAAGTTTGCCTATGAAAGTAGAAGGTGCAAGATTTTTTCCTAAAAACTGAAATTGCTGGAAAAACGTGTTTATTTTACATTCTTCCCTTGAAAAAAAATTACTGAGATAAAAATTTAAATTCTTAGTTCTGACCATAAATATATGTGACTATTTAATATAAAACTTACCATAAATATTACAGCAGCCCAAACGACTGATACGAATATCGTGGGCTTTGGAGCCATTTCTTGCGAGTGGAGCTGCTAACGAGAGCACTGATATTTATATCTTTACTTTATGTAGATGAAGCAGGAATCGACGAACTAAGTCCCTTGAACTCTTAGAGACTGTACTTGAAAAGCAGGGAGGGGGTGATAATACCGATAATAATTAGCTGTCACCTTGGGGGCGTTGGATCTTCAAATGATAAAAATATTTGGCAACATATTCGAACTGTTCATTCTTCCAGGGATAAAAAACAATAAGAAATTTACACCCACATCTAATAAATGATGCGAACAAAGATATAAAGTAAGGAATAGAAATTAAAATGAACAGATTTATGTATTTGTGGATGTGTATGTAATAACCTAGCTTGCCCCCTCGAAACATCCAACTCAAAACTGATGCGCCCCGGTCTAAAAAGAAGGAACACTTAATATTAATATTAAAATTAATTAAAGTGAGTCTGCCCAAATTAATGGGGTTGCTAATCGACACAGCTCTTCAATAAGTCGTGTGACAAATGTCTAGATGAGTTATCTCACTATTATTATGGGGATTCATTTTGTTTGTTCTTTGACGTTAATATGTTGATTAATAATTCCAAGGGAGTCTACTAATATTTCTTCGGCTTAGAGCTAATTAGTATAAAGACTTAATACAAAACTAGAGATCTGTTTCAAATGTTCGCTAACCTTGAGGAAGAGGAAAATCACTCTGACACTGATTGAATGAAGCATATACGTTATGTACAAGCCGCTGTGAGTTTTGGCTTCTTACTTCACTTCCTAAAAACTGAAATCCAAAACTATCTCTATTAATGAACTCTTTAGAAGCTGATAGATGAAATATTAAAAACTTTTAAAATATATTTCTCGAATTATGAAGAAAATATTCAGAACAATTATCATTAATCACGTTGATAAATAATAATGACTTATACAAACGTCGCTTTATCAAATTTGCTGCTAATAATAATAAATTAAAAATTTACCAGCATAACAATAATATTGAGCATTTTTGAAAATAAAAATGGAATTATTAATAAGAGGCACTTTAACTATTCAATGTAAAACTTACAGAGAAAATTGCAGCAGCCCAAAAGGCTGATACAATTATTGTGGACTTGTAGTGAAACATGTTTAGCAATGAAGCTACTGACGAGATTACTGATATTTATATCTTTATGTAAATGAAGCTACACTTGGCAACGTAAGTCCCTTCAACTTGGAGAGAATGTACTTGAAGAAAAAGAGGGAGTGATTAGACAGTGATAACAACACTTAACCGTCAACAGCCTTGGAGCTTTAACTGACATTAATATTATTTGTCACTTCAAACTAGTAAATGTGTCGTGGGCCCTCAGGACCAAAGGGTCCATTAGCTTGGAGGGACTGGTCGGCCTGGTCCCACAGAACAGACCCTCGGCCACAAGCTCGTGCCATGCAATATCTGCAGTTTAATGTAAACCCTCATCGAGTGGGGGGCCTGCGATATCGGAGAGCGTGCCCTCGCCTGGTCGGGTCCTGTCGGTGGTGGTGGCGCTATCTGTCGCCCCAATCGAGGCATAAATCGCCCGTGTGGCTGACATGCCTTAAAACAAGAAAAAAAAAAGAACAAGTAAAAATTACTTACAGTAAGAAATGAAGTAAATATCTTGGGATTCATGGCGTTTTTGCTAACAGCAATTATAAAACCAGTGAAGCTACTATTAAATTGGTCAAGTCCTTCTTTGTCCAAGGCTAATCTATCTTGAGTTGATCGTGGAGAGGGGGCAAACTAAGTTATGCGGGTACATCTTCGGAACAACTAAATTAACAATAATTTTAACATGCAAATTAATTTAGATTATAGTACTTTCGCTCATAACTCCAAAACAAATCATGTCCGGGCCTTCTCAGGGCGTCAAAAGATTTGTAATAAAATTTTCTATAATGTTAGCGCGGTTACTCCCTATCTCCATAGGGAGAACCCGCTTATGAGGTTGACCTCACGACGCGATCCAGAAGTGCCGACTAGAAACTTTCACGTTTCAGATCCTATAGATCACGAAAATATAGGTGGCTAAAATTTGTATTTATATATATATATATATATATATATATATATATATATATATGCTTGTCTGTTCGCGCTCTAGCAAGCTCAAAAATGGTCCGATTTTGATGAAATTTGGTATAAAAATCTGTCGTCTGATTTGAAAGGTCAAGTTCGTTAGCCAGCAGAATCCGCCCACTGGAAGATAGTTTTTGAGTTCATATGCTTGTAGGTACTTGTTTTATAGGTTTCTTAACATAGGAAAACGAATGAAACAATTTTTAAGGCGATATCTGTAACCGTTTCTGAGAAAAGTGAAATAAATGTTTTTATAAGTCATTATCTTTTTGTGGGTACCTAGAATCGCGGGATTCAATTGAAATATTTTCTTTATCTTGGAAATTCATCCCAACTAAAATGTTTAAATTTTGGTTACATTTGGAGTTAAGGAAGTATGCGAAAAACTTATTTTATTAATAGACATGAATAGTTTTCGGATCTTCATATATTTTTCGTAAATATCTCGATAAATGTTGGTAAATCGTGGTAAGTGGAAGGTGGCCATTCGAATGCCCTCTAAATTCTCTACAAAAAATGTTCTGAAGCAATATTCGATGGGGCAACGTCAATCAGAAATATAAGCGCTTAAAACTTAAAAAGTGTAAAAAAAAAAGTCTATTGAAACGGTTTTTCACTTTGTTTGTCTCACTTTTTAATTGGTCGTTTTTTGTTTTAAATTACATTTATCAGTAAAATTAGTATTGCAGTAAAATAAGCTAAGAAACGGTGAAAGGTATTGGTAATAAGTTAGGAGTGGCTGTGGTAATCAAGGCGGCTGTGGCTAATCATGATGACGTATACATAGTTTGTTTTGAATTATCCTATCTATATAACCTTCCTCATAGCCTCCAACTGAAGTTATTGTTATTTTTTATTTTATAGAAAGATTTAACCCACGACAGTATGGAATTTTATTCGCCATGAAGCACATATTTACAGTTGATTATAACAGTAAAACGAATTTGCTAGTAAAACAAGATACTTTAAATTACAACGAATTTTTGGTTGTTTAGAATAGAGCCTTCTCAGACCGATTCAGCTCATTTTTACAACACTTCTTTCTCATGAGTTACCCACGACGTATACCGCGTTTCGTTACAATACAGCAGAAATTACGACCAGTATGAGTATATTAGTAATTTAGGTCCGGAGTAAATCCCCCCTCCTAATGAACCGATTTAGTTTATTTTTACAACACATATTTACCTGTAGATTACCACTACGAATACCGAGTTTCGTCGAAATATACCAAAAATCACGGTTGGTAGTGGCGAATTGGTATTGTGGGTCTGGAGTAAACCCCCCTCCTAATGAACCGATTTAGTTTATTTTTACAACACATATTTACCTGTAGATTACCACTATGAATACCGAGTTTCGTCGAAATAAACCTAAAATCACGGCTGGTAGTGGCGAATTGGTATTGTCGGTCCGGAGTAAACCCCCCCTCCTTATGAACCGATTTAGTTTATTTTTATAGCTCACTTTTCTCTCTATATTACCAGTACGAATACCAAGTTTCGTTGAAATATAACAAATATTACGGCTGAAATGGTCAAATTAGTGTTTTGGGTTCGGGGTAAACCCCCCCTTCCGGTGGACCGATTTTGGTGGTTAACGAACTCGTTCAATCGTTTGCTAATTGAATGCTATATACCAAGTTTCGTGACGAAAAAACAAAAACTCTGGCCGCTATCGTGTTAACAGACACATATATATATATATATATATATATATATATATATATATGCATATATATATATATATATATATATATATATATATATAATTTTAACGGGGGTCATTTTCGGTGTCTACTAGGTAGGATCGATAAAGATTTGAAGAAATTTTTCAAAAATTCCGTCATGAGTCCAACCTCAATAGCTACTTTCCTTCGGAGGAAAGTGATAAAAGACATTTTGTATACCATTTAGTATTTAGGACCTTTATATTCTAGGAAGAAAATGTTAATCATAATACAGTCAGTTTAACAGTTTTTGCATAATACTATTGCAATTGAGATATCGTTGAAAAACTTAACATTTTTCAAAATGCTACAAACCCAAACGAAATTTCTTTACAAATTTGAAATATTTGTTTTAAGAAAATCTGAAAGCTTTCGATTTTCTTAAAACAAATATTTCATTTCACAAAACATTAAACAGAATAAAAATAGGTCGATTTGAACTGCTTTAAGATTTATATAATATATTTAACAGTTGCATTTGCGTCGAATGTTTAAATGCCTCTGGAAGCACATGCTTAGTTTTATCACCTACATTATTGGACTTTTTCTGTTGCGTATCTCAGGATCTAATAAACGGAGCGCCTTTACTGAGTCTAATTTCAACTGAACTTTCGCCGAGATATTCATTTGACAATAAGCAAAAAAAAAAAAAATTGTTTATAACTTTCAAAAATTCCTGATGCCGTCCTAAATTTAACGATTTTCAATCTGTAAAATGTTTTGGCTATATGTTTGGCTGTATTATTTAGGGCATTGTATAGGCCTTATATATATGTATATCCCCAAAAAAACATAAATGTGAAATAGAGGCCAAGTTCCTGCCACCACAAAGAAACACTCCCTTCCTCAAAAATATCCCCTCCTAAAACCCCCCAAAAACGCCTTACCATTCTACACTCCAAAAAAGTAGTATGGGTTGGTGTATTAATTCAACTAAAAATATTTGCCAATACAAGAGATGATACAAGAAAGAAATGGCCAAGTTCATTACTTGGAAGACCTCATAGTTACTTACTAAGAACAGTAAAGACACTTCAACTGACCTTTAAAAACAACAATAAAAATACTTATATCCAGTTACTAAAATATCACTTTCCTCAACCAGGTATATTCTTAAACTTGGCAATGTTTAGTTTTTATCTAAAGATAATTTCGGCACAAAAAAAACATTGCCAAGTTTAAGAATATACCTGGTTGAGGAAAGTGATATTTTAGTAACTGGATATAAGTATTTTTATTGTTGTTTTTAAAGGTCAGTTGAAGTGTCTTTACTGTTCTTAGTAAGTAACTATGAGGTCTTCCAAGTAATGAACTTGGCCATTTCTTTCTTGTATCATCTCTTGTATTGGCAAATATTTTTAGTTGAATTAATACACCAACCCATACTACTTTTTTGGAGTGTAGAATGGTAAGGCGTTTTTGGGGGGTTTTAGGAGGGGATATTTTTGAGGAAGGGAGTGTTTCTTTGTGGTGGCAGGAACTTGGCCTCTATTTCACATTTATGTTTTTTTGGGGATCTCATTGCTTTTTTCTAAGTATTAAATAGAATTTAGTTGCCGCATACCTACTGGCTTTTGTACTTCATATAAAACCAGGGTCTTTGGATTCTGCATAAGGTTCTCCATACTGCTTGATATTTGATACCAATAATCAACCTACATACATCTAATCACTAGACTAGAAAAGTTAGAAGCTCTTCCAAATGACATTACTTTAGAGGACAAATTGATTGCTCTCTTTACTAAACTATTACACAGTAAAACACAGGAACCTTATCCCGAGGATAAAGATCACAATAGGGAAAGTGTAGAAGGCCTTCAAGAAAAATATAAGAACAAAAATGACTCGACTTTGAAAAACTTAGTATCTGTTTTGAAGTATATTATGCAGTGAACCCCTACGACTTTATTTACTACATTTAAGAAAGAAGTCAGAACTGTTTTTAAGATGCGTCGAAATGTTTTTTAAAACATCAAATATAGGTTCTCCTTACCAAGACGATTCATTTGATACCCCACATGATGGGTTTCAGAAGGAATGATGGCATTTCGATGGAGCAAGAAGTAGAAAACGTCATAGGTAATATGACACTCCCGTATCAAGACCTACCTGCGTGCCAAGTTTGGTTAAAATAGGCCAAACGGTGTGAATTGGTATAAGGAACAAACATACAGACAGACAGCTGAAAGACCTTTTTTACCTAGCCTAGTGCATTCCCCGGACCAAGGCGTACCTGTGTGCCAAGTTTGGTCAAAATCGGTCAAATGGTGTGAATTTGTGTACGGAACAAACATGCAGACAGACAGCTGATAGACGATTTTGACTAGCCTATGGCACTACCCGGATAAAGACCGACATGTGTGTCAAATTTTGTCAAAACCGGTCAAACGGTGTGTATTTGTATAAGGAACAAACAGACAAACAGACAGCTGATAGACAATTTTTCCTAGCCTATGATTCTCCCCGTATCAAGACCCATCTGTGTCCCAAGTTTGGTCAAAATCGGTCAAACGGTACGGATTTGTAAGAGGAACAAACATACAGACAGAAAGCTGGTATAAGATTTTTACCGAGCCTGTATGCGTCTCTATTTGTTTCTTAAAACATCAAATATAGGTTCTTCATACCGAGACAATTCATTTGATACTCCACATCATGGGTTTCGGACGGAATGACGGGTTTCCGATGGAAGTACAAAACTGGCACGCCCCCGCCCCGGAAGCGGAGTCAAACACAACTTTTCGCGATTTTTCGATTTTTTCCTTTAATAACACCTTCATATCTATCTTCATGCAAAATTTCAAGTCTCTAGCATCATGGGAAGTGCCTAATAATTTTGATGAGTCAGTGAGTGAGTGAGTGAGTGAGTGAGTGAGTGAGTGAGTCCTATAAATCCCGATTTTCGATCGCTTATATCTCAGAAACTATTCGATGTAGAATTATGAAAATTTCCAGTTTTACTCACATCCAGTAGTTTAATACCTGTGTAAAATTTCATAAATTTATCTTCACCTGGTTGAAAGTTATGAGAGGGTAAAAATCGGCTCTAAGACCGCCTGTAATATACACACAGTATGCTTAGGCCGGAACTTGGCCTGGCCCACTACCGTGCGCCTAGATATATATATATATATATATATATATATATATATATATATATAGGCACTGACCTCAATTATTTAATAATTAATAAGTGTATCGCTGAATTCATAGCAATTTTTATTTTTTGAGTCGTATATTTTTTTCCCGGCTAACACAGCAGAGTCAATCCTACGTAACACAATAGGGTACATATCAAATAAAGCTAAAAAAAAAAAATACCAGTTGATCTTGACGATCTCATATTTAGATAGGGATTATTCTTTATTAGCATTTAAGTATCCTGACATCCTCCCCTTTCTGAAGTGGTGAAGGTATAATAGGTTATTAAATTCATAGAATTTACATTTTTCTATTCTAATGTGTGTTTCTTAACACAAATTTGATAATAATGAAGAGATAGTCGGTTCGGTCATTTGTTATATAAATAAACATTTTATAACTAAAATATTTATTTGCCAACGTTTCGGCTAGAATTACTAACAATCTTCAGGGCTATGAAGGAGGGAGAGAACAGCTCCTTCATAGCCCTGAATATGGCTTGTAGCTGAAGCCGAAACGTTGGCAAATAAATATTACACATTTTAGTTATAAAATGTAGTTTTATTTAACAAATGACCGAACTCCGATCATCTACATTTTCACAAAAATTGTTAAAATTAATTTATCATAAAGAAAAAGAAACCTAGCAAAATTCTGTCTTCTACTTGAGAATATGCAGGTCAATCCAAATAAAGCGTGTACTAAAAGGAGGAATTCTCATACAAGTCTTAAAGGTCTTAAATAATTGTAAATTTGCTAAGCTGTACACAGGCTGCATATTCCGAAGAGATCCTTCATTTTGGGCAGTGTTTTTTTTTTTGGTCCTTCAAACATCAAGAACATTTTCGCCAATTTCCCACACGCTGCCCACTGGGGCCAAACGACTTTTCGTGTTTCAAAATAAACTACAACCTCCAAATCTTAACCGATTTCAATGATTTTTTTTTTTTTTTTTTTTTTTTTTTTGTAATGATAGCTAATAAAATTTAAAGCAACTTCGTCTGAGCAGATTTGAGTTTTTTGTTTCCCCTGTTTATTAAATTACGTTTAAATAAGTCAAAAAGTTTTACAATTGAACATATAATAATACTTTATTTTTCATCTAACTCAATATCAGCTCTGTTAGATGAAATATTATTTGATATTCAATTGTTAACATTTGTGACTTATTCACACGTAATTTAATAAACAGGGGAAACAAAAAATTTTATTGGCTTTCATTTAAAAAAAAATGTCATTGAAACCGGTTAAGATTCGGAGGCTGTAACCTTTTTTTGAAACACGGAAAGTCGTTTGGACCCACTGTGCGCTGCCATGCTTTTGCGTAGCACTCTCGCTCAAGAACCAGTGTGCCTAACTGGTCCTACGTGCATCCTACGTGCATCCTACGTGCATTAGGTCTACGCAATGTTCCAGCCGGAATTGAGATCGGTCTCCAGGCGTTCTTCTATCCTGAACCAGTGTTATTTTTTTACGGCGCATCTACATCTTGGCCATTAGCGCCGGCAGTGTTATATTCTATTAAATTTTGTTTGAAAGCAACTCCGTTGATGTTATAGCTACGTGCTATGCAGATTCTGCAAACCGGGCTTTATCAATTAATTAATAGTGCGAATCATACGCAGGACTTGTATGCAGGAAACAGTGGAAGTAAGTAAAAATAAAAAATACATTCTCTTAATATTTATTTACTTTTTTAATGTTTTATAAATATTCTAATAATGTGCTTATACACTGGATTTTCTCATAATTCGACTTCAATGGCGAATTCGGTGATTGCTCAGCTTCAGTGTGTATTTATTACTGTCACTGCAGATTACGTCTTGCCAACATTGATTGGAGAAACATTGAACTGGAAAACAAGAAGCATATGTATATGAGTTTTGTGCCATTGTATTAAATAAAATTAGCAAGCTATGAACAGAATGATCATTTATATTCTGACCAAAATATTGAACCTTCTGGAGCCTAATATTTGGTCTAGAGCGCCAGAAGAGGGCAACTAAAGTCTTAAGTGCATTAGTAAAAGCTTAAGTGCATGTTAAAACAAACTTTGAATCGCAAGTTGAGAGGAAGATCTTATTTAATTTATTTTTAAGGTTTTTATGACACATTTTTACCTATTTCGGGGGGAGGGATACTGTCCCCTCAGCCCCCCCCCACCCCGCCTTATATACGCCCATGCTTCTCCCTGAAAAATAGCCGGTGTCATTATAAGAAATGTTGTCATTATTCGAGACCAAGAGAAGACATGAATAATTTTACTTAAATACATGGCAAAATTCTACGTGAAATGTCTTTGGCTGCTGTTGCATATCAAAATACGTCGTTTATTTATTCTATTTCAAATTTTCATTTTAAATTATACCCAACCATAATAAACAATGGAACCCCCTCCCCTTCTGGTGAATATTCTGTACTCTTGGACAATAAATGTTTGTCTACTGAATAAGATTCTCTTTTAAATATTTGTTTACCTTCTTAAGATTTTCATAATAGCAGTTTGCGGAATCAAAAGCTCTCTGACAAACATCTCCGCTCTTCTTTTCTGAAACAAATTTTTAATTTATTACTAAAAATCAATAAAAAACAAACAATAAATTAAAAAACGCCCGCCACACAGGAGCTGCATAACTAGCGCATCAGCACTCAGAAGGTGGGCCACACCCCCCTTTTTTGATATTTGAAAACATGATAACCCAACGCTCTTTTATTTTCGCTCTTTATCAATACTTTTCACATGCTGTTTAATTCGTTTTCGAACTAACTGTTCTAATTGTCCTAACTATAATTTATCACAGCTATTGCAGTTAATTATATATATATATATATATATATATATATATATATATATATATATATATATATATATATTAATTAGTTTCCCTTAATTTTAATTTATCTGTATTGTGACTAAAGTTATTTTTAATTTTGTTGTCATATTACTAAAACATCCTACCTATATCTTTAGATATTATATATTAAATATGATTATTATCATATTTCATATATTAAAATGATATTTATGAACAAATAGGCAATAAAAGAAATAGTTTCTTAAAAGACAAGAATTCAGAACCATGCCGTTATTTTGGCTTTAATTTTAATCCAATAACTTCCAACAAAATAAGACATACCTATATGTAAAGATGTAGGTAGGATACCTTCCGCCTAGCACAAAAATTCGAAGATTAAGTAAAGGGTCAGCTGAATAATAATTATCCTGACAGTACTATACTTGAGAGAAAGGAAATATCATACCTGATTTACGACAAATATCAACAGTTTTCAAAATGCCCTTATAATCTTCCTCAGAAAATATGGTCGTCTTCATATTCGCAATGTGATCCCAGAGCATTGAACCATCTTTATCCATCTGTGACAATATTACTAGTCAAATATCGAAATGTCCCAATACATTATTATTAAACATTTCATTATAAATGAACAAGTCAAACTTTATTACCTCTCCTGCTGTTTGTAATTGGCAAGATACAAAGCACTAAAACAAATGTATGTATTATTTTCTTTATAATTATCATTATTTTTATATTATTGTACCTCATTCAAATTAATTAAATGTATTTACCTTAACTTCAGGAGTATCCGGAAGAGGCTCGTAACGCATAATGGTATTTATAATTTTCTGGCCCATCTCTAAAATATATTTAATTTTTGTGTTAGAAATAAATGTAAGGTGAACAATAATAGAAGTTTTTAACAAAAATATCTTACCATCAGGCAAATTGTGTTCTTTTTTGCATTTATCGAATATTGCTAGTCCTGCTACAACATACTTCTTTAATTCTTCTTCTCTATCTGCAAACTAAAATTCGGCTGATATGAAATATTGCAATTATTTCAAATTGTCTCAAATAAATCCAAACAACCCGAATTTAAAAAAAAAGTCCACAGATAAGGGCCTCGTCCCTAACCTGGGAGGGTGGGCAAGCCCCCACCATCCACTTCTAGATACTTATTTCACAGGTCAATGCATTGAAAAATATCAAAATGGTTCACATTTTCTTGTGTTCTTCTACTATAATACTAATTCTACAAAGAAATGCAATTTAAAACAAAAAAACAACCAATTAATCAACTACAAAAACCCAAAAGAACAAAACAAACACATTTGAAGTTTTAAGAACTTATTTCTCTGATTGACATCTCCTAATCGAAAATTGCTTCAGAACCTTTTTTGTAGAAAATTTAGTAATCTTTCGAATGATTACATTCCACTTACCACGATTTCCCAACCGTTTTCGTAATATTAAAGGAAATATACGAAAATCCCAAAACTTTTCATGCCTGTTAATGAAATATTTTATTTCTAGTACTTCCTTAACTCCAAACGGAACCAAAATATAAACATCTTTGTTTTTATTTAGTTTCAAACAAGCATAAAATATTTTAACAGAACCCCATGATTTTAAGTACCCGAACCAAAAACTTTATTCGACAACTATTTTTCCACTTTTCTTGAAAACGGTTAAAGCGCCTTAAAAATGGTTTAATTCGTTTTCCTAGGCCAAGAAGCCTATAAAACGAGTAGTTGAAACCATATGACGTAAGCGTGACGATTTTAAAAGCGTTGAAATTGTTTGTTTTGACCAAAACTATCACCTCACGACGGATGTGGGTCGAATTACCAGTAACCTAGTATATAGTTAATATATCAGAAAAATTTCAACACCCTCTACAATGACATTTTGAAGAAAAGTAAGATCTTATGCGTTATTGTGCAGAGAAAACTCACAGCAGCGGAGTTTTACTCTGGCTTTTTTTTACAGATTTAAAGATTTTTACAGTTCCGATCATACCAGACGAATCCTCAGGTCCTTAGCTGATACATAATAGCTACATCATCCGGTTTATGATTAATATGCGAAAGAATTGGAGAATCCGCACATAGACCCCTTAATTTCCTTCTGGACTTAATATTACAAAGGCGACAATAATCAAGAGAATACAAGCTAGGTGGCAGCAACTGGTAAGAAAATCACTTGGATCTCTTTACCCATTCCTGTATCTAACACATTTTTTTTTTTTTTTTTTTTTTTTTCAAAAATGTCATTTAGACCTCTTGACTTCTGGGGCCCTCATTTATAAGCGCCTATAATACAAAAATAAATTTAATGGCATTAAACTTACAGAAACATTAAGCACAACTAGGAGCACTGCTGAAAGCAATGTGTACTTAGATGGAGCCATCTCGCTTCTAATAAGACCTGCAACGTGCTAAATGATGTTGGATCGCTTTATAGAAATGTTTGAAGGTCGAAAAAACAACGGCTGGAAAAGGAAATGCGAAAACACATGCATTATTTGTGATGGAGATTAAAGTTATTTATTTACAAGCTTCGTAGAATTTAATGTATTCATGGTTGCACAAGGATTATTCCAGATCAGAATTAATTTACATATTTAATTAAAACTTATGACCGCTTAATCAGATGAACTGATATTCAGAAGGCACGTGTAATGTTAACAATTGCATAAGGGGCTCTGTTTCCTAATATGGGTACTTCATGAAACAATTTGAACTGTTCTTTCCTGTGCTTAAGGGTCATTTCAGAGTCCATAATCTCGTATGCCTTAAATTTCAATCAAGCAGCTATCTAAATTAATTTAGCAGTTAACAGCAGCTGAGGATAAGATTCAAGAACCGTGGTGCGGTGCATGGCTCCAGAGGTATTTCAGAGACCTCTCCCCCAGTGCAGTACTTTTCCTGGGGGACATGTGCGTTGAAAAAGTTCTGCCAATAGACTAAAATTTACTCTGCTCTATGGAACTCTATTTTTAATTTTCTCAGGATCATTTGTGGGGTAACTGGTGAAATTTTCACCAAATCAGTAGACGGATCTAATGCCTAAGAAGAAAGATGGACACTTGAGCAAAAACATATTTTTGTTTTTCTCAAGAAATGACACATTTTTTTTTTTTAGAATTAAGTTGATATTAATAATGGTGGCAAAAATTAATTACAAATCAGTTTGAAGTTACAAGAATTATGAATAATTTTGTTCCAAATCATTAACAAAACAATGGAACTGACTTATTAGAATTTAGTCTAATAAAACTTGTTTCTATTAAAACAATCTAAGCAATACCACATGGTGGACTCATCAATACAACTTGGTGCCGTCTATGCTCCGAAGACGATGCAGCCAAGAGGTACCTGCACTTCGGAGCTGCGATAATTGATGATCCAAGGAGGATCACCAGAACTGAACCTTACAACTTCATTTCACAAGGAGGTTCATTTCTCCTCTGGTTTCTGGTATTATAACAGAACGACACGTCGGGTGGAACAATAGGTCTTCCAGGCCTCGGTGTGGTTCCTCGGTTATCCGGGCACCTGTTATTTAATCTAATCTAATCTAAGCAATACCCAGGATTGTATGGGCATCCGCTGCAGAAGCTACTTAATTTTCCGTAACTCATGGTAACAGCCCCGACAGACACGCGTTTTCTTCCTAACGAGGCTTGTATGTTTCGGAAGTGTGTGCGGTCATTGCAGACTACACAAAATTTCCATTTGCTCGTAGTTTCTAGGGGAGGAAAATTCTAGTTCTGAATGAAACTAGGCTATCAACCGAGGATCTTTTCAAGTCTACGATTACCAATTTATTGCTAGACAGATTGTTGTATATTAGCCAAGAATTGACATCAGTCGTGTCTTTCCTCCCAACCAGAGAGTACACATTCTGACATTCTCCGATTATGTGTACCGGAGACGTTTATCGCATAGAGGTTCATTTGAATTGATTACAGTGCAGAACATGTCCCGTGACAAATAAGAGAAAGAGTAAATATTGCGTTTTAATGTTTCGTGAAACTACTAAAGAATGAACCAAAACATTACCACTAAAATTGATCAACTAACGTTGACAGCAATAATATTTGTTGCGCGTCTGTAATATAGACAATAATTAAAAACCAATTTCCGCCAAATTACGAATTGGCCAAAGTCAAGTTCCGGTCACGAGACCGATGACATATCTTCCGCTACACTTTAGCGTTCACATATGACATTTTCGAGTCAAACATCTCGCAGAAAAGCGACATTTTAGGCACCACAATGAACAGGAAACTGACAGTAGTCAATTCTAAGCGGAAATTACTCGCTCCACCTCCTCCACTCCGACTTTCTTAAGGAACGTTCTATTACAAACACGTTTCTCATTTACTTTCCCGTTTTACTTCTAAATGCAATAAAAAAAACAACCAATTAAAACCTGATGAAAACATAGACAAAAAAAAACGTTCACAGGAACGAAATCAACTTCAATTCATTTGAATTTTAAGCACCGAATTCTCCGACTGGGATCACACTTTCGAAAATGGCATAACAACCATTTCTGTAGATGTTCTATTAAGCTTTCGAAGGGTTGCCTTCCACATACCATGATTTCCCTACCGTTTTAAAGATATTTAAGAAAATATAAAAACATCTCAAAATTTGTCATACCTTTTTATTTTATTTTTTTCCCCAATACTTCTTCAGCACAAAACGTGACCAAAATGTTTATGTTTTAATGTCGATGAATTACAAAGTTTTGAAAATTGTTCAACTCAATCTACCATTTTGGAAACACCTAAACGAAAATTCTAGTTGATTCCCGTTTTTCTAGAAAACGGTTAAGGATGTAGCCTTCGAAATGCAGTAGCCGGATTCTGCTGCTTAACGAACATGGCCTTTTGATTCATTCAAAGTATTTTTGTACCAAATATCATCAAAATTGGATCATTTTTAGGACAACATTGGATCATTTTTAGGGCAAAATTGGATCATTTTTAGGGCAAAATTGGATCATTTTTAGAGAGCGAACTGACAAATATATGTATGTATCTTGTATATTCCTGTATACATTTGAACCATAGTTATTTTTTTTTTTTTTTATATTTTTTTTTAATTTAACGGTGCATCAACTGTTTGGCTATTAGCGCCGGGCTATCTACAGGTTGCCACCCTTTTATAATGTCAACAGCACGTGGTCGGTCACCCTTTCAGGTTCTGACCACGCCCGACGTTGCTTAATAACTTCGGTGATCTACGGGAACCGGTGCATTCAACGTGGCTATGGCCGTTGGCACCAAAGTTATTTTCGTGATTTAAGAGTTTTGCAACATGAAATTTTGTGGTCGGCACTTCCGGATTGTGTCATCTTTTTTAAGTGGGTTTCCTCTCTGTGAAGTGTGAGAGGTAACATCCTAAAAGTTTGGAAGCAAATTATTAAGAGTTTCTACTCCAATAGTTCCAAATCCCCGTCTAAGAACTATATCGTCAAAGAATTATATAAAAACGTGCTGAGATGAAGCAGCTCCTTTGAGTCGGACTTTTTATTTTTTGGACGGGGAGGAGCCACGGGCGTATATAGAAAATAGAGGGGGGCTGGGAGCAGTTGAGGGGTATGGAATATCAACAATTTAGAACTTGGAATAGTTAGCCCTCTACAACACAATAACACCAAAAAAGATATTGTTTCTGAACTAATTGTTCTTATTTGATTTATTTTATGACATATTTTTACCGTTTAAATCGAAATTGGTGGGGGGCTTAGGAGGCTGCAGCCCCTCCCCTTACGCACGCCCATTGGAGGAGCAGAAAACGTTTCATGGGATTATCTATTCAATCTTAAAAGTGCTTACATCACCAGCATATATAGAAAATAATTTCGGTGGGCTGGGAGCACTTAGGCATTTGGAGTGCATGGAAAATTTTAAATATTTTCGTGTAAAATGGTGAGTTTTAAGGTCCTATGGACGCCTAGTAGACCAGGGTAAATGTAGAGGATATTTTTCGTTGTTATAGGCTTTTTTTACATGAAATGTTCTCCAAAAAACAAAATTTCGGGGGGGGGGGTGCAGCATACGGCTTACAGGAAACGCTTCGCTTATAGTATGTTCTAATCCTCTCGACAAATTAGATTTTAAATCTCAAAATTATTATTTAATTATGCATGATCAAAGAGATTTTTTTATTATAATAGCAAATCTTTTACAATTGAAGTTCCCTCACCCTGCAGGAATGGTGTTTGTGGGTTGCCTTGGAAACGGATAAACAAGGGAGGTTACAAACCAGCTTTAGGTTGTAATTCAAACCTGTAGTCTGGTGTTGTCAAATAATCAAAACATGAATGAAGAAGTAATATCTGTCATGGTTCACACTCCAAAAAGAGAAAGAAGAAAACCTTCTAAATATGTTCGTTTTTTTTTTTATCCTCCAGTTTCATGTTTAACACACACTTTTAGATTTTCAATGTAGACATTTTTTTAGCTTAGACATTTTACTTGACACCTTTTGTAACAATAATAATATTTTACTATAATACTTTTTACAAAAGTCTCATTGTTCATATTACTTTATCAGTTACTACTTACTTGAAAATCCTATTATTTGGTTCCAAAAACATACTAATAGTAGCAAAGTGGAGATTGGAGGGTTCGGTTATGAGAACTGCATATTTTTTATAAAACAATGAATTATATTTGATTTTTTGGCTTGAATTTCAATCCTTCATCACGGCTGTAAACAAAGAAAGAGTAAATAAAAATATTATTATACGTAAATAAAATAAAATAATATAAATAAAAATAATTAATAATAACAAATGAATACAGAAGATAAATATGTGATACAAATAGTGACTAAATTAAAAGTAGATAAGATAACTTATTTATTATTTGTATTCATTTAATGTTATTTATTATTTTTAATTTCTATATATCGCACTGGTATTTCTAAAGTGACACAACTCAAAAATCGGTGTTTTTCAGTTATAACTATGAAAGACATGGTAAATATCTCTTTATCAACCATCAAAACTTTATGTACCTAGGTTCAGAGCTTATACACCAAAGGGCACTTGTCTCACTCTTCCTGTCTTAATGTTATGCCCCCTACATAGGCAAGTGACAGACACATTTTCAGTTGATTTTTTTTTTTTTTTTTTTTTTTTTTTTTTTTTTTTTTTTTTTTTGAGTTGTGTCAATTTAGAAATACTAGTGCGATATAATGTTATATATCTCTGTCTATTTTCGTTTACAGCCCTTATGAAGATTTGAAATTCAAGTCGAGATGTCGCAAATATATCATTTTTATACTTTAAAAAAGTAGTTTTATAATTCCTCTGGTATTATGGAATTATTTTCATTCTTTTAATAATAATGTTTTTTTTTTTGTTTTGTTTTTAACCATCAACAATGTATGTTAAAATATCGTATAGAATATTATATTTTTCTCCTTAGTTCTTCCTACTCTTCAACAGTAGTGCAACCTGTCCTGAAAATTTAGGTCAAACTGGCTGGTACCAGTAGAATTCTTAACCAAGAGCCTTATTGTAGTATTATTATTATCAAGAGGCGTCTATTTTTTTTTTTTTTTTTTTTTTTTTTTTTAATAAATATACAATTAACATATTTTGTATTAGTTGTTTTTTCTTTTTGTTTTTTATTGATAACCCTTCAATAAAATATTATATTATTTCATTTATTTTTTCATTATCTATAATTTTCTTATTTTCAAACAAATAAATAATTTCATAAATAGGTTTACAAGGGAATGATATTGTTCTCATTGTTGTTAGTAGCCAAAAGATGTTTTTTTTTCTCCTGAGTTCTTAAAAAAAAAAAAAACTGTATATTACATAAAGAGATTTGTTGCAACGAAAAATAAATCATGGCCACATTCCTGATGGATTTTGCTGGTTAACAAACTCATCCAATTGTTTGTTAAGGGAATGTTTAATGTAGAGTTTTTGAGCGAAAGAACCAAAATTTAGGTTACCCTACACTTTAAAAGGGACTATTTTTGGAGCAAAGTAAGTAGAGTTGATGAACATTTTAAGACATTTTTTTTTTTTTTTGTTATTCTTTCCTGAATGCTTTCCTTTGATATGTGCTAAAATAACGAGACTTTAATGTAGACAATAATTTTAATTATTATACAAGAAATGAAATGGTTAAATGAAATTACTTTCTAATTATACAATACTTTTATTCTTTCAAGCAGGGCAAGCTTGCTACAGGGAGTGAAATAGTTAAAGATGACCAACGATCCCAAAAAAGGAATGGAAAGCCGAGCAGACGATGGCTAGCGTCTGAAGTCGACAAGGTATTTGAGAAGAACACAGAGCTCATGAAGCAACTTGACCATCATAAAGGTATGATATCTCTTTGAAATAATCAAATAAATATCATACTGATAAGTATATAATTATTATTAGACAATTTAATATAACGTAGGTCTTAGTTCTTTACCTTGTAGACAACATTTATTTTAAATTTCATTATAAATTCAATAACAGATAAGAATAGGGAGAAGTTATTATACTTGTTTGTATACAAGGTGTTAGATTAAAAACTGATTTTGGAATTTTCTCAAAAAGTACAAATTGAATGGAAAGCATTGTGTCAGCAAGTTTCCGCTTTTATATAATGTGACTTGGAAAGCTTAGAATAGAAAATCTTATTATTTCCTCTTCAATGGAACAAAACTAAAGACTACCCAAACTTTGACTTTTTAAACAAAAATGTTGTTCTTTCAGGCACTCAAAAACGTCACGTTGAATTGAAACTTTTTTCACTTGTTCCATATTTACTAAAATTAATAAATATAAATTTCAGATACGTTTGGATTAGAAGAAGTGTTACAAAGAGAAAACGAGAATTTACAGACATTAGCAGTTTTGGACTTTTTTTTATTATTTTCTTAAATATCTGAACGGTCGGAAAACGTTTTCAGTAGAATAATATTGAAAAGCCAAATGAATTCCCTATTATATGTTCAAGAATAAATGTCAATAAGACCTCATCAGTTAAGAAGCCGATGTTTGAATTTTAGAAAGTATTGGTTTGGTTCCATGGAAGACAAAATATTAAGCTTCTATTCAATATTTTTCTATTGTGGAAACATTCTGAGATGAGGCAGTTCCTGCCACTTGGACGTTTTATATTTTCCAGTTCTAAGTAAACCACTACCAGCTAGAACCAGTGCTGATTTCAGCAGCTAATTTTTTCTTTCTTTACAGAAATGGAACGCAGCCTTATCGACGCAAAAACGAGATTGGAACGAGAATTAGCCCTATTGAAATCTCGAAGGGTAGTAGGGACTCATGAGAACGAAGCAATACGTGAGCGGAACAAACAGCTCTCTCAAGATATTTTTCTCATGAAGAACATTTTAGTAAAGTATGTTGGAAATGTTTACTCCATAAATCCAATTTTATTACTTTATTTAGTGAAGATTTTTCAGAAATAATTGTACTCATATTGCTTTAAATCATATGTTGGCAACAACAAGATATTTTGAAAAACCCAAATAAAAAAAATTATATTACTCTACGTACTCACACTCACTCCAAATGAGGAATATCACGTGTGATGAGGTTTTTCGCTTGCTCTTGAGGAAACAAGTGAGCGAACAAGCCATCAAAGAGACATCAAAGTCTCTGATGTTTGCCGCAATCATCAAAGAGTGGTATTATTTCATTACATTGTCGTATTAATTATCAGACATGAAATGAATTGATAAAAATGATGAACACTACTTTAAAATCTAATGTTATTTTATTTTGAACCATCTACGCAGCCCACGAACATATTTGCACACTAAAGTTTGACCCACAACATGTTAAAGGTTGCTGCTTATACCTGCTTTAAATTATTTTTTTTTATTTATTTACTTATATTTTTTTTATAAGTCAAGGATGTTTTTTTAATATAAATCAAGGATATTTATCTTTCTTAATAGTTTGAGGCTTAACCCATCACAAAAAACAGCACTACATGATTTTATTTGTTTTACCATTTTATTAAGTAACTCCCTACATGTTTCGTGGCCTTCATTCCACCTCTTCAGGGGTAAACGGACAACAGATGCAGAAAAGGTAAATTGTTTGAAATGTTCCAATAGTTTCACCACCAAATGCTACATATTTTAACAAATATCTAAATTTGGGGGGCTGATGGCTTTTCTTTAGAAAAAAGAAAAGGCATCAGCCCAATCCTGGCTAGAAAAGGGTGGTAACCTATAGATATCCCGTCCAAAAATTTGTAGTTAATAATAATGGACGTTAAAATTTAAATGAATAAATTAAATTTTTGTCAGGGGTTTTGCTGTCCTGAGATTTTCTAAAAACGTATCCCATAAAAAAGTGTAACCCATTAAAACGAAGATACTATCGTCTTGAAATATTAAAAATTTATTTTGTTCAAATTTCCCTATTATTTATTTATTTACATTTTAACGTCCATTATTATTAACTACGAATTTTGGGACGGGTTATCTATAGGTTACCACCCTTTTCTAGCCAGGATAGGGTTGATGCCTTTCCTTTTTCCCTAAAGAAAAGCCACCACCCCATAGTGGGAATCGAACCCATGACCTTTGGCAAGGAGTGTTAAGTGCTTACGCCTTAACCCTCACGGCTACCAGGTCTCCATTTCCCTATTAGGTAGATTGAGTGACCTAGAGGTTGTATATTATAAAGAACATACTACAATTTCAAAAGAAAATAAGTTCTTTTCCGGCGATTTCTTCAAATTAAAATAAAAATGTTAATAAATTCATACATTTAAATTCTAACACACTATAGTTCCCTAATAATAGTTGTTTTTTAACCAAATTTGAGATTCTATTAGTAACCAATTTGATAAACCTTTTTGGGGGTTTTATTTGGTAGAATAATTTACACTCAATAATGTCTAATGCCAACATTTTTTGTAATCAATCTTAATGATATTCTATTCTATATTTTCATTAATTAACATCCTTGCAATTATAACTTATTAATTTTTTGGACTATCTCTATCTGACCATAGACTGAATTTTGAGCTTGAGAGATACCAGGAAAAATTGAGAAAGTATGAAGATGGTCTTCCAAAAAATGACAGAGACTCCAAAAGTACAGGTAGTTCTAAAGTGATTGTATACATATATTTATTTTATGAATAAACAATTAAAATTATATAACTTTTTCTTAAGGTTTGCATTTTATAGTGTTTCCTTAAATAATCACTGCTTTACAAACACATTTTCTATGACTTCTGTAAAGCAATTAGTGATTAAAGTGCATTAATTTTTTTAAAATTAACTTCAGATATGTTATATATTTATAGATTTTTTCAAAATAATAAACAGCACAACTGTTCCCAACAGGAGATCTTCGGCCTTCAAGAAAGGAATGGGTTGATAGAGAGGTGACTGTATTTGCACCTCTCCTTCTAGCTTACGAGGAATCTCTCAAAGAGAAGGATGATTTGATTAAGGACCTCAGGGCTGCTGTCGAACGAATCTCTGGGAAGTTGAAGGAAATCGTTAAAGAGAACTCCGAACTTCGCTCAAAGATGGCCGAATCAGAAAAGCAGGTAAATCTAAAACAGAAATCCCGTATAGAATCGGCCAGGCAGGCTGAGGTAAGTGAAAACATACCAACTTACCAAAAACTGTATCATCTTAGTGCGTTTCCTTATAATTCTTATATCTGGTGTGGTTGGGAAAGCTTAGAATTGAATAAAAACAACACTTCAGAAACATCAAGCAAAGTTTTCTCCACCTAAGGTGGTCTTATCTAAATTTACGTCTGAACATTTTTTGTAGGAAATTGTTTAGGCTTTCAAAATATCGCCTTCCACTTACAATGATTTTGCTACCATTTTTGAGATATTTAACGAAGCATGCAAAAAGTGTTCCTTCCTGTACTTCAAAGATATAAAAAATGTATATCTCTTAATTTTGATGAATATAAGATATCAAAAGGCATTTCCAAGTTAGTGCAATGTTTTGGGGCGAACTTATCTAGTTTCTTAGAATTGCTTTTTAAGAACGAAACCTACAATTCCCTTACCTGAATTTTTTAGTATTGTCAACTAAGTTACATACTTTCTTAAAAACAGTTTAGCAATTACATGGGATTACAGAAATTTAAAGGTGGAAATAGAATACAAAAATGTGAACCCAAGAACAAATGTTTTTTCTGTAACTTTTAACAAAATACAACAAAGTTATTCAAAAAAACTTTTACATTTTAAATTAAGATATTTGCTATTTTCATGAATTTTACTCAAAATATTATCATCCAAAAAGTAAAACATAGTGTCTACGTCAAGTGTAATTTTCTCTTCTTCATAGGGAACCTTTCTACAATATCTTGAATATTACTGCACTGTTCGGCGGCATTTATATCGAAGCAGGATAAAATATTACACATTAAGTACGGTAGTAAACATTCATGGGAGCTACATTTATGTTTATAATTTGTAATAAGAAGCTATGTGATAAACTAAGAACAGACATTAATTAGAACATATTACTATTAATTTGCCTAAACAATTTATTTTTCTAACTCCACAAAAAATTGTGAATCTTCATTTCGGGGATCTAAGCCCCCCTCCTTAGCCGCCACTGTTTGCACTTAAAAAAATGGGACTCTCATCAGCCAATTAAAGAATGGGCACCTATGGACTTATTTGTATGAGGTGTGCCATTTTGGCAGTAAATGTGACAAAAATATTTTATGTTAATTCCCAACTAAATATCAAATTTCATATATTGATTACTGTATTCACTACAAAGCATATTTCCTGGAGCTGAAAACATGAACTGTTTTTTACTGCTTATTTATCAATTTTACGGAAAAAATTGTTTCTTTCTAAATACAAGCTTTTATTTAAATAAAATGATTCTATTTTCATTGAAAATATAAACTTTTATTAAAAAATAGATCTACAATCTTTTCAATTTGTCTTTTGTCTGAGTTGATATAACCGAGTCGGTGCTCCTTTAATTTAACTATTTTATAGTTAATATTATTATTAGAAAATATATAATTCTGAAATAGTTGTAATTTCCAGGGAGAAGTGACCTACTCTGACTGGCTGAGTGTGCAGCGGGAGCTTTCTATCACGGTAGAACAGAACCAATTGCTGACTCGGCAGGCAAAGCTTGCTCAGTCAAAGATATCTGATCTTAAATCTACCTTCCAAACCAAGTGTGAGTGCATCCATTCCCCAAAATTTGAAATTACTCTTGTTTCCTGTCACTTTGAGTACATTTAAAACTCAAAAATGATTATTATAGGAGGTGTTGTTATTAAATTTACCCTTTAAGTGGCATAGCAATAGCGGTCAAAGAATTATGAAAACAAATTATGTCGTTTAGAGCCTTCTGCTCGTATTCAGCAACATAAATATGCATTAGGTCCACCTGACAAACCTATGTAATTTACTGTATAAAATATAGTCTTATTTTTCGTACATGGCCACCACACCTGCACAAACGTCAGGGGACACTTTTTTGTAACGCTTAGGTCCACCCGACAAACCTATGTAATGTACTCTATAGCATACAGTCTTCTTTTTCGTACATGGCCACTGCACATGCACGAATGCCACTGCACATGCACAAACGCCACTGTGCATGCACAAACACCAACAGGCACTTTTTTGTGACACATACAGTCTTCCTTTTCGTACATGGCCACACCACTGTGCATGTGCAAATGCCAGCGGACACGTACAGTCTTTTTTTTTCATACATGGCCACTACGCAAGCACGAACGCCAGCGGACACCTTTTTGTAACGTTTTTTTTTCCAGTTTAGTCATCGCTAAAGCATATTTATGCTAAAGAAAAAAAAAGGATTAGATGTTCAGAGAAGTTGCAAAACATTTCCACTGGATGACAGAAAAATATAAAAATTATTTTATTGCAATTCTTAGCCCAATTATTCACGACCAAAACCTCCAGGAACCCAGATAACTGCAATATGAACACTTCCCTCGTTATTTTCATTCCTTGTTGCCATAGATAAATGGAATTTTATATATTATGTACGATTGACAACGTGTAATGTTGCTATTTGGATTCTAAACCTAATTTTCAACGTTTTAGAAACTCTTATTTACAGTCAACTTCACTTTCTTTAATTTTGTTAAAAGTATTTGTACATTGGAATGATCTATAAAACAATTCTTCTTTTAATGAAATATTTATTCTATAGAAACTGAGTGACTTTCTAAATTTATTTAATGGTTTAATTCAATAATAATTCAGACAGGAAATTATTTGATACTAATTTAAAATATGAACAATGAATGAGCAATACAGTACTACAAAAAAAAAAAAAAAAAAAAAAATGTGTAATGTTAGAAATATCATTAAAACGTATTGGAAAATGTCATCACTTGAAGGGTTATAAATGTATATTTATCAAGAATGCTCAACGCTTATTTATTTTCATTAGCTCAACACAGATTTTTTTTTTTTTTGCTTTACTTGAAAATGACATAATGTGTACTAGTGCCCTAGGAAATTTGCGGAAATGGTAAAATAATAAAATGTAAAGCTTTCCCTTTATTAACCATTTTGCCAAAAAGTTGTAATTGTAATATTATATTGGATTTAATGAATCACTGATGTCTACGTTCTTGATTTATTTGTTTAGTAAGCGAAGTGTGTTCGGAGAGAGATGAGCTGGCGACTAAGCTGTCACAATTACGAACTGACTATCTTGTTCTTCGTGGGAAGAGCTCAGCCTTGGAGCTCGAGTTGGACAGACTGAAGGAAGACACGTCCGACAGAATTCCCAAGTCTGTACACTCGGCCTACATTGCAGAGTGCAAGAGGTACTCATTTACTTCAGTACTGACAATAATCTGTAGTTATAGTTTGAAAATAACTAACATTTGTGCACTCTTAGAAGAAATGATAGAACATGATAATATTATTGAACACATCATATTAAACATCCAACAGCTGTAATATGTTGAATACACTGGCAGGGTGTGTACAGGTTCCAGTTGCAATTTAAGCAATGTCGGGCCTGGGCCAGTACTTGGATCGGCAAGTCTGGGATCATAAAAGGGTAACAGCCTGTAGATACCCTGGAAAAAATAGTCCTGCTTTGATAAACTGTTATAAAAAAACATTAATAGCAAATTTTAATCTTTAAAATGTATAAACTAAGAAACTAAAATTAATGAACTCATTTCTCAGTGAAACAAATTTACAATAAAAATATTTAATTACATCTTTTAATTAAAATCATCTCCCTCTGTTTCTTGACTTCTGCTTATAACTAGCAAAAAAATATAAACTCTTTCTCATCATTTGGGATATTAAACAAAATATTTTAAATGTCCAAAACTGCTCATCTATATTAATAGCATTTGTTTAGTTAATACTTCCTTTCTTTCAAAATGTAGTCCAAATTTAAAAATCATTGTTTGGACACATGTGGAATATGTGAAAAAGTCCCTCTGTCCTTTTGTGTAGTCTCAACCAAAGGTAACTGGTTTCATTCTATTCCCAATGTCAAAATACCTACAAGAAATGAAGAAATATATATATATATATATATATATATATATATATATATATATATATATATGCAGAAAAACACCATAAGTAAAAAGTATGTAATTTTACAGGAACCATTTAAATCCCGAATCATTTGTTTTTTTCAGTTACCATGTTTCAGCAAGATTGCTACAATATTGAGGATGCTTAGTCCTGCATTACTTTAATTTTAGTTTGTTTTTTTGTGTGTATTTATTGTTAAATAATTTTTTTGGGGGGAGGGGGTGTTTAACGGTGTATCAAACGTTTGCGCTACCAACGCTGGGCCACCTGAGGTTTCCAACATTTATAATGCCAACAACAGCGGTCGGTCACCTTTTCAGGTACTGGCCACATGGGTGTATATAAGGGGGGCTGCAGCCCCCCCCCCCCCCCCCCGAAATTTTGATTTGATCGGTCAAAATTTTATAAAACCCTTAAAAATAAATTAAATAAAATCATTTAGTTCATACAAAATAATCTATTTTGGGTTTAATAGCGTTTTAGTTGGACAAAAGTTAATCTTCCAAAATCTAAATTGTTAGTATTCCATACACCGGAAATGGTCTCAGCCCCCCCCCCCCCCCCCCCCGAAATTTTCCCCTCCGAAATTATTTCCTATGTACGCCCATTACTGGCCACGTTGCTTAACTTCGGTTATGAACAGAAACAGGTGCATTCAAAATGGCTATGGCCCTTGGCAATAAAATAATTATTATTAGTATTTTAAATTGTGTCAGTTTTCGTGAAAAACCATAACTAAATTTTATTATATCATGGGATAGGTTCAATTAACAAGATACAATTTCATGTTTGACGACGTACTTTATATATATATATATATATATATATATATATATATATATATATAAAATCTGATTAACATCAAATACAAAACGTTACAATGTTCAAGATTTTCATTAAATGTTTCAAAAATAGATCGCTCTCTATCGGACACTACAATGCCAACTGACATCTGGTATTTTTTTTTTTTTTTTTATTATTAGGTATGTAACTTTAAAGCATTAACATAAAAAAAAATCAAAGTTTTGACGTATGTCATTTTTCGTGAGAAGGTACGATATATGGAAATTTGAACTCTGGTTCTTCGTGACTTGTGTGTTATGAAACGTTGAAATCCCTGGTTCGCACTTCCAGATTGCATCATCGGACTGACGTCTAAAGTGGCATTTTCTTCTTATTCCTCGGGTAAGGGCCAGGTACAAGCATCTAACCTAAAGTGAACTATGACGTCACTTGTCATAGGAAGTGCCCCTTCTACTTGGAAACTATCCTCGGTACAGTCTCACCGGAAAAACCTTTGTACAGTAAATGGCGCCATGAGTCCTTAGTGTATTGTTGTTTGTCGTATTTCGTTGATATGTGGTGTTAAAATAGTTTTATGTTAAATATTGTGGTTGGAATGTCGACATCTTGCATGAGCGCTCCCATGCTTGAAGTAAAGCTGATCAGGGCTGAGAACTTTTTGAACTGTAATTCTATATCTATAAGATTGCAGGTAGGTTTACTCTTGTATTATATTCAATATTTCCATTATGGCTTCAAGTGTTTAGGAATTTAGTTGCTCTTGAAAGATTTATCATTTTTATTAATGAAAATATCTTTATCTATTCTTTCTGCAGAGTGTTAATCTTATCAGAAGAATGTTTTGGGTATCATCTAAAATAACTTCATTAATATCAAACTGAGTTTACTTTTCTCATTTAATTTATAACCTAAGTCCTTCAATAAACAGGGCCTCTGCTAGAGGGGGGAGCCCTTAGTCTCAGGGGGGCCCGGCCTCATTTTTTTACTCGCATTATAATTTGAAATAACGAAGTTGTATAACTACCATTCCCCCCCCCCCCCCCCCAGTTCAATTACTAATGTATTTAATTTTATTGTCTGAGAAATTTCAGTATTAAATAATTCCATTAATAGTTTTTGGTAATCTTATCCCGTAATTCGTCGCGGAGGCCCTAACAATAAATACACATATTTTTAATCGATTGCTTATTGAGTGACTATGTTGTGTAAAGCCTAGTATCGACAATGCGAGGCGGCTCGCTTACGAGAGTAGCCTACAATTAGTACGTATGCTCGGAATGTCGATAGCTGGGTTCCTGGTTATAAGCTGCTCGCGTCGCACTGTGTGATCCGATTCATGTGCTTGTCGGTAAATAGGTCGTGCGCAAAGGCTCCTCAGTCCGAGCTGTTCGTTGCATAGAGACGCATGGGTGTACATAGGAAATAATTTCGGGGGGGGGGCATTTCTGGGGTATTGAATAGTAAAAATTTAGAACTTGGAATAGTTTTAGGCAACTAAAATAAAATATTTTGGTAATTCTGAGCGAGAACTGCCCGAACTCCGATCTTCGTGAAACTTTGTAAACTTATTCATTTTAACCTAATTAAGAATAAAAACGTAAAAAAAAAGCTCGCGGTATCGACTAGAACAGTATTTATTTAGCACTAAAGTTGAGTGTTATACAGGCTATAAACGAGTCGTATCATAACATTACGAGCTGTATCATAACAATGGCAAAAACAATTAGTCGTTTGTGACATTTTTTTTCACGTTTTTATTCTTAATTGTGTTGAATTGAATAAGTATACGAAGTTTTAGGAAATCGGAGTTAGGTCAATTCTGGCTCTCCCAATTTGACATTACCGCGCATGCGCGTGTTTACAAATACTACGTTTACACCAGCTTTATATGTAACAGTCAACTTTAGTGTTATAACAGTCAACTATAGTGCTTAATAAATACTTTTCTAGTCGTTACCGCGAGCTTTTTTTACGTTTTTATTCTTAAGTAGGTTAAAATAAATTTGTATACAAAGTTTCATGAAGATCGGAGTTCGGAAAGTTCTCGCTCAGAATTACCCAACATTTCGGGGGGAAGGGCTGCAGCCCCCCCTTATATATGCCCATGTAGACACGAGTATTTGTTGCCTAGTATTGTATAGCCGCAAGTTAATCTCCAAGGTCAATGATCTCTTTTGAATAAAATGAACATAGTTTATTCGAGGCTTTTTATTTATTTATTTTTTGTTTTTGGATATTTGTTACTTATCCCTCGTAAACGATTAAATTAATTTTCAAATTACGTTTCATCGTGCTAATAATAAAAAATTGTTATTAATAATCTTCTCTTCACTATAAAATCAGAAACTTTAATATTTTTCCCTTTCAACCAAAAGTGATAAAACGTTTTTTATGAACTAAAATAAAATGGCAACCTAAATAATATATTTCTTGTTTATAAAAAGTTATAATGATAATGCATTATTATTAATATGATTATGATAACGAGGAATGAGACTGTCTGAACGTAAACTTTTTATCGCCAAGATCCTAGTGTGACCTAGCGGAAGAACGTGGAACTAAAACGTTTTCTCTGTAACAGGTAGGTAGCGCTAGAAGTATGGCTTGGCTGTATTATAGCTCTGCCAGAGAGTTTTTCCATCTTTCTGGAATTTCATAGAACCGCTTCAGTCATAGGATTATTTTCCCAAAAAATATAGCCAGAAGCGTTATTTAGATTAATGTGATATTAGTTGTCTGGTGAAAATGTAAGATTATGTTGCTTGTTTTATTATCAAATGTACTAGGTTCCCCACATCAAGTGAAGATGTATTTTGTCGACTACATATTACATTCGTTTATTTGTTAACCTTGCGCAGAGGCAATATCGTAACCAATGAAGGTCTACTGAGGTGCGATTATTGCTAGTTGAAAACTTTTACCAATACCCCGCCTTAGGCTTGTGAAATACCAAGCCTAACGGCAATTTTTGGAAGCCCCTACGGGGGCTCACTAATTCATTAATATCTAAATGACTCAACAAATTGCTAGCTTAATAATTCTATTGCTATTGATATATTAAACGGAAGTGCTTGCAATGACTGTCAAAAGACAAGTCCTTGCAAGCACTTTTGAAACTAATGATTAAATTTTTTTTGCTTCTGCCAAATCAAATAATTGGGTACCATACCACCCTCTGGGGTGAGTTCAGACAATAGTGCATGGCGCAGGAAATCACTGGCACTGTTGTTTGCACTTGGTTGAGTGCAAATGCTGTCTTCTGGGTAGAAGACAGTATTTAAGTCATTGCCAATTGTTTAACTACATACATGTAATTTACATTGTTAGTATTTAAGACGATGTGTATGCATTCAGTGATCTGAAGTATTTTTTTTTTTTTTTTTTGTATTCTGTAGAAGAGTTTTTTGTGTGAGGTTGCCTATCAAAATTTGGCCACAAGTATGTTTAATTGAAATGTAATAAATTAATTTTTCTTAACATTTTTATGTTCATTACGAACATTTAATTGTTATGCACAAAATTAGCTTCAATTTGATATATATCAAATTGAAGCTAATTTTGTGCATGATAGAATCTGGTTGCCAATGTAAAAGTGGCCGCTAATAAGGGTTGCTAGCTGTTAAAGATAGATCAGAGCTGTTGCACAAACAAAAATCAGACTTGTATATCCACAGATTACTTGACAAAACCACATATCTAAAGAGAATGTTAGTTAAAATATGCTACTGTTACACTATCGCAAAAATATGTGAATTGAGTGTCATCGTTAAATGCATTGATTGTTTCAGGAATTGTAAAATGTTTGTAGGAAATTTTTTCTTCCCAACATCTTATTAAGTTATTTAGAGATGATAAGTTTTGGCCAATAATGATTTCCATACCATTTTGCTGCTACCATTCTTAATGAAATTAATCAGTAGTTGATAGTTAAAACTTTAATATTTGTTATTTCTGTTACTAAAGCTTTACACATGTGATAATTATAAGTAATCCAGTGTAATAAATTACTTAATCAGCCATTGTTTTTTTTTTTTTTTTTTTTTTTTTTTTTTTTTTTTTTTTTTTTTTTTACAGACTGCTTGATGAACTGAAATCGAGGCACGAGGAAGAACGAGCTTCACTTCAAAGGAGAATAGCTGTACTTGAGTCGGATTCTCAGCAGCAGCTAAAGTTTTCAACGTCTTCATCTTCAGAAAGGATAAAGTAAAATTATTAGTTTTTAAAAAAACTTGATGAGTAAACTTTCTTTTCCAACTATGAAAAAATGTATATTCCATAAGATGGAGTAATTCTAACTTTTCAAGTTTGCCTGACGAACAAGTTTAGTGCAGACGAGGTGACCCCTTGCCTAAGTGCCTCATTTTAAAAACTAAGTAACTGACGATATATCCCGTCCTGAGTATTATAGTGTTTGAATAAATAAAAAATGTTGGAATATAAATCATGGTAAGCTATTTTACAGAAAAGTTGTAAACTCTGAAATGTTAACTTAAACAAATGTTATATATTAACACGATGAGAGTTTATAAAGACAAAATTTGCACACTCTGGCCGAGTTATGTTAAAAAAAAAAAAAAAAAAAAAAAAAAAAAAAAAAAAAAAAAAAAATCCAATTTCTCCCCCATCATCCCAGAGTTTCTCCCCCATCAGATCAGAGTTTTTTTCTTCCCCAATCATCCAGAAATTCTATACTTCTCCAGAATTCCAGAAATTCTATAACCTTAAAACTTACTGTATATAATTGTTAACAAATTATTCATATTTTATGAGGGTTTACTTAAAAAAATCTATTTCTATAAACAGTTATAATTTCTTTTCTAGAGAGCTTGAAAATCGTCTTTCTGAATCTCAAGAACGCTGTTGTAAAGCAGAAAAACGCAGAGATTTCCTTAAAGGCCGCCTCGATTCCCTGGTCGCCTTCGCTAAAGAGCTCATTTACGAGCATGAAAGCCTCTTGAAGAACGTGAACGGAGAACTGAAGATCAACGCAGGTCTCTCTGCTCGAATTGACCAGATCAAAAGGCAACTCAAGGTTTGTACTCTCTAGAGAAATCTACTAAATTAACTCTTTTTAATGACTCTTCTCTAGACAATAGACTCCTTCTAATATTAGTGTGTTTCTTCCCTTCCTACAGAGTTATTAGGTTCACCTGATGGCACAATCTAGAAGCTCTGATGAAAAATGTTGACGTTTCTTAACCCATAGGTCTATAAAAAAATAGGCTATTCAAATTTTAATGAGAGAAAATAGCTTATTTGTCACCCCTCACGAGTGTGTGGGGACAGCCGCTTTGTCAGTCTGCACCGGTGTGGGAGTACATGGGGAGAGCATCTTTGTCAGCCCGCACTAGTGTGGGATTAGCCTAAGGAAAGCGTCTTTGACAGCTCGAACGTGTGGGAGTAGCAGTAATAGGCTTAATAACATTTTACATGTAAAAAAATGAAATTTTACATGTTAAAATTGATTCTGCGTGGATATATAATTTATTGGAGTATTTGGAGGACACTGAGTATTTCTTACGTTAGTTCCCTCAAGCTCAGAACTAAAGGCCTCTAACCTGCATAGGTGAATGCCATAAACTTCTTCAAGATATTTTATGGCAAACCCTCATCTTAAAAAACAATATTTTTTAATAAACATATTTTTTTCCAAAAACTGTTAACCAGTTTTGGGGATTATTAATAGTTAAATGACTAATTGAAGCTAATTACATTAGGGTGTAGAGCTTGAAACTCTTCAGCAAATAAAGATCCTCGACGAGAACATTAGTACTCAAGTGGAGCGAGTAAACCGAGTCCGTGTGGAGCAGAGTCAGGAGGTGGTCAAGCTCAAGGAGGAGTTAGGACTGAAGCTGGCAGAGATTGAACATCTCAAGGATGCGGCAAAGTGAGTAAATAAATGTTTGCATTCGCAATTTTTATTAAATATTTAAAATGGACTTGTGTTTTTCCAACATTCGTATATGGCTCTCAAACCTGGGCTTACACCAAGAAGATGGATAGAAGCTGGAGGCCACTATAGCTTCATTTATAAGAAGCATGATGAGGTTCATTCAGAACAAGAGAGAAGACCAAGGTCAGTGGAATTAAAAAAAAAAAAAAAAAAAAAAAAAATCCAGGAAGAAGTACAAAGACTGAAATGGAGATTGACAGGCCACCTCTTAACCCTTCCATTGCTCTCAACAAGTTAACTCGTGGTCGACTGGCAGGGACCCAGACGCTCCACTCTCTGAACCCCTGAAGATCTTCACAAGTTAACTCAATGGTCCCGTTTGTTGCTCTCCAACCTAGTGCTAGTAACTCGTATAAAGACTGTTTCAAAGATGGAGAGATGCAATTACAACGGCAGTGATGGTGGAGAGCATCTCATGACTGATACTGGTGGAAGAAGATTATGTGCATTCATTTCAAATTAGTGGAACTGTTTTGAAGTGCATCAACCCCTTTTAAACATATGTTTTATTTTAAACTGTTTTTGAGAAAACTATTTTAGTTTGCATTTTTGTTGTGTAAGTTCAAAAATGACAGAGAGAATTTTACTTACACCTATGATAACATAAATATATGTATAAATTCTGGGGTCTCCCGTGGTCTAGTGGTTAGCGCCTTAGATTCATAAGCGGGAGATGGTGGGTTCGATTCCCATTGGTGTCAGGAGTTTTCTCATCCCACGGCTCGTTGGGAAAATTCCTCGCTGCACCCTGGATGTCGGCGCAAATAGCCTAGTTGTCAAAGCGCCGTAAAAAAAAAATAAATAAAAATAAAAATGTATAAATTCTGGTTACATTTTAAAAGGAAGTAGTATTGAATGAATGAATAGCCTTTATTGTGCAATGATAATAGTAATAACAATAATAATAATGATAATACTTCTTTGATAATAATACTAACAACAATAATAATGATAATACTTCTTTGATAATAATAATAATTATAATAGTTCTTTGATAATAATAATAATAACAACAACAATAATAATGATAATACTTCTTGGTAATAATAATAATTATAATACTTCTTTTGATGACAGTGATAAAACTTCTTTTAATAATAATAATAACAAAAAAACTTCTTATGATAATAATAATAACAACAATAATAACAATGATAATGCTTTTTTTTTATAATAATAATAATAATAATAAAAAACAATAATAATGATACTTCTTTGTAGAAAATAAATTAATTTTTCCGCACAGGCCTCCCTTTTCGGGGTAATGGTCTACGCTTTCCAAGAGTGACCAGTTCTACTGGAAAGCGGGGTGCGTAAAGGTCTCCTTCAGTAACTTCTTCCATACTGCCCTGTCCTTAGCAAGTAGTATTGCAAAAATTATTAAATTAACAGACATGAGCTGTTTTGGACGTTGTATATTTCGTTAAATATCTCAAAAATGGTTGAACATTTAAAAGCCTAATGAATTTACCACTAAAATGATTTCGATAGGACCATCTCAGTCAGAGAAAAAATCGCTAAGATACTGAAGTTTCTGCGAGTCTAGAATTTTGTTTAAATTGATTTTGTTGTCTGTTGTAGGAAGCGTGAGGAAGACATGGAAATGGTTTGGAAAGCAGCGCTCTCAGATAGACGAGAGAGAAGCCCAGATGAAATAGAATTAGAAATCAAAAACACTTAGTTCATTGAGCATTAATCAAACTAATAAAACAGTGCTTTTATAACTTGCCATATTATCAATTTAATAAAATAATTTCTTTTTCTATTACCTATTGAACCCGTTTGTAACGATTTTATTAATAACAAATTTTAGGATCTCCCTGTGGACCATTGGCTAATGCCCTGGATTCCCATGCAGAAGATGTGGGTTTGAGAACCACCTGTGGCAGGTTGAGGTTTTTCATTTCAGAGCCCGTTGAAAAAGTTTCCTGCTGTATGAATGTTTAGTAAGGGTTGCAACCTATATATGATAACCTGGCAGTAATCGCCCTAAAAAAAAAAAAAAAAAAAAAAAAAAAAAAAAAAAAAAAAAAATTAAAAACAAAATAACAAATTTCAGTTCCAACCAGTATAACCAGTTCTCGTTAATCCCCGAAGTTAAGCAACGGTGAGCATCGCCAGTACCTGAATGGGCGATCAACCACATGCTGTTGGCATTATGAAAGGGTGGCAACCTGTTTATAGCCTGGCGTTAATAGCCTATCTGTTGATTCAGAGTGTGAACTTTCCATATGATTTATTTTTCTCGATTCAATATCAACCTTGGAAGAGAAAGGTTGAATCGCGAATTCTGGATGTTGGGAAATCGAAGTCAAAGTTCTAGTAGTGCTTCAGGATACCAAAGGTGAATGTTTACTCTATGGAATGCTGATTCATAAATCTGATTGAAAAAGTATGCAATTGAAATTCGAATTTTTGATATTCACTTGAAACTATGACAGAACTAAAGGCGAACCAGAGAAACAAGGAGAAGCGTCATGTTACCTGCATCTTTCTCACTCAGCAATAAAATTTTAAAAAAGACAATTTTCCAGATTTGCCCTTTCTCTTCCGAGGTCCTGATATGGTATGAGCATTTTGATATCAGTTGATAAGATAACGCCCTCCTACATTAGTTTGCAATCCTTTCGACTTCCATAGTTCATAACACGGTTCTGTTTGACCAGGCCTTAAAGCTACAAATTTGTTTTTAACATTAGAAGTGGATCGACCCTCATCCTTTTTTTTTTTTAATTTTAATAAACCACAGTGTATGCTGTTAGTGTAATTTTTCAATCTTTATTTCTTAGATGAATTAACTCGCCAGGATTGGATTTGCAACAACCAGTCTGTAAACCTGTTTTCCGTAGACAAGACCCAAAGTCCATAAGGTGTATTCTTCTGCTCCAACTATATTCAGCTTTGTATAAACAATCATGGACCAAGTTTTACTGGACTAAATGTTTCAGTTTGTTTTGTAAGACAATAGCAAATTCAAAGTAGTTCCATACAACAATAAATTTTGTCAAGGTATTGTGTACTGACAAAAAAATAGTATTCCCATGTTGTACCGCAAAACTAATTCATAGAAAACATTTTTTCTTTTCTTCATATTCATAGAAAAATTAACTTGCCTTGCAGGTATTTCAAACCAATTCCGACCAAGTTCATTCACATTCTGGAAGCTAAAAATGAAGAGAGTCAGTTTGTGGATTGGCTCAAAGTACGGACGCTAGATTGAAGCAAGGCCGTCTGCTCAAGCAACTTTTATTTAATGTTACTCTTTAATGACCTTCCTGAAGGTATCAGAGGTAGAGTAAAAATACTTAGGATACCTAGCCTCATGTATGCAGACGATATATTCCTTATGAGTGAAGATATTGCATCTCTGCAGCTACACAACTTGGAAGTGCACTATATCACTGGAAATTGAAGATCAATTTACAGATGTCTACAGTCATGGTATTCAGAAATGGTGGAAGGGCAGCAACAAACGATGCATAGAAATTGGGAATGGAGGGGATTAAAGTGGCTAAGGATTACCAGTACATAGGAATTATCAGCTCATTGGATAGTGAGCAGTCCTGTGGTCGACAAAATTGGGAGAGGGTCACTGTATCTAGCCTTTTCCTAAATTTCAAGTTCATTTTTTTTTTTTTTTACTCTTATAAATTTTCCGAAAATAAGACTAGGCTTTTCCTTGAGATAATGAAGTATCTATAAAATTAGGCTGTAAGTTTTACTGGAAACTCTCTCATCATAATTCAGGATATATAACAATTGATATTTATTCATCAAAGTATCAAGTAAATTTATTTGCAGAGTTAGAAATAACCTCAATTATTATTATTTTTTTTTTTTAAGTTTAAACTCAATAATATAGTTGTTTATAGTCCGTTATAATCATAATGTGGTATGGTTGGTAGTAACCCTATGCAAATAGTTTAAATCAGTTTGAACTAAGCTCTCAGGACAACAGGGTTTGCTTTTGAGAATACTAGCAATACTGTTAAAGACAAAATGAATCGCCAAATAATCACTAAATCGCTTTAAAAGTTAAATACAACTCTGTTTTGTTTAACCTGAACGATTGTTTTGCACATTTTAGACAAATTCTCCTCTCTGGCCCCAAGAAAAGAATTTGAATAATGACAACACAAAAGAAGAACTAAGGTTAATGAATAGGATTTAATTTAATAAAGATTTTGTGTAACTGGCAAGTAGTGTAGTACCAAAAGCTACAATTTTGTATTTCGCAGAATATTTCTATAAGTATTGAATTGCGAGTTAAATGTCAGTTGTCCCATATTTTTACGAACTTGGACTTACAGCACTTCATTCGTAGGTAGACACAATAATTATGACTTTTATTATTGTGGTTTAATAATGTGGGGGAAACACATATCACCAATTTCTTAAATTAAACCATTAAGATTAACCATTAGGATTCTCTGTCAATTATTAAGGTTTTTGTGATGGATGGTAACCATCCGCCAACAAAACCTGCCATTGCCAAGATCCTAGTGTAACCTAGCGGCTGAACCTGTAACTATAACGTTTTCTCTGTAACAGGTAGGTAGCGCTAGCAGTATGGCTTGGCCTTATTATAGCTCTGCTAGAGATCCTTTCACACTTTCTGGAATGTTATAGAACCGCTTCTGTCAGAAGACTGCCTTTCTAAAATATATCGCAGGAAACGTTATTTAATTTAATCTAATATTAGCTATCTGGTGAATCTATAAAATTTAATGACTTATTTTATTCGCAAATGCATTAGGTCCCCAGCTTTTAGTACAAAGTTGTTTCATCGACCAGACCAAAAGGGTAATATTATAGTTAACCTTGCGCAGAGGCAATATCGTAACCAATGAAGGTCTACTGAGGTGCGATTATTGCTAGTTGAAAACTTTTACCAATACCCCGCCTTAGGCTTGTGAAATACCAAGCCTAACGGCAATTTTTGGAAGCCCCTACGGGGGCTCACTTATTGATTCAGAATTGTAGAAATCACTTCAATTACACTGCAATTTCGCTTATTAGAATTTGGAAGCGATTATCTTAACAGTCGTTGGGGCCATCGACAGGTTGGATTTTCGATTTTTCTAGACGTTTTTGCCAAATGGGGCACACCCACACCTCCTAAAGCGCAGTGGAGAGTATCAAAAATCCTATGCAAAACTTAATGTATTCTCAAGGTAGGGATTGTCGGGGTTCGGTCACTGCTACTTAATAAAACTACATTTTATCATAAAAATGGTTTTATTGTGCCGACGTTTCGGCTTGAACTTCAAGCCTTCATCAGGGCTGTAAAAAACAAGAAAAAACGTCGGCACAATAAAACCATTTTTATGACTTGTTTTTTACAGCCCTGATGAAGGCTTGAAGTTCAAGCCGAAACCTCGGCACAATAAAACCATTTTTATGATAAAATGTAGTTTTATTAAGTAGCAGTGACCGAACCCCGACAATCCCTACCTTGCATCATCTACGGTCAACGATCTCCTCTCAATTAATGTATTCTCTTTAAATAGTGTTGTCAATATCTAAGCTGGATTCCACTCATCCATTCATAGTTGACGTCCGTACCGCAGAAAAGTTTTGGAAAAATTATACTCGTTATATTCACATGGATACCAAGTCATTGCGGAATAACGGGTAACGAAATAGCAGATATCAATGCAAAATTGGCTATTAATGAAAGTTCGACCGTAATTTATGTACCTAGAAAGCATCTAATTTGCTCTACCTGGGATGTGGAATGGTGGCAAATTAAGTAAAACTAAGAGACATCGAAGCATCCTACGTCTATCTACCTGGAACTCTTCAATGCGCTACATAAAAATGCCACATTTGGTCATGTTTTGGAAAAAATCCACATTTGTCCAATGTTTGAAAAAATGTCATATTTGAAGATTTTTTTTTTAATTTAAAATAATTTCGGTTTGAAGTGCCTACACCACAAACCCTTTACAAAAAGTGGATTCATTGCGACTGCAATTTCAGTCTTGATAACGGAAAGTTATACTGCAAGTTACGCGCGAAATCGGTAAGTTCGAACAACATGTAGTAAAAATTGTAATTCATACGTCTGTTACGAATCCTCAGCCTCGTGAAGAAAATGAACAGCCAAAAAATTGGCGCGAGTTTGTTGTTAGTCAGAATGTTCACACCACAAGCTTACGCCAGAATCAAAAAATGTAAAAAAACAGCAAAATCAAATCGAACACTTGCTTGTGTGGTCAGAGTAGAGGCAAGCGATCACCTGATCGATGCGGCACCAGAAACAAAACGTCCGACTCGCAGGAACTGTGTCATCGTAACGATTGTCCGTTCTTATCCTTAGTGTCATTTCGAAGGCTTGGAATAGGAACGTTTGATACTTGGTTTTGATATTTTGTGAAAAATGTAACTGGAAAACGAGCTTTACATACCACAATGCAAAGTAAACGAGCACTAAACAACTAAACCGGAAATTACTGGCTCCACCTCCTCACTCATTCTTAAGGTAAAGTCCTATTATAAATTTGTTTCTCAATTACTTTACTTTTTTTAACAGTTAAAAACTGAGTAAAACAAAAACTACTAAGCGCAATTTGCTCACTCTGCCTCCTGAATCCGCTCATTTGGAAGGAATTGGAGGAAAACTCTTAACACATTTTTCTCATTTACTTGCTTTGTTTTAATGAAATATTCATTTTAAAGATTGAGGAAAAATAGTCAAAACCATTCAAAGGAACGAAACTAACATGTTGGAATTTTAAGCACCAATTTTTCCGCCTAAGATCACTATCGAAAACTTCATTAGAACCAATTTTATTTTAGTTCTTCTATAATGCTCAGACAATTGTATATATGTAAACATTAGTGTAATATATATATATATATATATATATATATATATATATATATATATATATAAGATACTTTTTTTTGGGGGGGGGCAAAATTTGAGTTGTTGTATTTTATTTCTTAGAATTATAAATGCCGGATCGACTAAAAATAATGCCACATTTTACCAAAATAAATGCCACATTTTTAGTGCTGTGTTTTGGAAAAATAAATGCCACATTTTGACAGGCTCTGCTAATCAGAGTGATGGCTTGACGTCCTCCAGGAGGTGTGAAGCTTTTGCTACTTCATCAGTGCCTTTGTTTCCATGCTTATTAATGTGGCTTGGTATCCATCAGAATATTTAATAAAAGAATTGATGCAATTAATTCTGTTTTTATTTACCGTCCACGGCTGCCATATATTTAATTAGAAAAAATGTTACTATAAAATATTGATATCAAACTGAAATATTGCTGTTGTAACTGTGATATCACCAGGATAATCCTGTTTTTACCAAAATTAAGGTGGGGTGGTGTACCCTATTTCAATTTGAGCAAATATTATCAAGGTTTTCATCAATACTTCTTGCAATTTAATGGAAAGTTTCCTCACCAAAAAAGAGAATATTTTTTCCTTTACGTTAAAGGGAATGTAAAATGTCGGAGAAGAGGCATGATGGCGGAAAAAAGAAACAACAGATAATTGCGTAAATATTTTATATTTTAAAATATTCTAAATAAAATCTAAAAGCTTATTTACATGTAAAAATCTATATCACTAACAAATCGTTTCTTCAGATGATGCCATTAGGAATACTGTACCAGGGTCGATAAATTCAATGCTTGTCCTCGTGTATTTTGGGAATATTTGACTGAAATAAAAATTAACAAAGAGTTAATACATAACTTTACATTAAATCTTTAAAAAATTATTAAAGGATAAGTTTATTTGAAGCAATAGGTGGATTGAATATTGCTACAAGTCAATCAAAACCATCCATTAAAGAATACAAAACTACAGGAGTTTATTCAGAAGTGATTGTTGACCATTGATAAAAGTTATTAAAACCATATTTTTATAAATAAAAAAATTAGTTTATATTGCCAACATTTCAGCTTGAATTTTATGCCTTCCTCAGGACTATGATCTATTTGTAAGTCGCTAGATCACTCATGTGAATGATGAGTATACATTTTGTGTTGTATATTCTAAAAACCCTAACTTGAATGCATGGCAACTAATTAGATTATTAAATACAATATACTAATGGAATGATCTCATTCAACCATTCTACAAACTGATAAATATGATTTTTGGATGTAAGTAAACCAGAAATGAGATATGTTCTTATTTTCTTGGAGTATAGGCGTTTTCAAGTAATTTGGGATATCAGATCAAGATGTTTTTTAAAGAAAATATCCCAAGAGTGTCACAATGAAGTTTTGGCTGCATATAATTATTCAAAAAGAAAAGGAACAGAAAACAAAAATGATACAAAGGAATTTTGTCAACTCTGAAATTAACTAATTCTATGAAAAGAATTTAAGGACTATTTATTCATCCGAAAATAAAACGTCAAAACTCAAATGGTCCAATATGAAAAAAACTGAACAAAAAAGAGACACAAGTGATGTCTAAGTAGTTAATTTTGGTAGTAGACATGTAATGATTGTCTATATTAAAAGAAAATAAATAAATAAAATAAAAACTTAGTTTTTATCGTATAAAATATCAACTCATGTGAAAATAATTTTTCATTTCATTCAATGTTACTTGAACAACTATCAATTAAAAATATAATTTTAAGGCAAATCATTAATATTTTAAATGGATTTCATGCAATATTCTCAATAAGAAAAAAAAAAAAATTAAATCTTATTCTATTTGTCATTATCCAATCAACAGTATATTATGTTAAGAGCATAATAACTATAGTAATTAAATGTATTAAAAGGCAAATGATAACCTTGTGTGCAGCATCCACGAAGCATGATATAAGTCCATAGGCATATTCACAATGGTCATCTACCTTCTCCACTGTAAAAGCATTTTTGCAATTAAAAATAGTGCTCATAATAAATATTTTACAAATAAAATGCAGGATGAAATTTGAATGTATACCAGTAAATTAAATTATAAATAATATTTATTTATTTAAGTGTTAACACCCATTTATTAGTGCTTCTCTTTGTATCATAGTAATACCTTTGAAAATCATCATGATTAATTAATTTCAGTTTTTAAGTAAATAATATACCTTTCTTCTGACATTCTTTCCAAAGTTCCGTTGCTTTCGCTTGATTTTCACTCTGGGAATACGCATGCATGACGTATTTTACAGAATTATCTGGATCAATACTGCCATCTTCTTTCATCTAGGAAAAGCAAATTATGTTTAATTCAATTAAAGTATTTCTATTTCAGTAAGCAATTAATTCAACATTTTAATGACAGAACTCTTGAATTATTGCAATCAACAAAAGTGGTAGAAGAGGTAAGCGGATGAACTGGGTTCAAATCCCCAGCCTGATGATTTATTTTTTCTAAAGTTAAACATTTAAAAATAAATGAATTGACTGTATATTAGCCCAAAATAATATACATTGGTTTGGTAAACTTAAAACTCACTGAGTTCCGGTCCCTCTTCTTCTTGTACAGCCCGGAAACGCTAGAAACATCTGAGTTTAGATAAATATACTGTTATCAAAAAATTATTACAAGGACCAGCAGAAAAAGAAAACATAGATATGGTTAAACAAAAGTTGAATTAACAATATTGTTGAATTAACAATATTGTTCAATATGTGTTGCATCACCAATATTGTTCAATATGTGTTGAAATATTAATAATTTGAAATACATATTTGAAAAACTTTGAAGGTATATTTTTCTGCTGTTAGTTGTACTATTTTTATGATAATGTTGTCAAACAGAGTGCTGAAAATAGATGCATTCGTCTGAAAGTACTTCTAAGTACTAACTAAAACAAAATCCATGGAGGCTGTGATGTTTTCGTCACGTTCACATTAAATAAATTATGACTAGGACATCATATTAATTAATTAGGTTTGCAGAAATAAGTATAGATAAATATGACCCTATCACAAAAATAGCATCTAAATTAAAAAATAATTTGCCTGAATCAATCAAGTTTATATTTTTTTTTTATTGTATGTGGCGTAAGTCATAAAAAAGTAGCACTTATTTTTATTGTACTTCTTTATTTCATAAGTGCCCTACTTGTTTCGTGTATTTTATGCCACATCTTCAGGGGCAATGGGGGCATGCATGCGTGATCTGCTCACCACCAATATTAAGATATATTTACAAAAAAAATGAGAATAAAAAATTATTGAAGGCATCTTACATGCTTAGATATTATTAGAAAATAAATATCTTACCACTCCAAAAGCAGCCAGGCCACACCGAATTAGACACTGTAAAATAATAAACAAATTAAATACTTTAAAGTATTATTATCTAGTAATAAATAAATGAAAATTATAGTTATTTAGAAAGCATATTTATGCATATTAAAAAGTCGGTGCAGGAATTCAGTTTCTTTCACCAGCGGTCTTTGTGGTTATTGTATACATTTTTGGTGGGATCTTAACAATGCTTCTTCAGGCACTTAAATTGAACTAGAACCAAGCAAGGATCTGTACAATAATCACAAATATCACTGGAGAAAGGATCAGAATTCTTACGACAAGTATTTAGACCCAGTAAGGCAGCTTAAAGATGTGATATTTCGTAAGGTATCACGTTCAATAATCCAGGAGAGTAGTAAACCTTTTCATTAACCCCTGGACTGTATGAAGTGTCTGACAGACAAGAGGGAAAATCCAGTGAAGTATGTTGGGAGCAGTGAGCAGCTAGATGATCTAGTATCTAGATACTAGCTGCTCACTGTTACCAACATACTTCACTGAAATTTCCCTCCTGCCTGTCAGACACTTTATACACACCAAGGGATAAGTTAATGATTTAATTAATAATTGCTATTTTGACGTGATAATAGAATGAAACTACATTCAATGCATTTTTTTTGTTTTAACTGGGGCAAAAATGGAATTTTTGTCAATCATTTTATCACAGGCCTGTCGTTAATTTAAACTGAGGTATATAAATGTTGGCTAGGTATTTTGCAATATTTCAAAATATAAGCTGCTTTCCTCCCTACGGAGGAAAGGAGATATCGTCCTAAAAATGTCACGAATCGTGCACGGTTTTCTTAAATATTTCAAAAAATGCTCTCAAAGAACTTTTGCTTGGACTATAACAGCCTGATAAATCAGTACTAAAACATTCATGCGTTTTTTTTAGATTTAATTCCAGCATGCATTTCAATTTGTTTTGCAGTAATGAATTTTTGAGTTTAAAGCAAAAGGGATAAGCATGTTTTTGAAGCACGATAAGATGACACAGTTCTTACGAGTCGGACTTTGTTTTAAAATAAATTGTTGTACTTCATTTTGAACCCCTTCCAAAAAGTGTGTATTCCTCTAATTTCGATCGTAGGTACGTCTTTGCAAATACACACCAAACCCCTGTCATATTCTTAAATAAATCTACCAGATAAATAAATAAATATTTCATTGCATTGGTTAGCTTGCCTTTCCTTCCTTTGAGCTGTCCAGGTTTTCCATGTTCAGGAGATTATCAATTGCACCTGAAAATTTAAATCACTGCTTAATCTATAAATTAGAAAATAAATCTAACATCAGAAGTCTTTTTACGTCCAATACAAAATGACTTATTCTCGTCTCTGCAGTCAAGCCTATCTTGCTATAGAATGTACACCAATATACTCAATAATCTTAAGCTGTCAAAATATTATATGCATATGTTACCAGCAAAGTAAGAAATCAGGGAATATACCTACTTTCTGCCTATGACTCTTCCCGTATCAAGATCTACCTGTATACCCAGTTACGTCAAAATCGATCAAACGGTGTGAATTTGTTTATATCTGTCAAGTAATTCATAAAGCAGCCGGCAGAGGCCAGCACCACAGCAATTGATAAAACAGCCGACAGAGACCAGCACCTCAGCCTGCGAGTAGATAGCTCTTATCAAAGAAAGGCCAGCGCTCCTTAGTTAGATAGTGACTGTTGATATAAAATTGAAATAAACTGCATTACATGATTATATAATGATGTAATGTCATCAATGAGTTCGAGTTATTCTAATTATCAAGAACATCAACAAATAAATTTGAGAATTTATTCAAAATGGCCGTCAGAATCTGAATGGTTCAGTGTAGCCGATTTTTCTTCCACATAACTTTTGACCTTTTGACCAAATTTTGAAATTTGACTATTTTGAACTAGCCTAGGAGATTTCCTGTATCAAGACCTACCTGTGGGCCAAGTTTGGTCAAAATAGGTCAAACAGTGTAGATTTGTTTAAGGAACAAACAGACAAACGTACGAACAGACAGGCACGTGATTTATATATATATATACATACAACACCTCAATTCAGCAGGCAATGTATTAAATAAAGCGTATTTCATACTTTCCCTAGACATTATATAGAATGCCTACTGTGGTTTAGGCAAAGTATGAAAGACAGGGTTTGTAGGAGTGAATAAGTGCCAGAGTAAAAAGTGTAAAAGAGCAAAGGAAATTAAATTCTAAGTGTCTCAATTCTCAGCCCTGCTGTAACAAGTAGCTCTAAGTATGTAAATAACAATCTAACTTTATTAAACATTATGAAATAAATTATTTGCCTTACTAAAATAACTAGTTTTTAGCCAATTTTTAATGTTATCCACATTACTTAGGTAAAGCGTACCGAGGAAACTCAAAACTTAAAATTAATTTTATGCAATGCCAAATAAGAAATAGACATCCTATAGAATACTTAGGCATTTTACACAATACCTAGGCAATGTTTGTAATATGTTGTAAAAACTAATACTTTCTATACTTTGCCTAAACCAAGTAACATATACATTTTGAGTAAGTCCGACTCGCAGGAACTGCATCGTCTTAGCGCGGTTCCGTTCTTATCCCTAATGTTGGAAAGGTTGACATAGAAACAGTTACAATTTTGGTTAGACCTTTCATGAAATAATTTATGATCCCAAATAAGTTACGGTCACACGGGTTCATACCTCATACCTGACTACCTGACCTTGTGAAGGCTCGTTCTAGAAGCACGCTACTTACTGTTTCTTATTTTCTTTTACTCTAATACTAATTTTACAGATAAATTCAAACTAAAACAAAAACAAAACAATTAAAAAATAATTTGAACAAAGAAAAAAAAACTTCCAAAAGAACAAAAAAAAAAACACATTTAAAGATTTAAGCAATTATTTCTCCGATTGACATCGCCTAATCGGAAATTGCTTTAGAATCTTTTGTGTAGAGCATTTAGTAGGCTTTCGAATGGTAACGATCCGCTTATGAATATTCCAAACTGTTTTCGAGATATTAAGGAAAATGGGGTGCTAATGACCATAGCAGTAGATGCACCGTTAAAAAAAAAAAAAAAAAAAAAAAAAAAAAAAAAAAAAAAAAAAAAAATTAAGGAAAATATACGAAGTCCCCAAAACATTTCATGTCTATTAATAAAATATTTTATTCTAATCCTTCCTTAACTCCAAACGTAACCAAAATTTAATCATCTTTGTTTATATGAATTTCAAACATGCTGACAATTTTTTAACTGAATCCCATTATTCTAAGTACCCAAACCAAAAACGCATTTCAACAACTATTTTGCCACTTTTCTCGAAAACGGTTAAAGCTACCGCATTAAAAATGGTTTCATGTGTTTTCCTAGGACAAGAAGCCTATAAAACGAGTGCTTGCAAGCATATGAAGTAAGCGCTACGATTTTTTTGCGCGAATTTCGCTTCAAAAACCATGTTCCTGTGGGCAGATTCTGCTGGTTAAGGGAGAAACCGCGCTAAAAATAATTATCTCAATGCCTTCAACCGACAAATGGCAAGGTTGCTTTAATTTCATTGTTGTTAATGACTATTACATTGAAACTCTTAATTGGTATATTAAGTTTCCCAGACTGCGATTTTTCATTCTGATATAACATTGCGATAATACAACAAAAGGACATTTTCTTAACAATAGTAAATTTAGCTCCCGATGTATATTATATAACCTTTTATTACCGAAAGAACAAGTAAGTAAATACATTTTTCATGTAGTCATTTTTTTTGTGTGTGTGTTTAACGGCATATCAACAATTGGGCTATTAACGCCGGGCTATCTACAGGCTGCCACCCTTTCATAATGCCAACAGCACGTGGTCGGTCACCCATTCAGGTACTGGCCACGCCTGACGTTGCTTAACTTCGGTGGTCTACGGGAACCGGTGCATTGGCCGTTGGCTCATTTAGGTATTATTTTTTTTTTTTTTCAAGAAATCGGCATAGTCACTCAATAAGTAGTCAGTTGATAAACCTGCCGGCCTTGTTGGATTAATCTTGACACAGCTGGGGTCGGTGGTGAACGGATTATAATTTAAGCGCGTTGTCTTCATTACACCCGGAAACCCGCAAATGATGTACCGACAAGACAATCCTGAGATGCCGATAAGAAATGTCTATGTTTCAGGACATTTTTAGGCGAAATACTTGCAAAAAAACCATAGCGCTTAGGGCTTTGTGTTTATAGACTCCAGGTGCACTTCATGTAGATAATTGTACGTGGAAATGGACTGGGTGTTTTTGAGAAACGTGCGCAGTAGAATTTCAGATGTTACTCCTAAACGATGACCTTAAATAAACATTTTTCAGAAGTTAGTCAGTCATTCAAACTAAGACCTACAAATTATCGTTATGTTTGAAGTTGAGATAGAACTAGAAAGAACACGAGCAATTTTGAGATGTTCTATAACGTTTGGGAAATTGTGTTTCTAATTAACAACATTCAAAAACATACTAAATTTCCTACTAACAGGATTCTCTTGACATTTACAATTGGAAGATCTCAGTGGGAGAAATCGGTGCTTAAAATTTGAAAAGTATTCATATTTTTGAATGTTTTTGTCTCTGTTTTTTTTTTTTTTTTTATTTATTGAGAGATCACAACGAGACGATATGCTCTTTAAGTCAATGTGCGAACAAAGCTAACAATTGTACAGCTAAGAATTATTTATTTATTTTTTTAGTTGTGTTTAGCAGTAAAATGATTATTTTTATTAAAACAAAGGTAAGGTATATGAGAACATGTTTGTAATATTTACTGTTTATAACAGACCTTTCCTTAAGAATGAGCGGAAGTTTAGGAGAAGGATTGAATAATTTACGCAACTATAGAGAGAAAACACGCTTATGTCGTCGAATTGATGATTCATCCGGAGGTGATTATGACAAATGTCGACGTTTACTTAAAATAAAGGCCGTTCAAATTAGTGTATGTAAATATATATATATATATATATATATATATATATATATATATATATATATACACGCGGTCGAGGACATTCGTCGAAATTATGGTATAACATATTTCGTTACATTAGGAGTAGAAGAATATTACATCATCAGACGTGAGCAGTTTTGGACTAATCCATGTTCAGGGTACATGGAATCACGCTAAGAAAAAAAAACGCTGTTTGAGACAGACATCTATATGTTGCTACTCATCTATATGGCAATGACACTTGGTTTTCTCGGGCGGTCACCCATCCGAGTAATAACCGCGCCCGACGATGTTTTACATTGGCGATCTGATGAAACCGGTGTATTTATCAGGGATTGCCTAAGCCTTGTTATTTTTCATCCTGACAGTATTGTGTTTGATTTCAATAAATTCGCTTCAGAAGCCATTTTGTCCTTGAGCATTTTCCACACTTCAAGATGGGGGGGGGGGCGCTCTTATGTTTCCTTTATAATACCAACCTTTCACATAAGCGTTGTGCTAAAAAGGTCTTATTATGTTTACGACCGACAATATATAATTTATAAAGATAATTATAATCAACTTGGCAGTACTGTAACTCTGTTAATCACACTCAGACTGAATTTTACTTATGACTAATCAATCATGGGATTAAATACCATCAGGATTTGTCATGATTAATCATTATTCATACTAAGCATTCATCATATGTGAAATTAATCATCAATCATTCCGTTAGTCGTCAATCATTGATAGTCTGTTGGTTGTAATGATTGAAATGACTTACGTCGAAAACATACTTGGCATTAGGCTAATACTAACTCGTTTATGCATATACATTGGCGGTTAGAATTCCTTCATAATCCAGTTTTGTTTTATCTTTTGAACAGAATGTTCAAAATATAAGACAAAGGTGAAGTGAAGAATATGGAGTCTTGTTCTTTAAAAAAAGTTGTGATTGCAGATGAAATTATGATTACTATTACGCCCAAAACTGATAATATTAGTCAATATTATTCCCCAAAATTACAGAGTTTCAAGAGCGGATATTTCGAAAACTAAAGATATCTCGAAAAACCTGGTTCGATAGAACTTGTAGAAAATGTAGTCAGCTTTCATTTGTTATAGAATAGTCATGTCGCTAGGACGCAGGGTTTCTGAGATATAAGCTAAGTCCGGAAAAATGGGACCTTCTAACCCCCCTCTCCCCCCGGCACAAAGGCTACGGGCGGGGACTATTGATATTTTGATCTCCTAACTAGTCTAAAGACAGAAATGAAGTCAAAAATTCTGTTTCAAACATTTCCATCTATAACTGTTCGTTGCCTGGACTGTTAGTTATTATTCCTAAAGTATGATATTAATCGTCAATAATAAAAGTAGGCCTTTTTTAGTCTTTAATAATTAATCGGTGTAAGCTTAGTCACTAGTCAAGGCCTCTCTTAATCATTAATCATATGCCAAACCACGTTAGTCATCAGTCATTAATCATAGAGGAAAAGGGCTGATCAATCATTGAGATAAAACCAGCTGAAACTGGAGAGAATGGTGGAGGTTATCACTGACTTTCAGAAGAAGACACCAGATATAATCAATATCGGTGCCTAAAAACAACGATATTGACGTGGGAAAATTAGTAAATCGTAATTGTGAAACACCGAAATATACAGAAATTCGCCATATAGCTGAAAGGTCTGTAAATACTAGACTCCTACAGGGGTCACATAATTACACAGGTTACAGGTCCTATGTCGTCGAGTGAGGTAATCCCAAAAATCATCGGAATTACGGCACTTACAGCTGTATTTCTCGATACTGAAGAAATAGCGAAAACGTTTTTTAACAATACTAAATTAAAAAAAAAAAAACATTATTTTTTTTTGGTTGGAAAGCTCCCCCGAAAATATTTGATTGTATGAAACTTAAGAGAACTCCCCACACACACACATAATAATAAAATAGTAATAGCAAAAGCAGAAAATGGCTACTTACTTGGAGGTGCCTTTATTTGCTTGTTGCATTCTTCAAGTGCTTGCCTCTCCTTGTCAGTTGCCTTCTCAAAACAAAATTTACTGATTATTACAAAAAATAAATAAATCAACAGTTCTAACTAAAAATTAATATTCGATTCACACTGGGGATGATGGACTTCTTTTTTGAAAAAAAAAAGAAAAGGCATAAGGCATTCTTAGACAAAGGTAGAAGCCTGAGGGACAATCCGTTTCAAAAATATTTTTTATATAGGTATAGTTGGACTTAAATATTTATAAATAAAGTTAATTTGTCTTTCCATCGCTACTTCAAATTTTTCAAAAAGTACAAAAAAAAAAGAAAAAAAAAGAAAAAAAGAAGTTTGTCAAAATAAATCAGGCAAATTAGTTCGTCAAAGAAGTTCGGGCAAAATAAATCAGTGGTTATTTGCCAAAAGTTGATATGTTTTTGACAATTGTCTACTTTACCGGTCATAATGTGTGCTTAGAGTTGTAAAACGTTTTATTATATCACGTTTGGCAGTTCAATTTTTCAGCTAAACGTTTTCTTTAGGCATATCAAATTCTGGAAAATAACCACTTGAAACTAGAAAATGTTGGTATTTTAAATGTATTAAAATCGGCTGACATTTAAATAAGTTAAAAATATGTCTGTCACATAGGAGCTGCATGACTAAGCATATTTCTCAGCGGGGTGGTTAGTTTATGCTGAATTCCTGAAGTACTTGCCTTAAATAAACTATATAAATTCAAAATAAGCATAAATAGTTTTGCTTTTCAGCGCGGTTCCTCCCTCCCTCCATAGAGAGGAACCCCGCTTATAAGGTTGGCCTCATAACGCAATCCAGAAGAGCCGACTAGAAAATTTATTGTTTCCGAGCCCATAAATCGCCAAAATAAGGATAGTTCAAATTAGTATATATATATATATATATATATATATATATATATATATATATACGGCTAGAAAATCGTCGTTGCCTTCTACTGGTCAGTGGAAGGTGACCATTCGGAAGCAATTTTCGATGGGGCGATTTCAATCGGAGTGCTTAAAACTTATAAGTATTAGTTTTGATCTTTAAAACAGGTTTTTGTCTCTGTTTAACTGGCTTTTAAATTGAATTTAACAGTGAAATGAGGTGTCTCCCGTGGTCTAGTGGCTAGCGCCTTCGACTCATAAGCGGGAGATGGTGGGTTCGATCCCCACCGGTGGCAGGAATTTTCTCATCCCTCGGCTCGTTGGGCAAATTCCTTGCTGCACCCTGGATGTCGGCGCTATTGGCCTAGGTGTCGAAGCGCCGTAAAAAAAAAATAAATAAATTAAAAAACAGTGAAATGAGTATTTCAGTAAAACAAAGTAAGATAATTTAAAACATATTGGTAATAGCGTTTTCCTTGGGGGAAGTCATTTCCGTTTAGGATACTGTTATTTTCCTGTTGTAGCCCCTTAAATCTTCCTTCTGTTTGATATGTTATTTTATATTTTTCACGAAAGGTCAAAACTTACCAATAACTGCTTCTATTCCTTTACTAATGTCACTAGAGATATAAACGGAAACACGCTAGGATGACACAGTTCCTGCGAGTCGGAATTTTTACGTTATTATAGGCACCCAGGTATTCTAACATATGGAAACGAATTAGTTTCTATCTTGATTCAAAGGTGATATCACTAAGTATTTTTTAAGAAAAGAAGGTACAAATAGTTTTTATTTTCGTTTTACCATGATTTTTTTTATAGATTTTATAGTTTTGCAATTACTTTTAGCAGTAAAATGGATTTGTCAGTAAAACAAGATACTTAACACTAGATTTACCAGACTAGGAAATGGTATAAATGTCAATAACAAAAAATATATTTGTTTCTTATATGTATAAAATAACATTAAGGTCATTAAATGTATCTCTATTTATAGGTACAAAAGTCATAACATCATTTAGGAAAGCAAACGTTATATGTTGAATTGAAATTGCACGACCAGTCAAAATGACTGGTCTGGTAAATCTAGTGTTAAATGAGAAACAAACTTTCGTTGTTGGTAATAGTACTTTCCGAGCAGAAGTCGAAGAGGCCGAATCATGGGGAATATGGTTATGTGTTGAGCCTTTCAAATCACACTGGGTATAAGAATCGTTTGGAAATGCGCTAGGATTACACTTTTTAGAAGAGCAATGCCTAAATGTTTGTAAAAAAAAAAAGAAAGAAAAAAAAATCAGTCCAGTAACCCCGTAACAAGCCACTAGAGCCCAGATGGGCAGATACTGAGTACAGTACTATGCTGCCTGATGTTTCCCTTTACTGGTACCCATTAATTAATTAAAGGCCGGGTGAGCCTAGGGATAATCTGGGACCCCAAATCCAGCCCTCGAACGACGTCACTAGAAGAAAAAATCTTTAGTGCACGCTCGGGTTTCTAACCTGGGTCCTCCAGTTCATTAGTCGAGTGCTCTACCACTGGGCTAACCTCGCCCCCAAATTTTTGCTAATAGAATTTTATATCTTAGAATTAGAATTTTGAAATATTTTATACTATAACAAAGAACAATACATACAACAGCTGCTGCTACAATCGCTAAAGTGATGAGTGCTACAAGTTGGTGTGCCATTGTTGATGCTGCTTGGTTCTGTACTCCTGCAGTAATGCCATCTGTCCGATAGGGTTCCTATTTATACTGCCGAGCTTCAAGGTTCTCCCACACTTCGGCGGCAAATTACCTATAAGCACTTGGAAATGGCTCTTCTGAAAATTGTGGACAATTAGAATTGTAATATTTTTAAGAGTTTTCCATAGACCATTGTTGAGAATTCACAACGTATTTCCTATTGGTGTGAAGGATGAATCAGAGTTCAGAGGAACAATCAAAGTGCAATGAAAATGGTTTACACTATAGAATAAATGCCAATCAGATGACTTTTTTTATTTTACAATTGACTATTCTTTCATGAAGTTACTCTTGTTGGAGAAATTACAACCAGAAAAGGCGCGCATATACATATACATATGTAGGGGGCGAGGTTAGCTCAGTGGTAAGCTTATTAGTCCAAGTTGGAGGACCTGAGGTCAAATCCCAAGCAAGCACTAAAGATTGTTTCCTCTCGTGTCATCAATCATGGATTGAATTCGGCATCCCTGACCGTCCCTAGGCCAACCCAGCCTTTAATTAACTTTATAATGGGAACCTTGGTGCTAAAGACAGCAGTCGAAGCAGCAAAGGGAAAATCAGGCGGCCGGAGCGTAGTACTGACTACACTGTCTCGCTAGTGTGCCGTATGGTCCCGAATCAGATACCTCTATATTATCTGCCCCTAAGGGCCCTCGTGGCCATGATTAATCATAATTAATCAGCTAACATACCTGAAGAGACATTGTCGGATTTTAGAATCGATAATTCGATTCTAAAATCCAACAATCGAAAATATAGATTTTAAAATCCGACAATGCCTCTTTCCAGAGTCCCTAAATATAAAACTTATTGCTGCCACCTATTTTTCAATTTTATTTGTATTTAATTTCATATTTTAATTTCCCCCCACCAATAAATGAACGAATGTGTCATCTAAGTGTTTTATGTCCGACATTTTACTAACCACTCTTCTTTGTCAAGTATATTAAATATGTTAAATTTGTGGTCAATTTTTATTGTGTGGTCAACAAGTGCAGATTTATTGTCACCTTGATCTTCATTTTTAGCATGCTCTTCTAATCTTTTCTTTGGCGATTGTCCTGATTCACCTGTTTTTTCAGCCCTTTAGGCACATATTACAGTGTACTTTTATTAATTTATAGGGAAAGTAGCTATTGAGGTTGGACTCATGACGGAATTTTTGAAAAATTTCTTCAAATCTTTATCGATCCTACCTAGTAGACACCGATAATGACCCCCGTTAAAATTTATATATATATATATATATATATATATATATATATATATATATATATATATATATATATGTCTGTTAACACGATAGCGGCCAGAGTTTTTGTTTTTTTCGTCACGACACTTGGTATATAGCATTCAATTAGCAAACGATTGAAAGACCTCGTTAACCACCAAAGTCGGTCCACCGGAAGAGGGGGTTTACCCCGAACCCAAAACACTAATTTGACCATGTCAGCCGTAAAATTTGTTATATTTCAACGAAACTTGGTATTCGTAGTGGTAATATAGAGAGGAAAGTGAGATATAAAAATGAACTAAATCGGTTCATTAGAAGGGGGGGGGGGGTTTACTCCGGGCGTACAATACCAATTCGCCACTACCAGCCGTGATTTTTGGTATATTTCGACGAAACTCGGTATTCGTAGTGGTAATCTACAGGTAAATATGTGTTGTAAAAATAAACTAAATCGGTTCATTAGAAGGTTTACTCCGGACCCAAATTCCTAATATACTCATACCGGTCGTAATTTCTGCTGTATTGTAACGAAACGCGGTATACGTCGTGGGTAACTCATGAGAAAGAAGTGTTGTAAAAATGAGCTGAATCGGTCAATCGGAAAGCAGGGGTTTAATTTGTAATATATTTCAATAGAAAAGCCTGCCAGACGTAGGTTCACAAAGCCGCCGCAAGGAGCGCTTTCTACCACTAGAGTGACTGTATCCTGTTCCTGCGTTAGATCAAAATACGATAATATGAGGTTTTTTGTATTTATTACGTAGTGTAATAGGTACCATGTGTAAACATAACTCTGGAAGCAAATTAATAATCGATCAGTTACTCATTACAAATTTAAAAGAGAACTATTCATGTTTTTATTTTATTTATGTAGGATATTTTAAGCAAATTGTTCTGGAAAGCAGTCTACACTACCCAAATTCTGAGGAAAGTGCTTAGTTATGCAGCTCCTGCGTGACGGACTTTCTTTTATACCACACAGCCACCGGTAGTCAGAGTCTTAATACTTAGCCACACCTAAGGATGAAAATAATTTAAAATATAACGTTGCGCGTTGAAATACATAGTGAAGTTGGAGGGAAAAGGGTGTGGCCTATATTCCCGTAGTTTCAAATTTTGTGGGAAAATTATGCCTTTTAAGCGCGGTTTTTACCCTTATGACTAAGAGCTTTATAACCTAATCACTTTCCTTTAACTTCCCTATCTCCAATACCTCTCCGGGTTTCCTTTGCATTTTCCATCTTAATTTTATTGAATGATGTAGCAAGCAAACGTACCAGATCCTCTTTAATCATTGATATTGAATCCTCATAACCTTCACATTTAGCGAGCCTAGAACCTCAAGGGGTGCTTGGACTGTTGGTCAATATTCTATGTGTGATACTGAATTGTAGTCAAGGTAGGGTTTATCGTAGTATATCTTAAAAATTATTTTCCCGCATAATAGCCTGTTTTTAGTCGAGGAAAGTGTAGCTCTGCTCTAAAATGTTAACGAGAAAAAAAAACTTCTTGTATCAAAACATAACTAAAAAGTGACTTTGAATATTAAGGCGTGGCTCTGCATGTCCTCAGTAAATTAAACCTCAACCGCTTCAATAAATGATTTTTTCACAATCGATATATCATTTTTTTTTTTTTTGTTTTTTTTTAAGGCGTGTCAACCTTAGGGTCATTAACGCCATAGAGTGAATGTTTTATATTTTGTGGCGATATATCATTAAACGGTTTCTTGTGTTTCGCCAACAAACGTTCCGTTTTAGCACTTTCCTCCGAAGGAAAGTAGCTATTGAGGTTGGACTCATGACGGAATTTTTGAAAAATTTCTTCAAATCTTTATCGATCCTACCTAGTAGACACCGAAAATGACCCCCGTTAAAATTTATATATATCTATATATATATATATATATATATATATATATATATATATATATATATATATATATATATATAAATATATATATATATATGCATATATATATATATATATATATATATATATATATATATATATATATATATGTGTGTCTGTTAACACGATAGCGGCCAGAGTTTTGGTTTTTTCGTCACGAAACTTGGTATATAGCATTGAATTAGCAAACGATTGAACGAGTTCGTTAACCACCAAAGTCGGTCCACCGGAAGGGGGGGTTTACCCCGAACCCAAAACACTAATTTGACTATGTCAGCCGTAATATTTGTTATATTTCAACGAAACTTGGTATTCGTAGTGGTAATATAGAGAGAAAAGTGAGATTTAAAAATGAACTAAATCGGTTCATTAGAAGGGGGGGGGGGTTTACTCCGGACCCACAATACCCATTCGCCACTACCAGCCGTGATTTATGGTATATTTCGACGAAACTCAGTATTCGTAGTGGTAATCCACAGGTAAATATGTGTTGTAAAAATAAACTAAATCGGTTCATTAGAAGGGGGGTTTACTCCGGACCCACAATACCCATTCGCCACTACCAGGCGTGATTTATGGTATATTTCGACGAAACTCGGTATTCGTAGTGGTAATCCACAGGTAAATATGTGTTGTAAAAATAAACTAAATAGGTTCATTAGGAGGGGGGGGGGGTTTACTCCGGACCCACAATACCAATTCGCCACTACCAGCCGTGATTTTTGGTATATTTCGACGAAACTCGGTATTCGTAGTGGTAATCAACAGTTAAATATGTGTTGTAAAAATAAACTAAATCGGTTCATTAGAAGGGGGGGTTTACTCCGGACCCAAATTCCTAATATACTCATACCGGTCGTAATTTCTGCTGTATTGTAACGAAACGCGGTATACGTCATGGGTAACTCATGAGAAAGAAGTGTTGTAAAAATGAGCTGAATAGGTCAATCGTAATGCGGGGGTTTAATTTGTAATATATTTCAATAGAAAAGCCCGCCAAACGTAGGCTCACAAAGCCGCCGCAAGGAGCGCTTTCTACCACTAGAGTGACTGTATCCTGTTCCTGCGTTAGATCAAAATACGATAATATGAGGTTTTTTGTATTTATTACATAGTTTAGTAGGTACCATGTGTAAACATAACTCTGGAAGCAAATTAATAATTGATCAGTTACTCATTACAAATTTAAAAGAGAACTATTCACGTTTTTATTTTATTTATGTAGGATATTTTAAGCAAATTGTTCTGGAAAGCAGTCTACACTACCCAAATTCTGAGGAAAGTGCTTAGTTATGCAGCTCCTGCGTAACGGACTTTTCTTAAGTCACTCTGTGATGGAAACTCCTTTTCTTAGCTTTTTTTTGAACCGTTTGCTGATGTCTCTCTTAAGTTCCCACACTTAAGTATTGTAAGTGGTGAACGGCATATGAGATCAATTTGGGGCGAAATTCGCGCGGGAGAAATCGTAGCGCTTACGCGTTATTATCATTCCAGGTTCCACCTTCTACTGGTTTTCTAACGAAGCAAACGAATGAAACCATTTTTAAACTGATATCTCTAACCGCTTACGGGAAAAGTTGATACTACTAGTTTTCGGTTTGTGTTTTCAGAAACGATAGATTCAGATGAAAATTGTTCCACATGTTTGAGATAAGATATTTAAATTTTGGTTGCATTTGGAGTTAAAGGAGTATTAGGGAAAAATGTATATAAAGACAGTTGGGAAATCGTGGTAAGTGGAAAGTGACCATTCGAAAGGACAATTCTCTACAAAATAGGTTCTATTTTCGATGGAACGATCTCATTAGGTATTATAACCATAAATTTCCGAAATTTTTGGTTTAGGTCCTTTGAACGGTTATTTGTGTTTGTTTTCCTCAGTTTATTTACTTGTCTTGTTTTCAATTGCATTTAAAATCATTATATTCCATTAAAACACGTTAGGTAGATGAGAAACGTGTTTGTTATAAAGTCTTCCTTAAGAATGAGGGAAAAGGCGGATTGAGTAATTTCCGCTTCTGTGTAAGTTGGCTACTGTTAGTTTCCATTGCCTTGTGACGCCTAAATGTAACGATTTTCTTCGAGATCTTATACAAGTTGTTGTTAAACATATTCATGAAAAATCAGATAAAATACTATCTGTTTCTTTCCTATGCTCTTCAAATGTCACCACACATAAGTAGGACTTTTGTGGTCTTGGTACTGGAATTAAACGCCTTTTAACCGCATATGATAGCCATAATGAAAACAATATTTGATAACATTTTGTACGAAATCCATCAAAGTTTTACAAATAAAAGCGAAGCGGAAGACAAAAGTTATCTTGCTTAATCATGATCATGATCATGCTCTTGCTCATTATCATTCCCGCATAAAATCTGCGCACAAAGACAATCTTCATCGAACACACCCATAACGAGATTCTGATATTTTTTTAATTGCTCGTCCATTGCTAATTGCTACCGATTCTGCTATCTCTTCTGCTGGAGCACATTTGTCCTTACTCCTGGCAATTTTTGCTAAGCACAAATATCCTGTAGATTGTCGACCTGTGTGACCTTCAACAAGGACAAGCATACCACGCAAGCGTAGTGAATTCAGTCATCTTAGCGCTTTTACAAAGTATGTTTATCCCTACAGTGATTTGGAAAGCTCTGTTTTAAAACTCAAAATATTTTTCTCTCTAAGTTGTCTTAATCTTAAATTTATAACATCTTTTAACTGTTAAGCAAATTTAAATACCTGCTGGATTTTAGCCTCCAAGAAAAGCGACATGTTTGGCACTAAAATAGCCATAATGCACAAAAAGGAGGAAATCACTGTTTTTCGAATTCTCGTAGAAAAGAATTATTTTAAGGAAAACATTGTTACAAACAGGAAAGAATTTCTGTCAGAGTTATAAGTGTCGACACTTCTATACCATGAGGTGTAAACACTGATTATAAAGAGAAGAATTTAATGTCAGAGATAAATATCTTGGCTACTAGCTGCATTGTAGACACTTCTATACCAACAGATGTAAACACTGATTATGAACGACACAGGTCACAAATACATGTGTGTAAGCGGGCCGTAGATTTATCGAAAATTTTCACAAATCCTGAACTGTCGTATACATATCCATGACATAAATGTCTAGCTATTTCTGTCAGTTTGTAAACATTCAAGAGAATACACTGTTCTGCAAAAAAAAAACTTTTCTCCCCTCCCTTGAACAATTTTGCCTGTTTCTCATGTTTTCAGGTGTGCTGAGTCCGAATCTGAACTCAGAAAAATTCTATCACCCTCTGATTTTTAGAGAAAAGAGGAGAAACTTGGAAAAAATGATAAATTGTATTTGAAAATTATTGTCTTTATTATAAAAGATTTTTTTTTCTTTTTCAACGGTAAAATATAATTAATTGGATCCCGCATGCTATCAGGTATAATACTAGATATGACAAAACTCAAAAAATATACACACATCGTCAATGAGTATTTTTTTTTTTCTTTTCTACTCTTCCTCCTCTGTCTCCCGCTGCAGTGTCCAGCAGTAATCCGCCAGCATCTTCTCATTCCATTTGCCAGTATATCTTTTTTCCATTCTGGATATGTCTTGGTGGAATCGTTCTCCATGTTCGTCCGAAACTGCACCCAAATTTGGGGCGAAAAAGTCTAGGTGACTATGCAGGAAATGTATTTTTAAGGACATATTGCATCCCAATGTTTTATATGAAGTAAGCATTTCTTGGACTATTTTTCGGTAGTCTCTAGATTTTTCGTTTCCCAAAAACTTAGCACATACCTCTCGAAAAGCAATCCAAGCCTTTTTCTCAGTAGTATTTAACTTTGCTTCAAAAGTGAGGTCCTTGAGTAGATGTCGAATTTGGGGTCCTACGAAAATTCCCTCCTTTATCTTAGCATCGCTGAGATGCGGAAATTTTTGTTTTAAGTACATGAAACCTTCTCCTTCCTTGTCCATCGCTTTTACGAAGTTTTTCATTAGCCCCAATTTTATGTGGAGTGGGGGTAAAATTATTTGATTTTTGTCCACTAATGAAGGATTGGTAATGTTTTTTTCCTTACGCTCTGGCCATTTTTTTACGACATAATGGTCTCCTCTTTTTCTGCTGTCCCACTCGCACAAAAAACAACAAAATTTAGTGTAACCTCCTTGGAGTCCTGTAAGCATGGCTACCACTTTAAGATCTGCACAAATGCAAAAAACACTTTTAGCCATATTTCTTCAACCACTTGTAATATTCCCATCAAATTTTTTTTCGTTCAAATATACTTCATTGCGCTCAAAATCATCGGGCTTTTGAACTTTTTTCACTATGTTTTGATGCCAAAAAAAAATTCGTCAAATTTACAAATAACTCACATTTTTGGATAAAAAACTAGAATTTCTCAAGAAACTGTGCGTGATAGACAGAATCTGACTTCAAATTCGTGTTCAGCACATTTGAAAACAGTAAGAAAGCATGTTTTGGTTTGAAGGAGGATTTTCGTGCAGAACAGTGATATCTATCCGACTGAGACTCTAAACGGAGATATATTTCTTGCGAGAAATATTAGGTGTAAACGTCAAAATATATTGTCTTACAAAATTTTACAATATCGAACTAACGGAACTTCTTCTTAGCCACCACCTCTAGTGGGAATCGAACCCGTGCTAAAGGTCGTGGTTTCGATTCCCACTAGGGGTGGTGGCTTTTCTTTCGAAAAAAGAAAAGGCATCAGCACTATTGTTGCCCTAGAAAAGGATGGTAACCTGTAGATAACCCGTCCCAAAATTCGTAGTTAATAATAATGTACGTTAAAATTTAAATAAATTAACTTGTTACTTTGTAAAATTTAAAACATATTTGATTCAATGTATAAAATGTATGAATTATTGTAATATTGTATTTTCGTATAATTAGATCTATAATGAACTGAATATTGATGTATTTGTAAATTTTCATTTGTATATTTAAATGAAAATATGTAAAAATGTAATTAGATGCATATATGTCATAATTTGTTCTGAGCGAATCGCTTTAGTTGCGGATGCTCATTAATAAAAAAAAAAAAAAAAAAAAAAAAAAAAAAAAAAAAAAAAAAAAAGAAGAAAAATCCAAGAATATTGTGATAAACAATTTAATGGAACAAAACCAACATTTCAGAAACATCTAGTACTCTATTCGCCAACTCTAGTTCGGCGATCTGAACCGATCTTCTAAAAGGTCAATCTTTTTAACACGATATGAGGATCTATCTCCAATGGCAGATATTTTCAAAGAATCAATCTTCAAGAGCCAATCTTTTTAATTTGTATAACCATTTTTCTTTATTATTATTATTTCATTCTTTTTTTTTTTTTTCTTGTTTGATAAACATTTAGGTACTTACATATTAGCGTCAAAGCAGGTTAAAGAGTCGGGTCTCGTTCAGAGATCTGGATTATGGATAACGCATTTCTATTGGTCAATCACTATCAGAGATTTCATTGGCTATTGTCTTTATAGTAACCATCTTGTTCCCTTTGTCTTTATAACGCAATTCATTTGTGCTTTATTTACACACGCAATTGTTTTTTTTTTGTTTGTTACGCGATTTCAGTTTTTGTGTGAGTTTGTGTTGTATTTACGTTTTCTTCGTCTTTGTGCGCTTCGACTAGTTCGAAGCGATGCAAAATTGACTGTTTCGAAGCGATGCTAAATTGCATCGCAGTCCATTATCCAACGAAAACCCATCCTTGATCTATATTATCAACGAGTTGGATTGACTAGAGTTTCGATATAACCTTGAGCGAGCGTAGCGAGCGGAAACGCACAGCAATTATGCTATAAATATAAGTGTTATGCGTTTTTGCTCGCTAAAGGTTGTATCAAATTTTGATATCAAGTTTTGATAATCAAAACTCTATTTAACCCAAATGGTTCATAATCCCATCGCCATATTGACAAAAACTGATTTGACTCCTAGATCCAGCTCTCTGAAGGCTGAATAATCTTTCTAATTCTTCTGTATTTTTTTTTTTATAATAGAAATGTGTAATTATTATTACATGGACAACTAAAACGTAAACCCAGTTACATAATTGGAATAATTTAATAAGTTGTCTGGAAAATTGTTAAAATTTGAATAGGATCAACTTAGTTGGTGATGAAGGTAGGCGATTCTAGAAAATGAACCGATTCGAATCGAAATGAAAAGATCGATCCTCAAAAACTATCGACGTGCTCAGATCGATTCAAAAAATCCTCGATATGGATCGATTTTCGATATGAATTTTTTTTTTTCATATTATAAAGTATTAAAACCATCATAATCAGATCGATTCGTAGTAGTGATGGGCGATTCTCGAATGAGAATAGATTTGAACTGAAATGAAATACGAATTTCGTAGGTATTTTTTTTTTTTTCCTCTTTTAGGGTGCTTCGACTACCTAGGCGATTAGCACCATTGAACGTTGTTTCATTTTTAACATATGATGAAACAATTTCTATAATTACTTGGTATTCTAAATTGTTTGTTACATTGATTAACCGCAGTTTTTTGGGGACTATTATTTAATTGGTGGGTGAATTGTACACTAAATCTAAAAATGCTATATACAAATTGTGTTAGACCCTTTTAACAAATATCGGATCTAACCTTAAACCTAGATCTAAACCTAAAATTCTATTTACATAATGATAGGGTTCATTCGTAGGTAATTGTAAGTAATCGTGAAATCGATTCATATCGAAAATCGATCCATATCGAGGATTTTTTGAATCGATCTGAGCACGTCGATAGTTTTTGTGGATCGATCTTTTCATTTAGATTCGAATCGGTTCATTTTCTAGAATCGCCTACCTCCATCACCAACTAAGTTGATCCTACTCAAATTTTAGCAATTTTCCAGACAACTTATTAAATTATTCCAATTATGTAACTGGGTTTACGTTTTAGTTGTCCATGTAATAATAATTACACATTTCTATTATAAAATAAAATACAGAAGAATTAGAAAGATTATTCAGCCTTTGTGCTGCGTGAAATAATTTCCATAAACTGTGACAGTCCACACATCCTTGTTTATCGTCCGCTTTGTTGATCATAATTCTAGCAAACATCCTGTAAAGGCGACATTGTTCTCGTTTATTCAATGTAACTGTAATTTATGATTCTTTCAGAATTTTTTCTTTCGATTTGAAGCTATTCAGGGAAGACCGTAAGAGTAGAATATCAAATAGATTATATAGTTGATCAGTAGGATTTTGGAATTGTAATGTCGGCAGTATAGTCTGTGTTCTAACGCATTGGATCCTCATGCGGGAGACGTGGGTTCGAGTCCCGCCAAAAGCAGGTTGAGTTTTTAGGGCCGCTGAAGCAATTCCCTGCTCAACCATGGATGTTTGGGAAGGTTGGGAACCTAGCCTCGTGCTAAAGGCCTATAGTCCGCCCGCAAACAAAAGAACAAGAAAGGGCGTGGCTGTGTGGAAAGGCCTAGCTCCCCTCCAGCCACGCCCCTAGCACTACCTGGTTCATTTGTTTGCGGTAGGGCTATAGATGCAGAATCTTCGCAAATAAATGGTTGGCCACCATAGTTGGTAGGCAATAAGTGTTTTGATCTGGCCTCATTGACCTGGTAAAAGATGATTTTTTGGGGGCTCAATGAAATAATATGCAATAACATACGCAAATACCACAAAAAAAAAAAAAAAAAAATACATAAATGAAACCTTTAATCCCACACAGAACATTGCTTATTATAAAGGAAAGGCTAGTTCACCAAAATGACTTAAAATTAAAATAAAAAATTTCATTGGAGTTACCTATTAATTTATTTCAAAATAATCATTTTTTCATTTGGAGGAATAACTCCAGAAATTTAAGGAAGTTCATAATTATAGTATTGTAAATAAAAGGGGAGGGGTTAGCCTTTGACATAAAAGGGATGGTCATAGACTGACAAATACAATGCTTATTTATGACTGGAATTGAAATATATGCTTCTGTTATGCAAATCCAGAATGGCACAAGAAATTGAATAACGCAAATTGAATAGTTGTTTATCACTATCCATTGAAATTCTGACTTATGATCGCAGCTAAAATTTATGATCATTTTAAAGAAAAGTTAAAAAGATAACTGAAGGTAGATTTTTATGGGTTCCTTAATTAAATAAGTAGCGCGTCGTAAAACGTCTATTGTACCTCTGCTGAATCACTGGGTTGTTTACAAAATCCCAGTATCTTTAACGAATCCTCTGATATTTTGGAGTATCAAAGCAGTGTCACAGAATCCGTTATTGCAGCACATTGTATTCGTCTTGCCTTTGCAACGCAGTGCAAGATTATATGAAAAATAAGTCCAACTCGCAGGAACTGCATCATCTTAGCGCGGTTCAGTTTTTATCCCTAGTGTCATTTGGGAAGATTGAAATAGAAACCGTTTTTATTTTGGTTCAACCATTCACCCGTAAACAAAGGGCCCGTTATCAAGGGGCAGCGTACCCTTATCCCTGGAATGGCACCCACCACAGGTTGGCCAGCCCAACTGCTACAAATAGTTATTTCAAATATCAAAATATTTCTTTTTTTCTTGATTTCTTCTACAATAATACTAATTCTATAAATAAATGCAATTAAAAAAAAAACAACAACCCATTAAAATGTGAGCTAAACAACTACGAAAAGGGCATGCAGGGTTTGGTTCCAGGTAAAGTCATATACTTTTACTGCCCTTTACCGTTACTCAGAAAGCTCTTTGTGTTTACAAACAAAGGACTCTGTATAGACCACCCGTATTAACCCAAAAGTGATTATATCAAGCTTGATAAACTTCCTCAATTAAATTAAGGAATTTTTGAGTGCTTAAAATAGGTTCTTGATCTAGTCAAAAAATTCAAGGAGAATTAGATCACGAATAGAAAATCTCGGCCAAACAGAAGGAAAGTAAGAATAACAAGGATCGTCAAACTTCGTTTTCAAAGATTGTTAGTTGTATCACAAAAACGGTCACTCATGATTCTAATAAATTAACTGTGAAGGGTGATTACACAAATATTCCTGTTGAGGCTTTAAAGCTTCAATTTAAAAAACATATTAACCCGCAGGAATTATAGATAGGCCTAAAAACATAAAATCATTGAAAAAAGGATTTCTTATTATTGAATCAAACAAAAACGATATAGAGGTTTTATCAGCAGAGTTTTCAAATATATGCAAAGACCTGTTGATCAAGAAAATTAAAATAAATAATAGAGTTCTCTGTAAAAGGTTTAATGAGTTCTATTAATTACATATTTTCCAATGTAGTTATAATTTTAACTATTGGAATTATTATCCAAAGATTCATATAATTACTCAACAATAGATTCTAATTTGAAGCACAGCTATTTTCGATATCTACCTGTTCTAAAACGTGAAATCATTTATTAGGGTCTTGGGATTACGTCATTGGGTCGACGTCAGAAGCGTGTTTTCCATCTGTGGAGTGAAGCAGGAAACGAGTTAAAAACAGCAACCAATTAAAATGTGAGGTAAATAGAGGAAAAACGCCGTTCGTGGTGGTAGAAAATCATACAATGCATTTCGCTCAGAAATCTCCGAAATATTGTTACTAATTTTACGTATCCTGTTTTATAGCCAAATAGAATTATATTCTATAATCAATAAGAAAAAACTACTAGCAATAAAAAAACTATGGCCAACAGATAAAAATAGGGAATACCAAAAACAATTCTCAAGAACGACATCAAAACCAGTACTGTAAGCTAGATATTCATACGGCATCTTCGAATTCTAACAAACAAAATATTGCTTCTAATTATGCGTATCCTGTTTACTGACAAATACCTTAGAGTGCTCTAAGCAAGTACAAAAATAACGAGCAGTGAAAAAAAAAAAAAAAACTGCGGGAAACACACAAATAGATCCGTTTAAATAAACGAAACTAACTAACTAAGTTTTAAGCACTTATTTCTCTTAATGTGACGACCCCATCAAACATTTCTTCAAAACATTTTTTGTAGAGAATTTAGTAAGCTTTCGAACTGTTACATTTCACTTGCCACGATTTCCTAACCCTTTTTGAGATATTAAGGAAAATATACGAATGGGGCCTAATAGATATTCATACGGCATCTGAGAATCCCAAGATTCCGCAAAAATAAAATATTGTTTCTAATTACACTTATCCTGTTTTCTTGGCAAATACATTTGACTACTATAAGCAATTGAAAACACTAGGGAATATGCCAAAGAACTCGGAATAGGAGCCTCGACAGTTTCAAGACATTTGAACGAAATCGGCAAATCCAAAACTGACATTTCATACGGTACAGCCTGATATATTTCTAACAATGAATTGTTTTTCTTATTTTAATTAATGTGTTTTATTGTCAAATTTAAGCAATTAAAAAATAACAAGGAATAAAAACAGACAAAAAGAACCGTTCGAATAAACGAAATCAATTACTTCAAAATTTAAGCACTTATTTCTCCGATTGACATCGCTTATCCAAAACTTTCTTGAGAACCTTTTTTGTAGACCATTTAGTAAGCTTTCGAATGGTAACCTTTCGCTTCCCAAGATTTTCAACCGTTAAAAATAGTGTCTATCGCCTTAAAAATAGTGTCGTTCGTTTTCCTAGGCCAAGAAGCTTATAAAACAAGTACTTACAAGCATATGAACTCAAAAACGTAAGCATTGCGATTTTTTTGCGCGAATTTCGCCCCAAACGCCATCTTCCAGTGGGCGGATTTTGCTGGTTAACGAACTTGACCTTTCAAATTGGACGACGGATTTTTGTACCAAATTTCATCAAAATCAGACCATTGCTCTCTGAGCTACGCCGCGAACAGACAAATATATATATATATATATATATATATATATATATATATATATAAATAAATAAATATATACACACATATATATATATAAATTTGAACCACCGTTATTTTCGGTCTCTAGAGGTTCTGAAACGCGAAATTTTCTAGTCGGTACTTCCGGATTGTTTCGTGAGATCAACCTTATAAGCGGGGTTCCTCTCTATGAAGGGAGGGAGGAACCGCGCTAAAAGAGTTTCCTCGGCCACTCCGCATTTTCTGCATAAAGAGATGGATTCTAGACCCAAGATGTGCCGATCATTATTAATGCCAGATTTGTGAGGAACTGAAAACGGTAGAAATGATTGTGACTGAGATTTTACTCCGAATCTTCCTATTGGAAGATTTTCCACCATTCTTTTCGGTGATCGCATGCAGGACGCTCATATAATTTAAGCCACACAATAGCAGACTCTTAGGCTGCACCTACATTGGACCCGTATTTCGCCCGATCCGATTTCGTTTGATCGACAACGGCCAAGAGCGGCCGACGTGAGTGCCTACATTGGTCTCACAGCTCGTCAGTAATGACCTCGTAGTGAAGTGAAAATGAGTGATTAAGTTAAGAAAGTCCACCTAATAAGCATAGAAACCTTCGATTAGGTTGAATGTTGGAGGTAAGAGAAGTATTGGTATTCATATTTTAAAATGATTTATAAGAAAGGTAACTAGAAGGTTATAAGCATTGGAAGGTTATAAACATTAGAAGGCTATAAGCATTGGAAAGTTATAGACGTTGGATGGTTATAAACATCTTTCCACCCAATTTAATAAACAAGGGAAAGTAAAAACAAAAATTTGCCTTGACAAAGTTGTTCTAAATTTTATTTCCTTTGATATATTTAAAAAAAGTGCATTGAAATCGGTTAAGTTTTATAACCTGTAGACCTTTTTGAACCACAATATGTGGGTTGGCGCCAGAAAGTAACAAGTTTGAATGGCCAAGAATAGGTGGCCGTTGGATTGGACCGGGTTGGATCGGGTCGGGACCAATATAGGCAGCTCCATTGAGATGCATGTGTTTGTTTTTCTTCCGACAGTCGATGGCTACTGGATCAGATCGGAACGGGTCCAGTGTAGGTGCACCCTTAGTGTGAGTATACATATGTGGAGCTTGGTATCAAAGTTGGACAACTCCATTTTTTTCAGTTTTGAGATTTTGGTCGATTCTTAAAGAGCTTTTTTTGCTGCACTCGGTTTTACAACTGTTTTGCATTAAAAACAGACAGAAAATAGTTAAAATAACGTTTATTTGCACCGTTCAGTATCAAAATATAGACAATTCCAACATAGTTTGGTTTCAAAAAATGACAACTCCTTCAGTAGCCAATGAGAAGCTTGCATTCATGCAATCTGCTCCCATCATGCACTGCGAATCCATCATGGCTGAATGTTTATAGTTACTTGTAATGAGTGCATTTAGCGATAATTCTAATTAATAACTAGCTGTTATCCGGCACACTGTGGTGCCGAACGCCGGATTTTGAGGAAAAACACCTAGGTACTTAAATCTTTCTGATTTAGATGTCATTTTTGAAGTATTTCTTCTGTACCGAGTAGAATGAGACCACTTCCAAATCTTTACAATAATTATTTTAATGATAAAATAACAAAACCGTGAAAACAGCAACTATTCAATTTAAGAAAATCATTTTTACGCAATTTGTAGTTCTATAAATCCTTCCAAATGGATTTTCAAGACCTCAGGAGAATAAATTAACAACTAATGTAATACTGGGAACTGTTCTCGACATATTCCTCTTTATTTAAATTTTCGCATACAACAAATAAATATTGACAGTTTCACACTAGATATTAGATAGATCTCACCGTTAATGTTCAGTTATTTGCTATCACAAACTTTTCAACAACTTTCTCCAGAAAATAATAATGGTTAACACGTTTTTAATAAAATAATCGCATCACTAATTGATAAATTAATTTTAATAAGCTGTGCTCAAGTATGGCTGAGTACGGCGATGAAAAGTATAGCACAGCCACTTCAATACATGTACATTTAGGTAAAACTGTGCGAAGAGGATAGCGAAGTACCACATTTTTTCTAAACCGAATAAACTAAGGATAATTTAGTTTCATTACAGATATCTTTACAATCTATCTGCACAATCAAAGTGCGGTGCGCCATACTGCACCATAATTTACATGAAAGATTTATGTCCATAACAAAGAAGGCCAAGTCACTTCTAGAACTTAATCCTGCACCAGTTCCCGTCGGCAGTAGCGTCTACCCCCAAGAAACTTGCAGATGTTAAGAATCTCTTGTCCAAGTACTCAAGAGAAAATTAGGAAAAAAGAGACCGTTTGCAGTGGTACCGCAACCTCACAGTACAGAGTGAAACTGCTGATGTTATCAACAGTGGACACTGTGAGTGTGTTGATTGCAGATTTTGATGAACTAGTTCTTTCTAAGGGGTGAGACTAATTCAAAGACTTCAATTTTGTCAATCTGCATTTAAATATTTTTTTTCAAGTAATTTTTAACAATACGATTTTTTTTAATACATTAGACATAATTATATTATATTAAAACACCCTCGTGCATATCGAATTCATATTTTTTTTGGTTTCAAAGAGGATAGATTCAATTTTAAAATGGCTCCCTTTGGTTTCAAAAACAGACAACTCCATGACTTGGTTTCAAACATGGACAACTCCACTATTTGCGGCCTTAATACTCATATAATTTTGTAATGCCTTTGAAAACATGTTTTTTGGACCTAGGAGAATAACATATAAAAAAATTACCATAATACTGATAATCCTATAGTAGATATGGTTTTTTAACTCTCCTGTAAAAAAATCAAAAGTGGAGTTATCCAACTTTGATACTAAGCTCCTCATATGTCCTTAACAATATACGAAGTTCCAAATTGTAGCAGACTCGACCAGCCGCATATGTTTTGATTGCAGATACTTCCGCTTGCAAAATCGTGGGAAACACTTATATTCTGGCCAATGTTCTGCTTCCCACCGTACTCCCATATTTTTTTTTTTTTTTTTGGATATTTGTTTTATAGAGTAGAAAGTCAGAAGACAAATTCTGGTAACAATAAAATATATAAACCTAAATCACTAAATCATTACTGAAGAATTTACAAAAAAAAAAATGTTTAATAACACTACACATTTTACTTTCAATTTAGCTTTATTTGGTGTGTTTCCCCCTGACTCCAAAAAGAGAAAACCCGCTTATGATGCAATCCGGGAGCTGCCAATAAGAACTATTGGTCTCGAAAACACCGGAGGATCAAATTTGTATATATATATATATATATATATATATATATATATATATATATATATGAGTTGGGAATGAGTTGGACTAATGAAAACGTGGAATGATTTGGACCAATCAGAGACCGGAATGAGTTGGTCCAATCAGGGAAGGGAATGAGTTAGACCAATAAAAGCAAGAAATGAGATGTACCAATCAGAGAAGGTAATTAGAAGAACCAATGAAAACGTAGAATTATTAAAACCAATCAGAGGAGGGAATGAGATGGATAGATGAAAACGGAAAATGAGCGAATCAAAAAAGCGAATGAGTTAGACCGATGTAAGAAGGTCCAACTCATTCCCTTATCTGATTTGGTTCTACACATTTCTCGTTTCCACTGGCCCATCTCATTCCCTGCTTTTATTGGTCTAACTCATTTCATTCTCTCATTGTTCCAATTTATCCAGGCCCACCGTAGGTCTGATGTCCCAGGATTTCCCCACCAAATCACCTTTGGGTCTTTTTAGCCTTTTGACATATATCCTTATTTATCTTTATTCCAGTTAAGCTTTGAGTCCGAGATCACTCACAAATGTTTTGACGAGCTGGCTCCACGTTTAAAACATTACTGGCTCTAACATTAATTACTGGCGATTTTAGATTAATTGATGGACAGCTTCTTTTTTAGCACTTTCCTCCGAAGGAAAGTAGCTATTGAGGTTGCACTTATGACGGAATTTTTGAAAAATTTCTTCGAATCTTTATCGATCCTACCAAGTAGGCACCGAAATATATACCCAGTAGACATATATATATATATATGTCTATTAACACGATAGCGGCCAGAGTTTTTTTTTTCTTCACGAAACGTGGTATATAGCGTTCAATTAGCAAACGATTGAACGAGTTCGTTAACCACCAAAACCGTCCTCCCGGTCCACCGGGAGGATCGTACCCAAAACACTAATTTGACCATACCAGGCGTAGTTTTTGTTATATTTCAACGAAACTCGGTATTCGTTATTTTGATCGAAAGAGAGAAATACGTTGTAAAAATAAACTAAATCGGTTCATTAGGGGGGGGGGGGTACTCCGGACCCACAATATAAATTTGCCACTGCCAGCCGTAATTTTTGTTACATTTCAACGAAACTTGGTATTCGTGGTGGTAATCAACAGAGAAAAGTGGGCTGTAAAAATAAACTAAATCGGGTTATTTGGAGGGGAGGTTTACTCCAGACCTAAAGTACTAATATACTCATACCGGTCGTAATTTCTGCTGTATTGTAATGAAACGCGGTATACGTCGTGGGTATCTAATGAGAAAGAAGTCTTGTAAAAATGAAGTAAATCGGTCTATTGGAAAGGAGGGTTTACTTTAAACTCTGTTTCATTACAATTAGCCAGCCAGACGTAGGTTCCCAAAGCCGCCGCGTGGAGCGCTATCTCCCACTAGAGGGACTGTATCCTGTTCCTGCGTCAGATCAAAAGACGGAATGTGAAGTTTTTGTGTATTTATTGAGTTGTACAGTATCATGTTTAAATATAACTCTGGAAGCAAATTATTTACAAAATTAATAATTGAACAGTCCTCATAAGAAACGTAAATAAGCAGAACTATTCACGTTTTTATTTTATTTATATAGGTTATTTACAGCAAATTATTCAGTAATGTAGTCTACACTACAAGAATTCTGAGGAAAGTGCTTAGTTATGCAGCTCCTGCGTGACGGACTTTTTGTCCCAACATTGTTTTATAACGGGGGGATCTAATGTGATTCCTAAATAGTTAACCGGATTCCTATTTCATCAACACAGGCCTGTGGACAGTATCATTGACCTTGTATGTCGCGCATTAATACAACTTTCTACAAACATCATTGCAACGGTGATATTACACCTCCTTGTTCCAACCAACACTAAGTTTTGCTCTTATTGCTCTTCTCCCCCAAGCTATGAATCAATAATATTGTTTTTTAGGAAATCATTGACCCTAATCTATATATATAAAAATCACGTGTCTGTCTGTTTTTCTGTCTGTCTGTATGTTTGTCCCTTATACAAATCCACACCGTTCGTCCGATTTCGACTAAACTCGGTACACATGTAGATCTTAATCTGGGGAGTGTCGTAGGCTAAGTCAAAAACGTCTACCAGCTGTCTGTCTGTATGTTTGTCCCTTACACAAATCCACACCGTTCGTCCGATTTCGACTAAACTCGGTACACATTTAGATCTTAATCTGAGGAGTGTCGTAGGCTAAGTCAAAAACGTCTTATAGCTGTCTGTCTGTATGTTTGTCCCTTATACAAATCCACACCGTTCGTACGATTTTGACTAAACTCGGTACACAGGTAGATCTTAATCTGAGGAGTGCCGTAGGCTAGGTCAAAAAAAAATATACCAGCTGTCTGTCTGTATGTTTGTCCCTTATACAAATCCACACCGTTAGACCAATTTTTACGAAACTTGGTATACATGTATGTCTTGATACGGGGGGTGTTATAGGTTAGGTCAAAGTCGTCTAGGACTCACAGTTGGGAGGCCACGGGTTCATAACAGTTACAGATTCGTGTTATTAGATTTTAATAATACTTATTTGGTGTCTAATTTATTTAGGCTTTTCTATACGCAGAATGTAGGCGTAGCATGGCACGCCGGGTAACGGCTAGTTTAAAATAAAATCAATTGCACTTATAAAACACCCACCGCCTCGTTGTGTTTACAGTAGTGATCTAATACAGAAGTATCTTATTAAATCCCTACCATTAAAATGAAGGTCCTAAGAAAGAATGCATTTGGGCTTTAATTTATTGAATCCTTAAGAAACTGTTCCTTTGAAATTGGGTGTTCCTATCGTAGCTGCTAACTTTTTGTGCACCTATGAATTTAGTTAAATTTAGCATAAGGAGCTAAAATGAATTATTATTATTAGGAGGAGTGGGGTATCTGAGGTTTCCAGGGTGTAATTGTTAATGGGGAGTGTTTCCAATATATAAAAATGATTTGTTTTCAATTGTGGTAATTTAAAAATTGCTGGCAGTATCGAGGGGTACTACTTTCTGCGGCAATATAATAATCTTGTCCAATAGCTTGTGATATTTAGTGGCAAAGACCCGCGTTCGGAAATAATCCATTGCCGAGATGGTGTTTTCTTCTTAAAGTTTGATCTAAACCACTGTATCGAATCGAAACGGCTTGGCAATGAATCGACGCAGTATTTAATGATCTACATGTTTGGCAAGTGTAAACTTTTCAATTTAAAAGTTTGTTTCTAAGGAATTTTAGAAAAACCGTGAAACGTCCGACAATTTTGTGGTTCTTCTTGGTAAAACAACTCAATAGAAATGGTTGAACTTCTGGAAAGTTTATGTTGAAATTCGGAAACTACAGATTGCATCTCTACCGATAACGTCTGCACAGAAACATGGAGTATCCTTATATCTCTTAATAGCTATTTCGTGTCAAAGCAATGGGAAAAAACATATTTTTAGCGGCAATTTGTAACCAATTACTTTGTTATTAATATATTCATTCATTAATGCAAACAAAATTATTTCCGCCAACAATAACAATGTTCATGATTGGAACAATATTTCCTAGTGTTTGTGACTGGCAATATTCAATGCTATTCAATTCGATCCAAACTAGGAGGACTCCACTCTTGATAGTATATATATATATATATATATATATATATATATATATATATATACAGGGTGCTTCAAAAAATGTATACACACTTTGAACTTCCATAGAAAATTTATTTACCGTTCTACAAAGTTAAATTTCAGGAAATTAGAAAGCTGAAAGTCCAATGTAAATGAAACATAAATAACAAATGTTAATACTGTTCAAATTGGTGACCTGCAGCATCAATACAATTCTGAGTACGAGTCACCACTGATTCTGTACATCGTATCAAAACGTCCAATGAGATTTCTCTACACACGGCTTGAATCTCATTCCAAAGAATGTCTAGGTTACGTGGTTTACGTTTGTACACCTCATTTTTTACTGTGCCCCATAAGAAGAAATCCAGTGGTGTATGGTCTGGGGAGCGTGCTGGAAACTCGACGCAGGGGGCCACGTCCTATCCACTGGCCCGGCAAATTTTGATCCAGGTAAGCTCGTACGTCCCTGTGATAGTGCGGCGGGGCACCATCTTGTTGAAAATAAAACATATCATTACCGTATAATGCACGAATGGCAGGAAATATGGAATCAGCAAGCATTGTTAGGTAATTAATACCAGTTACAGTGCCTTCAAATCGAAAAGGTCCAATGAGTCCCCTTGAAGACAAACCGCACCACACATTTACACCAGGCAAATTTACAGCTTTTTCAATTGTAATGTAAGGATTTTCTTCACCCCAGTAAACACAATTGTGCCTATTTACATTCTCAAACTTCCAGTACCACTTAATAACCTGCTTACGTTCTTCAAAACTCAAACGTACGTCCGCCATATTGATATTACAACTTCCAACTGATAATATGACATAGAGGGACGATTATGCTGCCACCTGGCGAAGAAATATAACATTAGCCTTGTAGAGTGGGAAAACTACGATAGTTTAAAGTGTGTATACATTTTTTTGAAGCACCCAGTATATATATAACTTCGACAAAAATAAAATAAATTTTCTTATAAAAATGTAGTTTTATTTAGATACTACACGACCAAACCCTGACTTTTGTTCAATCTTCGAGCGAGTGCCATCGTCCTTCTAGAAGAAACAGAGACGACGAGCAGATTCACCCCACGCGATCTCTCGGACAGCTCAGGTAAGTGAGAAGTCCAGCCGGCTCCCACTGCAGCTTATCGGCGCTATGTGTTTACGCGCGTGTAGCCAGGCGCCTAGCACGTTCTGGGAAACCGAAGATATCGCATGTCCACGACTTCAGCGCCCTTCTCCACATCACCCTCCGTACTCCTCTTGGCCACAGAAGTGAAATATCACAAGAGGGCTTAGATAAGCCCAGTTCTAGCCAGGAAAACGCTTCTGAGCCTGCTCTGACTATCGGCCGTCCGTGTTCAATGGAACGGTCTGGTCTGGCCGCGGCTAGGTCGGCTTGTATTTTGGCGTGACCAAAATGCTGCGGAGAGCGAGAGAGGCCCTGGCCAAGCGGGGTTTAAAACATGAAGACGCTTGGTGCCCTGAAGTTAGGAAGCACTGGTAAGCAGAGAGACTCTACTCTTCCAACAACGGAGCAGGATTGAAAGAATCTTCTGCTAGTAAGGCTTCGACACATTGGCTCATTCACGGAGCTGGTACCACGGGTCTTTTGTATAATAAGCATACACTTTTCAAGAACTAGTAACAGTTACTCTACTGTTACTTTACTAAACTCTAGGTTATGTTTACAAAACAAGATAAATGCTTGTTTATAAAAAAGAAAATAACTTTATTTAATCGGGGTCTCCCGTGGTCTAATGGCTAGCGCCTTGGATTCATAAGCGGGAGATGGTGGGTTCGATTCCCAACCTCCGGCAGGAATTTTATCATCCCACGACTCGCTGGTAAAATTCCTCGCTGCACCCTGGATGTCGGCGCTAATGACCTAGATGTAGATGCGCCGTAAAAAAAAAAAAAAAAAAAAAAAAAAAAAAAAAAAAAAAAAAAAAAAAACTTTATTTAATACTGAACAAAATAAATCATGCTGAAGGTGGCCAATATTCAAACAGTGAATGCAATATTTTATAAAATAGGTCTTCCTTCTCATATCTTCTTCTCCACACAAATATGAATCCAATAATGCCCTACTTGTTCCGCATTCAATCTTGTTCCTTCACTTCAAACTAGCCCACAAAGACTCAATTCTCTGTGTGTGGGCTCTAGTAATGGAATCTACAAAATTTTCACTATGATTTACTGGATAGTGCATATCGCGTTCCTGGAACCTTCCTCAGACCATGGTATGACTTCCAACAATCAGAAAATATTGTGGATCCCGGTAGTACACATGCCTTTATACACTCAGTTAGGGTAACAGCTGAACGGTCAGGCACGGCATGTAGAAAAACTTCCCTAGTCTCACGACAAACACCTCCGAAGATCCACTGCGATGGATATAATCTTCCACGTTGATATTTCCGGTAATACTGAAGGAGAGTGTCCTCAGCACCGATTTTCTTCAAAATTTGCACTATAACGTATTTTGATGCACTAAACACGAATCCGTTGAAAAAAAAAAGTTGCTCGCAACTAGGAAAGAAGTTATTAAGCATAAAGTTCACTGTTATGGAGGTTATAAAAGACGGGGTAAACAGCTTATATGTAAACACGCGCCTGCGCAATAGTCCTTAATGACGAAGTGTAATTGAAATTTAGACTCACCTGTGGTAGCTGACTTGGTCGTAAACTGTCGCTTTTGGGCATACGTGCTATGCGTTTCCGCTCGCTCCGCTACGCTCCGCTCGCTCAAGAAAACATCAAAACCCCTAGTCAATCCAACTCGCAGAAATGAAAAGAATTCTATGGCCCAAAAGTCGTCCAAGGCAGTCTTCCCTAACCTTCATAACAGTGAACTTTTTTTTAAAATAACTTCTTTCCTAGTTGCGAGCAACTTTTTTTTTCAACGGATTCGTGTTTAGTGCATCGAAATACGTTATAGTGCAAACTTTGAAGAAAATCGGTGCTGAGGACACTCTCCTTCAGTTTTACCATATTTCCTTCTGGAGAAGCATGTTTCATCAATTTCAACATTTAAGCCTTCACCTCCAATCTTTATAGGGTTTGAGATTAGATCTGATGCGCATACCTCTCGCATGAAATTTTTCCAGTCTGTAGTTGTGTGACTAGACATGTTTAATTCTTTTTTGCAAAATTTGGTTGTGGTATATCCCATTGACCATGAGTATATGAACAGCAATGCTGTTTTGAGTGATATTTTGCTGTTTTCAAACCACGTACCTTTATAAATGCTAATTCCCTTCTTACATCTTGTCCGATTACACTTCCAAATTGGCCCTCTGTTCCTTCTATAATAAATTTTCATTTTATCAAGTCTGGAGCACTTTTTCTCAGAATGGATTAATCCCTTCTTCTGAAGAAACCGGACTGAAATTTTCACATTAGATATTAACTGGCTTAACTTAAGCAAATTCATTGTTAGTGTTTTTCATGTAAATCTGATAAATGAATGCGTTTAAATACAGAATTAGGTTAGAGGTGAATCATATGTTCCAAATAATAACAAAATGAGTAACTGTTACTCATTGTTCAAGGAATATAGTAAACTCAATACATTAAATTTAAATCAAGAAATCAATGCTCTTATAAATGATATAAACACTAAAATACTGCTGGCTGCCAAGGAGTCCATCCCTAGAACAAAACCAGACAATAAGAAAATACCTGTGCCTTGGTGGTCTCCAGAATGTGCTGAAGTCGTTAAAATGAGGAAGAAAGCACTAAGGGATTTTAAAAGAAGCCCATGCCAGGGCTTACTTGAAACATACAAACATGCAAAACACAGAGCTAAAGAAGTCATTAATAAAGCTAAAAAAGAATCTTGGAAAGAATTCACTTCAACAATAAATCGAAATACACCTTCAATTCTGATATGGGAAAAAATAAGGAAAATCACGGGAAGATACAAAATAAATGATATTAATTGCATTAAACATTTAGGTTCAGTTATCGTCGATCCTACTGAAATGGCTAACCTATTTGGTAATTTCTACCGAACAATATCATCAAATGACAATTACAGCTGCGAATTCTATAGGCATAAAATTAATATCGATTCAATTCCTATTACAATAGATGATGACCGACATCCTATCAACCTTCCTTTTACTTATGAAGAACTTATGGCTTCAATTAAATCATTGAAATCTCATAGGTCACCAGGTCCAGATAATATAGCTAACAGTATGATAACATTTTTATCCATCGAAAGTAAACAGTTTTTATTAAATACATTCAATAAAATTTATCTCTCACACTGCTTTCCATCATCGTGGAAACAATCAATAGTCATTCCTATATTAAAAAAAGTCCGACTCGCAGGAACTGCCTCATCTTAGCGCGGTTCCGTTCTTATCCCTAGTCTAATTTCGAAAGATTAAAATAGAAGCAGTTATTATTTTGTTCAGAGGAGATCGTTGACCGTTGATGATGCAAGGTAGGGATTGTCCGGGTTAGGTCACTGCTACTTAATAATACATACCCCATATGTGTATGTATGTGGGCATATATATGTACATATGTGTGCGTGTATATGTGTATGTGTATATGCATATATATAAATATATATATATTATATATGTATATATATATATATGTATATATATATATATATATATATATATATATATATATATATATGTTAGGTATATTTACATAGATATGTGCATATATTACTGTTAAATATGTCCTACTTGTATTTACAGCCCTGATGAAGGCTTGAAGTTCAAGCCGAAACGTCGGCACAATAAAACCATTTTTACGATAAAATGTAGTTTTATTAAGTAGCAGTGACCGAACCCTGACAGTTATATTTTGGTTCCACCAGTCTTGAAAGGTAGGATTTACAATCTTACCTGGATGGGTCGGCAACAATAGAAACCGTCCCGCTAGTTACAAGGTCTTGGAATCTTGGAACTCTATATTTCTAACAATAAATTGTTTTTGTTATTTTACTTAACCTGTTTTATTTTCGAATACATTATCCAACTACAAGCAATTAAAAAATAACAAGGAATAAAACACAGACAAAAAGAACACTTCGAATAAGCGAAATCAATTACTTTAAAGCTTTAACCTCTTATTTCTCCGATTGACATCGCCTAATCAAAACTTTCATTAGAACCTTAAATGTAGAGCATTTAATAAGCTTTCTAATGGTATTCTTCCGTTTACCAAAATTCTCAACAGTTTTCGAGATAATAATGAAAGTTCCCAAAATTTATATTATTTCTAGCAACAGAAAATTGGCCTCATTTTTCATATCCTGTTTTACACACAAAATTTTCGCAACATAAGAAATTACAAAAATAAAAAGCAATAAAAAACGAAGGGAAAGAGACAAAAATTACAACAAGAACGACAAAAACCCGTTCATAAGAACAAAACAGACGTATTTGAAGTTTTAAGCACTTATTTCTCCGATTGACATAGCCTAATCAAAAATAGTTTCAGATTCTTTTTTGTAGAGAATTTAGTAAGCTTTCAAATAGTTTCTATCCACTTACCACGATTTCCCAACTGTGTTCGAGATATTAATGAAAGTATACGAACTTCCCAAAACTTTTCATGTCTGTTCATAAAATATTTTATTCTAACCCTTCCTTAACTCCAAACGTAACAAAACTTTCAACATATTAGTTTTAACGAAAGTATAACATGCAGATAAAGTTTCAACTGAATCCCGTAATTCTAAGTACCCAAACCAAAAACGGTATTCAAAAAATATTTTTCCAATTTTCTCAAAAACGGTTAAAGCTATCGCCTTCAAAATGGTTTCATTCGTTTTCCTAGCCCAGGAGTCATATAAAACGAGTACTTAGAAGCTTATGAACTCAAAAACGTAAGCGTTACGATTTTTTTTGCGCGAATTTCGCCCCAAACGCCATCTTCCAGTAGGCGGATTTTGCTGGTTAACGAACTTGACCTTTCAAATTAGACGAAGGATTTTTGTACCAAATTTCATCAAAATCGGACCATTCGTCTTCTATTTAGAGAGCGAACAGACAAATATATATATATATATATATATATATATATATATATATATATATATATAAATATATACATATATATATATATATACGAATTTGAACCACCGTTATTTTCGGTCTCTAGGGGTTCTGAAACGCGAAATTTTCTGGTCGGCACTTCCGGATTGTTTCATTGTATCAACCCTATAAGCGGGGTTCCTCCCTATGGGGGAGGGAGGAACCGCGCTAAAAAGATAAAACAGCTGATGAGATATCAAGTTATCGCCCTATTTCTCTAACTTCAGCATTGTGTAAAACCCTTGAAAAAATGGCATCTAACAGGTTGTGTTGGTATATTGAGCATAACAATCAACTTGCACAGTGGCAAAGTGGCTTTAGGTGGAATCGAAGCGTCAAAGATAATTTAATAAGACTTGAAACAGATATAATTAATGCTTTCAATTCAAATAAAAAATTAATTGCAATTTTTCTGGATCTTGAAAATGCCTTTGACCGTACTTGGAAGCGACATATTCTTGATACAATCAAGAACAAAGGAATAAATGGAAATATGCTCGCACTCATTAACAATTTCTTAACTGACCGCAGATTCCAAGTACGTTGCAATGGAAAGTTATCAAATACTTATATTTTTGATAATGGTGTTCCTCAAGGCAGTGTTATTAGCCCAACACTATTTTCTTTGGCCATCAATGATGTACTAAATATTATCGAACCTCCATGTAAAGGTATGCTGTATGCCGATGACTTAGTGTTGTACTGCGAAGGCTCACAACTCGACGATGTAGTTGGAAAATTACGATCAACAATTAATGAAGTTTATGACTGGTTTAAATGGAGAGGGTTTAAAATTTCAATTCAAAAGACAAAAATGGTAATTTTTTCAAAAAGACTTCCAAAATTCATACCAAACATAACCATAGATAACATAAATATTGATATAGTCGAATCCTTCAGATATCTTGGACTAATTTTCGATCGTAATTTGTCTTGGATGAAACATATAAAAGATTTGAGAACAAGATGCATCCGCTCAGTGAACATCTTAAAAACTATTGCCAATACATCTTGGGGTGCTGATCGCTACTCCATGCTAATGCTAGCTCGAAATACATCTTGGGGTGCTGATCGCTACTCCATGCTAATGCTAGCTCGAAATTTAATAAGGTCTAAGATAGACTACGGATGCGAAGCATACGGGTCTGCAAGTGGAAGAAAATTAGGTTTGCTTGACAGTGTCATGAATACTTGTCTGAGACTGGCAAATGGAGCCTTCAGGTCTAGTCCTATAATAAGTCTGAATGCAGAAACAGGAGAAATACCCCTCCATTATAGAAGAGAAAAACTGTGTCTATCGTATTTTTTAAAAGTTTGTTCTTTTAATTTACACCCTTTTCATGAAAAATTTCATAATTACCTTATGTTTTCACACGAATTAAGGAATTCTCAAGCAAATAGCTCATATTTCTTTAGAACAACCCAGCTATGCCACAAATATAATATAGATATCTCTAATTTGAAATCGTCAAGTTATTCATGTATAGAACCTTGGATTTTACCATTTCCTCGAATTAATCTCTCACTAAAAAAATACGTAAAGAAAGATATGTTGCCACATTTAATTTTATCCAACTTCAATGAATTTAAAAGCCAAAATCCTGGTGCTTCTTTCTTCTACACGGACGGATCTAAAAACGAGATTGGGGTTGGTGCTGGAGTGGTGACTGCCTCCTCTTCTCTGATGTACTCATTGTCACCACTAAGCAGCAACTTTACAGCTGAACTATTCGCTATAAAGAAAGCAGTTGACTCGATGTTAGAACATCCAAGTAGTAATCCTATCATAGTTTGTACAGATTCATTATCCGCTCTTCAAGCCATTCTAAATCCTTTTTCAATTCACCCGTTAATTAATGAAATCCTGTTGGGTCTTTGTAGGATTACAACTTTAGGGTACGAGTATTCTTTCTATTGGATACCGAGCCACTTTAATATACCAGGGAACGAAGTCGCTGACCATCTCGCAAAAAAAGGCATAACAGAAGGTATTCCCTTTAATATGGTAATGCACAACGATCTGATCGTTGAAATTAATAAAATCCTAAAGAAAGATTGGCACCATTTCTGGTTTAATGTCAATGAAAACAAGCTTAGGGAGATAAAAAATGACATAAATCCCTGGAAGACATCTAATCAACAAACTAGGCGGGAAGAAATTATAATTACCCGACTGCGCATAGGGCACACAAGGCTTACACACGGTTATCTAATGTGTAACGGAGAGCCTCCTGAATGCCGCACTTGTGGTACTCCCTTGACCGTCAAACACCTACTCACCGAATGTAGACAAATTATTAAACCAATAAATTATCCAAATACATTATCTGAAATTTTGGGAGATAATCAAACTGAAGTTGAAAAATTATTATTCATATTGAAAAAAAATAACGTTATTACATTAATTTAAAGTAAAATTGTTTTATTAACATAAAGTAACATAACAGTAGAGAACAATGAAAAAATGTGTGGTTATCATACATAATAATTTGACTTTTATTATTTTAAATCAATATAAAAAAAAAAAAAAAAAAAAAAAAAAAAAAAAAAAAAAAAAAAAAAAAGTGTGTGAAATATTTGGCATTGCATACTCCACTTGTATAAGTTGCGCGGAGCGTGAAGACAGAATTGGGACAATGCTTAACCTTAAGGGACTCATAAAGAAGACCTTCTACCGAAGAAATACCCCCAGTCTCTAGAATTCTACTACCGTAGAATAACCTTCAGCCTGTAGAATTGCTGACCAATTCAAATTGGTTCAAGCTCCTGCTCCTGGGATTCAAGAAGTACCTTCAGCCTGTAGAATATCTTCTACCGAAGAATAACCTTCAGTCTTACTGGACGGAAGCAAGAAGTACTAACAACACAAGCTACCTTAGAAGTGGTCCCATGTTTGCTTAATATGCAGCAGTCAAATGCCACACTTAAAAAAAAAAAAAAAAAAAAAAAAAAAAAACATATATATGTGTACATACATAATTTAAGGGAAAAAAATATAATGTATATAATATATGCATTATACAAAAAAAAAAAAAATAAAAAAAATAAATAAAAAAATAAAAAATAAAAAATAAAAATTATATAGATAATTCTATATTTGCTATGATAAGCACCTATTATTTTAGTGTTCTCCATCCATAGAGCGAAAAACAAAAATATATTTGGTCATTAATATCTTTCATTCTCGTAGGAGTTATAATGCGGTTCAAGGGAATATCCAAAATTACAAGAATAACAATCAAACATATCGTTTAGTTGAGCTGGTGGTGACAATGTGTAGCTAAATTAATATTTTAGTAGTAGTTTAATAATAAATATTTGTTTCCAGTTTATTTCTCCGTATCTTATTGATTACAGGTGAAGACTAGAAAACAACCAAGATGGACCTGGGCTGAATGATATATTTTGAAGCCCTAAATAAATAAATAGTTAACTGTTACTAGTTCTTGAAAAGTGTATGCTTATTATACAAAAGACCCGGTACCACTTCTGGGTGGGACCTCCTCCAGTATGTTTGTACCCACATAAATGCTCTTTCGACCACCGTGAGAACGACAAGAGGCCGGCGTGAGGGGCGGATTCTTACATGCAGGGCGGGCTGCCTTGAGGATGAGACCGGCACTCACGCTGTTCAGCAGTGCTATGTTTCACGGGGAGTTCGTTGTTTGAGGCACGATACTGTGGTGGATATACTGGGTGAGGCCTTATCCGGAAGGGGGTACGAGGATCACCTCGAGACAGTCTTGACAGTGGATGGCTGACGATGGCCATAAAAATAGTGGCTAAACAGGGTAAGGTGATTATTGTGGATGCACAGATTGTTAATGGGAACGCCTCTGATCTTAACTCGCTGCACAGGGGGAAGTGTCGGAAGTTTGGGAGACTCGTCCGTTTGGCGGTTGGGCGAATGTCACGAGGTAATGTCCTGTACTTTGAGCTGGAGGGGTGTATGAAGCGGTGCTTCTGCCAATAGTTTAAGGAACTTGGTGTCCCATTGGGTGTGCTAAGAAGCATTACCTTGCGAGTATTAAAGGGCTCCTGCATCATCTTCGGTTGATGGAGGACACTCCTCGCCAGGTTGGGCCGTTGAGGGTTGCCTGCATTTTGTATTTATTTATTAATTTATTGTACACGTTTTTAGTTTATTTGGTGTGTTTGTGTGTATGTTTGACTGCACCATGTTAATACCTACGTTGAATTTAGTAGCTCTGGCCTAGTGGGTGAAGTGTAAGAGTTCAGACTTCTGTATTATTTTCTTATTATTATATTTATTTATCACCTGGTTGTGTACTCTCAATAATAATTTTTTTTTAAATTATTTCATGCATAGCTTTATTTATTCATTATTGATCAATTTAAGTTTGTTGAATACTCTGACTTGTAATGTTTATTTCTTTATTTTTTTCTTATTAAGTTATTGTCTTTTTTGAGGAACTGTGAAAATTTATTTGTGTATATTATGTAGAAATAGGTCTCAGAGCAACTATGCTTGTATTGTTTTCAAGCCTCAACGAGTGTGAAGGAGACGCCCAATTGTTAAGTTGACCAGATGTATTTGAGACATCATATAATAATAATGTAAGTGCACTGTACCTCCTAATAAATAAAAATAAAAAATATACACATATATTTATACCTTATATGTATCTAATGTTTCTTATATATGAACCTTACTCAGTCAAGGTTATGAAAAGGGAAAGAAAGTCAAGTACTAACTGTGGGATGAAAAAGGTTAATAAACATTTAATATAAACCTTTTATTGTTTATTTATTGCTGCTTTGAAAATTGGATTTACAGATACTCTTTAATAAAATAAGTTTCTTTTTTTTAAGTAACAGTGATAATAAAATTATTCAGTGAAAAGCTGGTCTAAATATTAGTCCCTTCTTTCTTCTTGGTACTTTTAAGGTGTAGGAAGTGCAGGTTTGGACAAAAAGTCTGGGCGAGGCAACTTTACCTGCAAAAAAAAAAAAAAAAAAAAAAAAAAATTATATTTCATTTTCATAATTAACAATAACAGATTTAATTAAACAAAATTAGATGAAAATTAACTTCACTTTACTTAAACTTTAACTGATTTAGGTAACTTAATATATTAGAGGTTGTCAATGTTTTTATTAGTTTGGAATTTTTAAGAAAAGTACATATACTTTATTTAACCCCTATATTAAGTTTTGAAACTCATATATGTTTTAAATATTATTACTACATTAAGTTATATGAATGTCATTTATTTTATATTATTAAAGTAGCATCTATTTTTAGAGGTTATTTCATTATAACTTTTACGTCCCTTTATAAATAAAGTGGCGATCTCTTTCATGAAAAAAAAAAAAATAATAATAAAATCGATCACCCCTAGTGAAAATCAAACCGAAAACTGTAGGCACCAGGTGTTCACGCCTTAATATCATGATTACCAGGCCTCTTTATTAGAGTTTAATATTGAAATTCATTATTTTAACCAGGTGCCCTATTGCATAAAGAATTTATAAAAATAAAGATTTTTCTTTTTTGTTTTTTAAATCATTATATTTACTTAAGTTCTTGAATTGTATTTATAGTTTTTTAAATGTTATTAAAATGCATATAGTGTAAAAATGTCAAAGATATTTTTGATATTATAGTTTCAGAAAGTTGAAATGGACCAATAGGAACAAAATTTAGTCAGGTAAAATAAGAAAAAAATTATCTTATTCCTTATGAATAAAATACACAACTTTTCCTGTAACACAAAAAATATTGAGTACATTGAAATAAAATTTGTTATCTGACTTATGTCAAATTAAATACATTAATTTTTATTTTTTTTGTGTGTGTGTTTAGCAGCGTATCAACACTTGGGCTCTATAGATTGCTGCCCTTTTGTGATGCCAACAGCACGTGGTCGGTCACCCATTCGGGTACTTGCCATGGCCGACGTTGCTTAACTTCGGTGTTCATCGGGAACCGGTGCATTCAACGTGGCTATGGCCGTTGGCCAAATTAATTTTTATTATTATTTTATTTGATTTTAATAGCTCTCAACTTGGAAATTTGCTTTATTATAATTAATACTTTAAAGGCCTATAAAAATAAAGAACTATAAAAAATAAATCTAATATTAAAAAAATGTATCTAAAAGAAAAAACTATTTCCTAAAATATTTATTAAAAAGAACAAATATAAAGAGGAGCTCTAAAACTAAGAACAAAAACCGGATAAATGTAATAAATAATTTGAAATAGAGTGAAAATTGAGATTCCATGCTATTTTGTACATATAAAAGCTAACACACTGATACAATACTCAAACATTTAAAGGACATAGACATTTACAACTAGTCAAAATATTTGGTTAAAATGTTTTAAAATTATTCCACTTACTATGTCCATTTAAGGACATCCACTATTTTAAGAAAATACTAGACTAAACCTACATCGCCCTCTACTGAAAAGTATCGAAAAAATTCACTTTGCCTAAGATGCGGTGCGATAAATAAATATAAATAAAATGAAAGCTAACAACAGAAATGATCATTTTATTTATATACCGTAAATGGTGTCACATTAGTACTGTGTGGTGAAATTGGAACAAACTTATACTGCTAGGATATTTTCATTTAACTGACACTTAAGGGTCAAACATTTCCCAAAAAGTGTGAAGAGACAAATATGTACATATATATTTGTCTGTTCGCGCACAGACAAATATATAAGCATATATAAGAAGTATAGGTTTGTACCTATTTCGCCACACTGAACTGACCTGACCTCATTTTATGGTAGTTTTCTTTCTTTATGTGTTTTCGTATGTTTTGTATAAATTGCAAGAATGCATCTATATGTGGACTACTATCTGACAACAGTTCATACAGGTATGTTCAAGTTTTCTGTAGTTCGTCCTGTAAGTTTACTGATACTGTCGTATTGCCTTGTGCACACGGTGATCGGTCTTGTAATGTTGTGATGTGAGAATGGGTTCGTAGTTTATGTCCAAAGTCTTCTAAGGATCTTGTATTTCTCCGCTCGGACAGCTTGTGTCGATAGAGTTCCAAGATTTTAAATAGGCTTTATCTTTTGAAGCTTGTCATTCAAATGTGACCATATTTTTTGCGTACATGAGTCCTTACAATCTGTTTCAAGTCTGAGTGAGATGTGTCTAACATTGTTTGAAATATTTTTCAGTTTAAATTTATTAAATAAAAGTGGTGCACTTATTTAGTAATGATAGATAAAGAAATTAATCACCTTGTCAGATTCTTCATACAGACACTTGAGAACTACAGGGCTGACATTGCATTTCTCCATTCCATCAATGTTCACTGTGGAGAATGATTTTTTTATTTAAAAAGCTCAATAAATTATAGAACAGACACATTTACCTAAAAAATATTGGGCTAAATAAAGATATAAGCCAGTATTGAATGATTTGGTCAAACAAATCATATATTGTGGCGTATGAGAGTTTTACTTATACTTTTCCTGCCGAGAATCAGAAAAAAAGAGCAGAGCTGCTTCACTATCATAATCTAGTCCAGGGATGCGGTTAGCTCAGTGGTAGTGCACTCGACTATTATGTCGGAGGGCCTGAGTTCAACACTCAGGCGCGCACTGAAGATTTTATCTTCTAGTAATGCCATGAGAGGGTTAGATTTGTGGCCCCAGACAGTCCCTAGGCCCACTTGTCGTCATCAGGGCCCTAGACCCAGCCTTTAAAGAGGCTATACAAAGGCGAAAATCATAGGAACATCGTACTGGTGTGGCATCTCAGCACTAGGGACTTGTCGCGGGACTCACATTTGAGTCTAGAAGTCCTTAAAATAAAATTGTTGACCTTTTAGCATGGTTCCTCCCTCCCTCCATAGGGAGAACCCGCTTATGAAATTGACCTCATGACACAATCTGGAGGTACCGAATAGAAAGTTTTACGTTTCAGAATCTATAGATCTCGAAAATAACGGTGGCTGAAATTTGTATATATTTGTATAGTAAATGTATTATAATAAAAGAAGACTAGAAAATCTTTGGTAATATTGTTTTCCTAGAGTGAATATTGAAGGCAGGGGAATCATTTTTCCAGGTAAGGTAGGGGCAGAGTACCCTTGCCATCTGTCACGCATCTGGGGCCATGGCAGGGGAATCATTTTTCCAGGTAAGGTAGGGGCAGAGTACCCTTGCCATCTGTCACGCATCTGGGGCCATATTTAGTATTTCATGAAAGGTCTAACCAATATAATATATATTTTTTTTTTTTTCTTTTTTTTTTACGGCACATCGACAAATCGTGGCCATTAGCGCCGACGTCCAGGGGGCAGCCAGGAATTTTCCCAGCGAGCCGTGGGATGAGAAAATTCCTTTCGTCGGTGGGGATCGAACCCACCATCTCCCGCTTATGAATCTAGCGCGCTAGCCACTAGACCACGGGAGACCCCCAATATAATAATTCTTTCTATTTCAAGCTCTCCAAATTACTCAAGGGATAAAAATGTAACCTTGCTAAGATGGCGCAGTTCCTGGAATTAGGACTTTTTGTTTAATGGTGCAGTTTAGAGTGAATGACGACTGCTGTACACAATCCCAGAAATTGGGATCTTTCTCCAATTCAAATGGCTCTTCAGTACTTTCAGAAGGCATTTAGGTGTTGAGGTTGCACTCACGAAAGAAGTTTCAAACATTTCTTTAAATCTTCATTGATCCAATGTACTTGACACCAAAAATTATGAAAATATGAAACTATTTCTCGATTATTGCTACTTTTGTTGACAGAAGATTATATAAAATGTAGACCAAATCACTTGAATCACCCTATATTAAAATAGCTTGATATATTTCACATTATATGAAAGCCTCTTCAGGATCTTAAATTTATATTTACTTGGCATTCATTACTTTTCTTGCATAAGCTTGCCGTAAATGTGGTTTACTGTTTATTCTCGTTCCTTAAGAGGCATCCGTGTGACTATATTAACAAATTGTGCCACAGCAGATTTATGTATATTTTATTTGACATTCCACCTGTATGATAGCAATTATTATTTAAATATATGTAATAAGTTATATTCTTACCAGTCTTGCTACAAGCATCAATAACTCCGTTGGTCTTGTTGATTGACTCTTCATCATCGTACTTTTCCTTGTTATTGGATTTAGCTTTCTCCCAGTCAAGTTTTCCTTCCTTCAGCTACAAATAATGCATTAATTATTATAAAACTGAAAAACACAATGAGAAATCTAGACAAAATATCTTGGACGTACCAAAATAAAATTAAAAATTCTTAAAGTAAAATAAAAGATAGATTAAAGAAAAGAAGAAGAAAAAACAAATGTTTACCAAAAATTAACTGATCCATAGCAATTGAAATAGAGAATAAAACAGTATGTAAATAATTTAGATGAGATCATACAATTAAACCAAGGAACACATTTGACTTCAAAAAGTTGTGTAGAATCGATAGAGTACAAAAAATAAAAATCTATGAAAACAGAAAATAATTGATATCTCAAACTGACTAACTTAAGGTATTTTCAATGAATAAAAATTGACAAAAATATTTTCCTATTTAGTTCAATTCTTGCTGTTCAAAAAGTGAACCAGCTCCTTATGAAATGCAATACCGCAATACTTCACTGTCATGCAGGAATCAATTCATATTTTATTTATTTTAACGGCGCACCGACGGCCATTTTCGCCGACATGTTGGCGAAAATGGCCGTCGGACCTTGTGAGCCGGCCATTTTCTCAATGGGCCGTGAGTTGAGAAAAATCCTTGTTGCCGGTCGGACTCAAACCCACTATCTCCCGCATGAGAATGCAAGTCATTAACTAGACCACGGGGAGACCCTCGATTCATCTTGAATTTATTTTTTATTTTTTTAAAGCACCACTTTCAGAAAAATTTAAGGGTTTTCACACTTTATCCTTAAAATAAATATAGATTTTCTTGTCTTTTCATGTTAGTTAGCTGATATTTCTTTAAATTGTAACCTCCATTTATACAAAACACAGATTTCTAGAACTAGTGACCACCCTTTCCTCGCCATAATAGGGCTCATACCGTTTATTTTTTTTTCTCCAAATAAACCACCCTGTGGTGAGAAACGAACCCACAACACAAGTGCTCCAGAGTGCAGTCCTTTTTATATTTAAAATTTGAGAAAGAAAAACATATTAAAAAGTAATTTTTGATAGTAATTATTAGGAAGAGATGTACACAATAAGTAGGAATTTTATTATTATTTATTTAATTATGTATTAAGGAAGAAAAAATTACTTACATATCCAGCTTTTTCCAGGTAACAGGAAAGTGTGCACTGGAAAATAAGATAAAATTTATATGAATTATTTTTTATGTTGTATATATTTTTATTTTATATTTATAGATAAATAGTAAGTTTCGCTCAATGGTAGAACACAACTTCCGCCAGAACCGAGTCGAGAAAACTCGGTGAAACAGTATAGATTTTATCTCTCTTCATTTGAGGGTCGGGGTGAGTGTCCCAGTTCTACCTTTGACAATGCGAGGTGGCTCACAGAACCCCTCAGGACATACGCTCAGGATGTCGGTACGGGGGTTGCTCGTTATAAGCTGCTCGCATGGCACTGTGTGACCCGATCCATGTGCTTGTCGGTAAAACGTTCGCGCTCAAAGGATCCTCAGTCCGAGCTGTTCGTTTCGTGGAGACGGGTGTTTGTTGCCTCGCATTGTATAGCCAAACGTTTTCGCATCATTGAAAATGAAAATGTACACAAAATTGTTGATAACATTTTTGTGTTATTCTAAACATCCTGAAATATTAAAACAAAAACAAAAGAGAAGATATGTTGCATGAAATATCTATAGCAGTAAATATTCCCTTTAAATAGTTGAGAACAAAGAGTTGGGTCTTGAAGCAGTCTGTTTCCGTATTCTGAACGCCTTTAATCTATTTTTCATGATGATTAGATAGTTAGCCGTCGAGGTGATAAGTAAAGATGGAATGGTGATGATTAGATAGCCGTCGAGGTGATAAGTAAAGATGGAATGGTTGGGATTCGGCTAAATAAACCTCAATATGATTTTGTTTTAAAAAATCTATTGAGGTTTATTTAGCCGAATCCCAACCATTCCATCTTTATTTAATCTATTTTGTTGACCCACCAATGTGGCTTACGTCGTTTTTGTTTTTTCTATATATATGCAAACATTTTAGTGTGAATATTCACCCATCAATAAGAAAACAGACGATAATAAATACAATTTTTTGTTTTGTTTTGTCAGCTTAGTTAATATTGCAGTATAAAGTGATCAATAAGAAAAAAAATAATGTACCTTCATTTCTTGAGTCTCTGGTAATTTACTATCATGGAGCAATTTCAATATATCGGCTGAAATCATAAAACAAATTATTAGAACACAATTTTTAAACTATAACAAACTACTGCCAAAGAAAAAAAATCAAGATTTGTTTGAAAAGCATTATGAGGAGATTAGGAAACAATATTTATATGAATGGAAAAGAAATACTAGTGACCCTAAATCTCAACAATTTTTTTCTTGTGGAGGCAGGAGTTCGCATCCTCAGATTTAACTTCAGAAGCCTAAAAACTAAGTATAGCGTAATAGATATTGTTGGGGACGGTCGAGGTAGATAGAACTATAGTTTTAAGATAATTATTAAGGTTTTGAATAATTGGCTGATTAGTCCAAGCATTTTTAATAAGTATGATGTTTGAAAAGAAAATAGTTTTAAAATAGTTTACATTAAAATTAAATATAGTAAGCTCCAGCGTACTTGTTTTAGGAAGCATTTATTATTATCTATTTTAAATTATAAGAATTCCTCAAAAATACTTTATTGTTGTTAAACTCAACAAACAATTTCTAATCAGACGAATTTAAAATTAATGTTTATATTTTACATTATAAAGTAATTTTAATGATGGTAATACCTTTCTCGGTTTTATGTTCTTTGGCACAGTGCTCAATAAAGGCAGACATTTTCTTCATATATTCAGGTTTAAACTGAAATAAAAAAAATTATATTAGCTAAAAAATATAATAAAAATGAAAAATTAGTTTAAAAAAAAAAATACATGCACACGTTAAACTGTTAACTGAGTTAACAGGTATTCAAGAATAAAGGGCGAGACATAAAAATCGAGCCCGCAGGAACTGTGTCATTTTAGCGCATTTACCCAATCTCCTTATGCCTGACGTGGTTTGAAAATGTCATGATAGAGACTCGATGAGTATTAAGTAGGCAGATGGTCAATAAATATAAATGTACAATAACACTCCTTTATACTTCGTCTATTTTCATGTTCTAAAGGCGCCTTTCATGTTCTAAAGTATGAATTAATAACATGTAAAAGTAAAAAAAAAAAAAATAAATAAAAAAAAAAACGAAATAGATAATATAATGAATATATACATTTTTAAGTGTGTTTTCCTTTCTCCTTAAGGACATCTGAATCTGGTTCTTATATCTATGCAATAATAATATTTTCCAAGCAAGATTCTAAGAAATGCAATTTTAGATACACAACTATGTCTCAAACACACAATACAGAAAACACATCCTAACATTAAACTCGCACAATTTAATTATACGCTAAGGGCGGAGATGACCAAGCAGTTTTCTGCCCTTAAACCTTGCAACCTAACCTAACCTAAAGGCGCCTTTTTGGGAGGTAAAACTAATTTGAATTTTCATCCTAGCTTTAGAGAGGAACCTTCATTGATGCGCAATATATCCTGAGTTAAGTGTACTAATTTCAAACAAATATACCTTCAATTGTTAAAATCATTGCAGATATTAAATAGAAGGCTAAAACAGTCTGGAGTTTACATGGGAAATAATTTCAGAGGGGCTGTGATACCGGGGGGAATGAATAACTCCCAAGATGGAGGGGGATCTGAGAAAATTTTAGTGTCAAATAGTGAGTTTTGAGGTTCTGTGATACCTTGTAAACCAGAGTAAATGTTGAAGACATTTTTCGTTTTTATAGGCTTTCGGGGGCCTGCAGCTCCATTTAGCTACGTTATAAATGCCCATGAAAACAATCTGTAAAAAATGTGGGTGAAAAAGATAATAAATCTCCTCCTGCGAATCAGCCAAAAAAGGCGCGAGTTTGGTTCGGTGTTAGAGCACTCGACTGAATGTTTTGAACTAGTGTCGTCATTCGAGGCTCAGAGTCGAAGTCCCACGCCATCCCTACGCCCACCCAGCCTTAAATGAATACCTGCAAAGGGGAAATTTGGGCGGCTAGAGCATATTACTGACTACACTAGCTCCCTAGTGTGCTGAATGGTCATGAAACAGATACCTCTACTAGTATGTGTGCCTATGGGCCCTTGTAGTTTGTTAGGTTGTTTTATAAAAGCAGTAACTAACGAGACCAAAATAAAACATTTAAGTAATCTATATTTTTTAATTCTACTTTAATTGGCTATTCACTTTCTGAATTATAAAATTTTATTCTGGACTCTAGCGACTTCTCCCAGCTGATTCTGGTGACTTAGATTTATCTGTAGTCAACAGCAAAAGGTTCCTTTTACAACTAGGTTGTAAGCTTCTGAAGAGGCACCCACATTGTTATTGTGAAAAAGTTGCATCGAAAAACTAATTTTACGGTTGAAAAATTCAAATAACTAGCCCAATGGCATCCCAAGGGAAAAGTGAGATTTTGAGAGATACACAAATGTGTAGAAAACCGGAAGTAGCCAAAAATTACTCACTAATAAGCGGGTTTCCTCCTTATGGGGGAAAACACGCTAAAATGTAAGCACGGTGAATTTTAAAGTCAAGATTTATCTAATGGAATATTTTGTTGCCAAAAACAAATTTTCTGAGAACTATTCCGCTTTAGGAAATTCTAGTAAAACTTGTTTGTTTTATTTATTTTTTAAGGCTTCGCAATGAAGGGAACCGCCTGTTTACAATCTTATTATGAAAGAGTAAAATACGAATTTACAATTTATGAACAAATGTTATTAAAACTTTGGCAAAAAACATATATATGACACAACATAAGAATCGGGAAAATAAAAAAAATCAGTATCACTTGATAATCTTTATACGTTCTTAGCGTGGCTAGAGAAAAAAATAAATAGGTAAGAGTTTCTTCCAAAATTGTTTAAAACATTAACTTATACTTGCGACGTTTCGAACATGTTTAGGTTCATCATCAGGAATTCAAATAAAATAAAAGTAAAATGTAGAATAAGGAGGAAACTTGTCCAATACAAATTACAATAAATGAGGTATATTATAAGACAATATAATAATAATTATAATAAGTCGTGTTGGGGTCTCCCGTGGTCTAGTGGCTAGCGTGCTAGATTCGTAAGCGGGACATGGTGGGTTCGATCTCCACCGGCGACAGGAATTTTCTCATCTCAGGGCTCGCTGAGAAAATTCCTGGCTGCGCCCTGGAGGTCGGCGCTAATGGCCACGATTTGTCGATGCGCCGTAAAAAAAAAAAAAAGTCGTGTTATGGTCTATTATACAATATTAAATTTCATATTAAGGTCCATACATTTTTAATTTTGAAAATGAACGATAAATCCGGGTAAGAATGTTCTGAAAAGGTTTAAGAATTGTACTGGTGACAATTAAATATCGTCGTGACATTAAAAACTGATTAATAAGAGAAACAATAGAAAATAACTTTACCATAATTAATGGAGTGGACAAATTAAAGAAAAAAAATTAAATACAAATCTAAAAAATGGGGAAAAAAATTAAATACAAATTTATTTAGAGTCAGGGGAGAAATATCTTGTTTTAAGATTAGAATCGAGAGTCACGATATCTTTGGAGTAGGTGATTAAGTTTTTCATAATATATTTAGTCAAAATCTATAGCGCTGCCTGTACATGGAAGATATATGGGAAAACATATTATTGGGGCCCCCAATAATATGTTTTCCCCAATATGGGGGCCTTTATCAACAAAATCTATAGCGGCCTTTATAGTAAAAATCTATATAGCCAAAATACAGGCCAGGTCAAAATACAGGCAGGGCCTTTATAGTCAAAATCTATAGCGCTGCCTGTACATGGAAGATATATGGGAAAACATATTATTGGGGCCCCCAATAATATGTTTTCCCCAATTTGGGGGCCTTTATCAACAAAATCTATACCGGCCTTTATAGTCAAAATCTATATAGTCAAAATACAGGCCAGGTCAAAATACAGGAAGGGCCTTTATAGTCAAAATCTATAGCGGCCTTTATAGTCAAAATCTATATAGTCAAAATACAGGCCAGGTCAAAATACAGGCAGGGCCTTTATAGTCAAAATCTATAGCGCTGCCTGTACATGGAAGATATATGGGAAAACATATTATTGGGGCCCCCAATAATATGTTTCCCCAATTTGGGGGCCTTTATCAACGCAATAGTACCCAAAACAATAATTGTTAGAATTGTTGTTTGGGCTTTTGTGCAAGCTAATCTCAGAAACGGATTTAGATGCGTGTTTCTCTAATATATTGTGGTAAGCTTCACATAACATGTACTGTTTGATTCATGTCTATTGGTTCATAAATAAAAAGGTTATTCCAGTGTAAGGAATCACGTCTACGTTTGTAGGTCGTATCCTAGAGCCCTTACTTCCCCCGATCTAACTTCTTCAGATATTGATGATGTACTAATGATGAATTCTTAAAAAGTCCTCATCGATCCGTCAGCTGCCGTAATTTTCCAAGCTATGAAACAATTTTGAAAAATTTCTTGAAATCTTCATCAAATAATCCCCGTTATAATTTATCTACGTATATCACATGTCTGTCAGTTTGTCTCCTTTGTTCCTTATACAATTCCACACCGTTCGACCGATTTTGACCAAACGTGGCACAGAGGGTAGGTCTTGACACGGGGAGAGTCATTGGCCTGGTTAAAATCGTCTATGACTCTCAGTTCGGAGATCACGAGCTCGAAACAATGAACCCAAATAGTTACAGATTTGTGTCATTAGATTTTAATATTAATTATTCGGTTTCTAATTTATTTTTCTTTTATAGATGCAGAAAGTAGGTGTAGCATAGCACGCCGGGTAACAGCTAGCATACATATATATATACACATATAATAAAAATTTAAGGGATCGTATAAAACACGTCCAAATATTATTGGGGCTTTTATCAACGCAATATCATCCAAAACAATGATTCTTAGAATTTTCGTCTGTTTCTCGGTAGCGAAGTAGATATTATAGACTTGGATATTATCTATATCTATTCTAAGCTTTCTAAGGAAATCGCGTTATGAAAACACGCTAAGATGAAGCAGGTGCTGCGAGCTGTTCTGTTTTACGACATGCATAATGCCCAAAACAAGTTATCTGTATATATATTTGTATGTTTCAATAAATAAAGTATTATTATTTTGGGTAAAACTGAAGTTAAGCGTCCTCACAAACGATTTCTTTAACATTATTCACTAAAACGTATTTTAATGCACTAAACACGAATACGTTAAAAATAAAATAAAATCGCTTTCAACTAGGAAAGAAGTTATAATGCACTAAAGTTCACTGATAGGAAGGTTATAAAAGTAGGCGTAGAACTCTCATTTGAAATGTTCATGAACCATTTATTCAAAAAAAAATTGTAAATTTTAAGGGCATCCTCCCCCATCGTAACCTGTGGCTTATGGGCAGACGTGCTATGCGTTTGCGCTCGCTCAAGAAGATATGAAAACCCTAGTCAATCCAACTCGCTAAAATTAATAGAATTCTATTCATTTTAGCGAGTTGGATTGACTAGAGTTTTGATATCTTTTTGAGCGAGCGTAGCGAGCGGAAACTTATAGCATATATGCCAAAAAGTCGTCCTAGGCATTGCTCTTAGCTTTCTTCTCCTTCAGACGCGATGTTCGGTGGATATAAATCCCCAATCGCACCGAAAAATGCCTTTAATGCAATTCTTAAAAAATGCCTTTGAGTAATTCTTCTCTATTGTGGACGAGAATTATAAATTCGTTAGTTTTGTATAAAATGAAAGTATGTTGACAATCAAAGTTCAGCAGGCGCGAATTAGAACGAACTAATAATTATAAAGGCAATAGCTAATTATTAAGGGATTTCTGTTATATAGTACTTTTCATGAACGAAACAAGAAATGTGAAGAATGTTTCATTATTTAAAAAAATGGTTGTGAATAAATAAGTGCTAGTGAATTTAAATAATTATGGTAAATTTATTACGGATTTTCCATACCCGCGCATTCGCATGTTGACTAATATCGTTGTTTGCATTAGCTCTCATAACCTGATAACAGTGAACTTTAGTGCTTAATAACTTCTTTCCTAGTTGAAAGCGAGTTTTTTTTAAACGGATTCGTGTTTAGTGCACCAAAATAAGTTATTGTACAAAATTTGAAAGAAATCGGTTGTGAGGTCGCGAAACTTCAGTTCTACCTTATTTTGTTCAAGATGTTCTTTGAAAAGTGTTCTCTAATATTGAATAAAAATATAAGATATTATAATAGACTCACAGCTGCACTGGAAAGTGCGAAGATAGCGCATAGAAAGAGGAGTGTGGCCTTCATGTTGAAGTTTGTCCAGGATGAGAGAAGCTCGGCTTATATAGGGATCCATTCAAGGTCAAAGCGGTAGGGGTGGGGAGAATTACCCCTAATAATACCGGGGTAATTCGTAATTCAGGCCTCTTATTCAAATTTCTTTTATTTTTTTCTTGATTTTGTGGTTGAGATATGCCGAATCATCCTCTGGATTTTCAGAAATAGATATTTATACCTTTTGTTATTCCAACGCACCCTCGTTCAGTTTCATTGTATAATTTATATTTCCAAGGATTTAATATTAGTTTGACTTTATTGCATTTGTAGTATCGAGGTCACAAAAGACGAGCTTTATCGAAATAAATGTTGAAATTTTAAGGCATTCAGAATGTTCAAATAAGTTTGCTAATTGCTAATTACGAAATTTAAAAAAAAATGTAAAAATAACAATACCATCACATAAAATTCATTAAACCATTACATAAAAAAGCTAATTAAATTGTACAAATTTTGTGAGATTCGGCAATATGCAGTATTTTTTTTTTTTTTTTTTTTTTTTGGAAGAGTAGTGAGTTTCGAAAATTTGTAGCTAACCAGAAGCTTTTAGTAAATTCTACTTTTCGAATTGATATTACGGTTTGAATGAGATAATTGTGAACATAGATTGTGCATTACCTTTAAAGAAAATTTAACGCTGATTTAAAAAATGTAATGAATCATTGAAAAAAAAATGTGTACAAGCAGAGGAAATTGGAGTTGTACTACAAAAAACAGTTTTTTTTTTGTTTGTAAAGAACCTTCAGACGGTATATATCTGGAACGGAGTCAGTTAGAATTTTTTTTTTTTTTTTTTTTTTTTTTTTTTTTTTTAGTTTGGCCCCAGTCATCATCATCATCATCTATCCGGCGCAACAACCCGTCACCGAGTCTGGGCCGCCTCTAAAAGCCTCCGCCAGAGGGCTCGGTCCTGTGCAGCACCTTTCCAGTTTCGGGCTCCCAGCAAGTCTCGCGCATCTGAGTTGACAGCATCTTCCCATCTCATATTTGGTCTGCCAACTCTCCGTTTTCCGACCATCTTATCGGTCAGTATCTTTTTGGTCAGATCGCTATCCTTCTTTCTCACCACATGGCCTGCCCAGCGAAGCTTTCCAATTTTAATGAATTTGGCAGCATCTATGTCACCATATAACCGATACAACTCCGCATTCTTCCTTCTCCTCCATGAGTCTCCATCTCTAACGTGACCAAAGATCCTTCTAAGTATATTCCTTTCAAAAGTCGAGATTCTTGATTCTTCTGCTTTAGTTGTGGCCCAGGCTTCCGCCCCATAAGTTAACACTGGCCGGACCAACGTTTTATACAGATTGATCTTGGTCCCTTTAGAGAGGGAACGGCTTCTCAAGTGTCTGGAGAGCCCCTTGTAGTATTGTCATTTAATCGCGATATCCCTGTATAGTTTCGTAACGAAAAAAACAAAAATTGTCGGTTTTACAGACCTACACACACACACACACACACACACATATATATATATATATATATATATATATATATATATATATACATATATATTAATTAATATAACTGTATATGTATATAACATAATAATGAGTAATAGGCTTATTAGAAAACTGATATGGAGAATACTTTCTATTTTTTGTTTATTTTCTTTTTATTTATTGTTTTTCCGGCGTCAAGAAGGTAAGATTGGAGTCCCGGTGGCCGTGAGCGTTAAGGCGTGAGCACTTAACACTCCGTGCCAAAGGGTCGTGGGTTCGATTCCCACTAGGGGGGTGGTGGCTTTTCTTAAGAAAAAAAGAAAATGCATCAGCCCTATCCTGGCTAGAAAAGGATGGTAACCTGTAGATAACCCGTCCTAAAATTCGTAGTTAATAATAAATGGACGTTAAAATTTAATAATAATAATATTAGGTAAGATCAATTTGAAGAAAAGTCTCTCATGAGTAAAACCTCATGAAAGTAAAGAAATAGTGAATAAAACATCTAAATTTAATATTTTTAATTTAATTGGCAATCATTATAATAGGTATATTAATAGTTATTTGCTTGTTCATTTGACTCTATTTCTTTTGGAGGATTCATGTTCAGAGTACGGGCTTTATCGATTGAAATCAGCTGACAAGTTGAAGCAATTTTTCTCAGTTTTAGTCATGAAGTGGTCTTGGAAGGTCTTGTTCTCTATTTGGGCTCTGCATAGCTCTGACAAAATCTATCTGATAAGGTACTAAAGTTTGGAGCAGTGAAGAATAAATCAAATTTATTATGTAATATGGTCACTTTTCAATATAGGGGAAGGTGTTGTACCTCTGACCATATTGTACCTTTGACCACCGAGGCTGTGGCGGCTTGTAGCAGCATGCCTAGATGATTGATTATTCAAGTCAAAGAGGATTCTTGCAAAAGATACTTATCCATTTCTATCATAAAAATGTAAGTTATTTATTGATGACGTTTTGCCTCATAATATTTTTTGTATTATGTCTTATTAGATGGAAATCATTTGACAAAGTAGCTATTACAATAAGAAACATGGTGTAGCCTCTGAAATTGATTTATATTAACCCTAAAATTTTTAGCATACTTTTTAATTTTCACTACCAGGGTGTTGTACCTCTGACCACGACTAGTTGTTCCTTTGATCAGGTCAAAGGTATAACACACCTGAGTATTTTTTTTTATAATTCAACTTTTATGTTCTTCTGTTACAAATTTAAAAAAAAAAATAATATTACTATTACATATTTAGTCGCAGAGACCTGTGGTATTAAATGTCCAATGCTTAAGACCCAATATTTGAAAAAACAAACTTTAAGTGGCAAGTTTACGAGAGAAGATGAAAATGTGTATGATATTGATGTTGAAGCCATTGTGGCTAAACTCCCGTACCCTACTATTGCTAGTGGATCTGCTTGACAGTTAAAACGTTTATCGGTTGGACAGGATTTTTCAGCATATTAAGCAAAACATAATATCAATAATAGTTTTTTTTTTTTTTTTTTTATTATGCATACATCCTTGTCCTGTATTTACACAACTACATGTACGTACAACTACATGTTGTACCTTTGACCACTGTAAGATTATTTTTTAAAAAATTAATAAAAAATATTAAATGTAAAGCTAGAACCTTGAAAGAATTAAATATGATAAGCAATAAGAATACTAATTACAATGAAATAAAAAAAATGAATTTAGCGTTAGTATTCAAGCTAAAAAAAATTCAATTTTGCAAAGTGGTCAAAGGCACAATTTCTCTCTCTCTCTCTCTCTCTCTCTCTCTCTCTCTCTATATATATATATATATATATATATATATATATATATATATATATATATAAATATATATATGTATATATATATATATATATATATATATATATATATATATATACATATACAGTAATTAAAACCTTCCCTTCCTAGCTAGCCAAACATTTGATTCGTGGTATTTCATGAAATGGAAGGCATATATGTTTCGTTTTGGAGGCAGGAACTCGTGTTTCTACTAAGAAAATAAATGTCTCGTGAGCCATCTACGGCTGGAACACCTGGTAAGAACCAGCAAGGAGTTACATATTTTAAATTTATTTTATGATTCGGTATCTAAATTTTACTTGAATATGCAATATTATAAATGTTCAATATTATTATATCCCCAAATAATAGTTTTTTTTCTTTCTTCAAATACATAAGTGACCGCTTCTAACTGAATTATCTAATCCGGCGTTTTCTCTTATCCGACGGTACCCCGGTCCCGACGACGCCGGATTAGAGAGAGTCTACTCTCTCTCTCTCTCTCTCTCTCTCTCTCTCTCTCTCTCTCTCTCTCTATATATATATATATATATATATATATATATATTGTATAGTGTATTTTAAGGACATGGAGGATAATAGGACAATAGAAATGACGAATGTATACTTTGCTATGGATACCTGGGAGTGTGGAAGATTTATTGAGGTCTCTCAAGGCTCCTGAATCTTGTGGTTGAAAGTCAATTGCACTCATTAAGATCTTGGACTTGTCTTTGGATGTCAAGAAAGTGCTATTCTACAAGTTATTATTTTTTTTCTTAAAGCGTACCAACCTTTTTTGTTATTTACGCCACAGATGTTTGATAGTAAACAGGATGCAAAACAAGTCAACACACCTCCACTGTTTAATTCCTTTATTTTAACGTTTTCGAGGTCAGCACCTCATCCTCAGTGTCCTACTACAGCTGGGCGAGGTTCACTCGGACCTTCCTCCGACTATACTCGGAGAGAATATAGGAGTATAGTCGGAGGAAGGTCCGAGTGAACTTCGCCCAGCTATAGGAGGACACTGAGGATGTGGTGCTGACCTCGAAAACGTTAAAATAAAGGAATTAAACTGTGGAGGTGTGTTGACTTGTTTTGCATCCTGTTTACTATGATGAACCTTCACCAGCCAACCAACCACAATTGTAGATGTTTGATAAATTTGGAAATCTCAATTTATAATTGTATGCTTGCAATAACTGTTATTAAGCCTTTATGTGATAAATTATTGTCATAAAAATGTTATATTATTGAATATTGGAATTTTTAAACTTAATTTATAAATAAAATATTTATAAATTAAATACAATTTAATTTATAAATTGAATATTTATATTTAATTTTAGTTACTTAATTTATATATTAGTTGGTAGTTAATTAAACTACTTTGAGCAATAATTTCTTTTCGAAGCACATAGTTTTGGTTAACTTACACCCCGGGCCATGTGCCACAACTATCATAGTTTATTTAGGTGTTGTGTGTATTCTAAAAAATTAAATAAATGTGTGATCCTTGTCGGGGTGTCTCCCACTTCTTCACTCAAATTACCCGTGAGCCCAAATTACCCGTGAGCCCAAATAGAGACCTTTCATTCTCGTAGACACGGCATTCAGTGAAGATATGTTTGATGGAAATTACGACACCACAAGCTGGGCTCTCTGGTGCTTCGTTCGTCGACATTAGATAAGAATGTGTCAAGCGTGTGTGGCCTATCCTGAGCCGAGCAAGGACTACTTCTGCTCTCCTATTTTCCACTATAGACGAAGTCCTCCAGGGCACAGGGTAAGCCTTTATTTCCATTAATTTGGTTTGTCTTATACCATTTAGTGGTCCAGGATGATTTGATTTGACTTATAATATAAGAAACAACGTCATTCCGTGGTACCTGGTGAAATGCTACTCCTATTACTAGTAATAGCTACTTCTGCTGCCTGTTCAGCTTATTCATTTTGGGGTATTCCACAATGTCTTGGAATCCACACAAAATTAACTTCGTGTCCATTACTCTGAATTTATGTTATCGTTCACGATCATTCAGTCAGCCGATGGAGCTCCACCTAGAGGTCGTCGAACGCGGGTAATGACACGTCTTGCATGGGCCTATATAAGGGGGAGCTGCAGCCCCCCCCCCCCGAAATTTTGTTTTGTTGAGAACATTTCATGTAAAAAATGCCTTCTACACTTACCCTGATCTACCAGACGTACAGAGGACCTTAAAACTCACCTTTTTAGACTAAAATATTTAAAATTTTCCCTACACCCCAAATGCCTATGTGCTCCCAGCCCCTCCCGAAATTATTTTCTATATGCGCTAGAGACGTCTTCTAGTTTAAACCGGTCATAATGCATTTAATTTTGGACGCATTTATGAAATGAGTCCTTTATCACGCCACTTAACCACCTGTTAAAATCTCTAAAGCCACATGTTACTTAGTAATTTAATTTGAGCCAAAATATGTTAGATTATCCTAAAACTGTTAAAATAAAACTTTTGAATCTTCTAAATTTTAAGTAACAGAAGCAGACTACTTCACTCAGGTTAATTTCGATTTTATATAATACACCATTACGATCGACAAGGACTTTTATCCTGTCAAAAATATTTAATTGAATAAAAGTAACGTATTGTTCTCTTATTTATGTGGGTTCTTTTTTTTTTTTCTTAAATTGAAATTTGAATTAGTTTGACATTGTTATTGGCGTCGGATTCAGCGACCCCCAAAAAAACTATAGTTACCATTTTGTTGTGTTACATAGGGGTTGGTTCTGTTCGTTTGACCATGACCCCTCCTATAGGCGCCATGATCCTGTTTTAGGTTAGGTTATCAAAAGATTAGCTTTTGTGCCTCTGTTAGCGCGTTAGCTTTCTCCCATTATTGAAAGGAAAAGCGCATATGAGGTCGACGTGATGACGCGATCCGGAAGTCCCGACTTGAAAATTTCACTTGCAAATTTGTATATGTATATTTGTGTGTGAGTATGCTCGCTTACTTCTTATTTATTTCGGTTTGGTAAGAGGTTAGTGACCATTCCAAAACCTTCTGCAGTTCCTACAAAAACGCTTATCGTCCAATTTTAGATACGACTATGGCAGGGAGCTAAATCACTGCTTAAAATCGTGAAGTTTTGTTTTCATTCCTTTGAATGATTTTTGTTTCTGTTTTTCCGGGTTTTTACTTCGTTTTCGAGCAATTTACGGTTATCGTAGGCTACTGATGGTTTTCTGAGCTTTGTTTGACGACTAAGCGCCTAAAATCTCGCTTTTCTTCAAACATTTCATAGATATTTACAGCTTTTTAAAGTAAAATTATTTAATCAATATAAGATTTCCTCAAAAACATTAAGATGCATTTGTACTGACTCACTTAGCGCAATACTAGGACTGCAGAACCCGTACAACTTGAACCCACTTAACATAAACATACTAGAACAGATTTACCGGACAAATAAACGGATAACAATATATTGGCTCCCAGGACATGAGGACATAGAACAAAATACAAAAGTTGACAAAATTGCTAAAAATGTGACAAGACAACATTACCAGGACATATACAATACTACATACCAAGACATGCAAGCAGAAGCCAAAAAGACCATCAGCGAAAAGTGGCAAAAATCTTGGCACGCGATTACGGGCAACAAACTAAGAGAAATTAAACAAACTGTCGAAGAATGGCCTTCAAGCATAAGGCAAACTAGAAGAGAAGAAGTTGTCTTATGCCGCTTAAGAATAGGTCATTCCCGGCTGACACACTTACATCTCATGACGAGACAGGACAGTCGACATGCGAAGTATGTAGCACTCCACTGACAATAAAACACATATTGACAGAATGTTTACTGAGACAGAACTATGACTTACCGGACAACATGACTGAGTTACTCTCTGATGGGAGCCAATATATAGACAAGATTTACAATTACTTGAAATACAGAAACGTATTTGACCGAATATGACGACAATATAATATTAATTAATTCTTCATTGTAACTATCTGAAATTGAGTAATATATACTATTAAGATTTATACAATCATATACTACTCGAACTTACTGACTAAATGTAAAACTAAATTTTAACATAAACATTACAGAAACACTTTACAAATTCTTAATTCATCACGATTGATTTTTTCTATTATTGTTTTTTTTTATTTCCTTTAAAGAACATTTTAATTAAACAATAAATTAATAAATAAGATACATGTAAACAAAATGATTATTGTTTCCATTCCAAGCCAAATGATACTAGCGATAAGACGCTTATGGAAACCCGGTAAGATGACGCAGCTCCTGTGTGTGTGTTGTTTCTTTGTACTCGTTGTCGATGTTTATCATAGATGAAGGTTGAATGTAAGTCATAAGCTTCATTAGTGTGACTATTTATGTCATTCATTAAATGTTTTCATTCATTAGTCATTTACATAATAAAACTTCTCATATTCTTAGTAATCACTTACACTGTTGCATCGCTCAATGCAATCACTACTTGATACAGACAGAAATCTAAAGTCATTCGAAGAACTCTGACTATTCGGTTGTATTATATGATTTAAAATATTCTTCATCCTTGATTGAGCTTGGATTGAGCTGCGGTTTCCGACAGGAATAACTAGCAAAACAACGAGTACCAGGAATAATCGTGCGTCTCACAATAATCTCTTCTTCTCGCATATTGTGCTGACCACAGATCGGCCCTGACCTTCCTCCAATGACAGCCTTAGAGGGTATAAACACACCTAGGCTATCATTAGTGCACTTCGAGTCAATATGGATAGTTGCAATATGCCAGTCAGCTGACAGGTTGCAATAGCTATTGCAATGGTGTCTTCAAGGAGGAGTCAGGATTTAGATTTTAAACTAACATTTAACCCCTGATTAGTGATGGGCGATTCTCAAATAGTCGAATCAAAATGAAAAGATCGATCCAAAAAAAAAAAAAAAAAAAAAAAAAAATAGGCGAGTTCAGATTGATTCAAAAGATCGACATTATTAGAATCGCCCATCACAACTAAGAATTGACCTAAATAAGTCGATTTGTATACTCATTAATATGAAAAATATGTAACATAAAAGTAGAAAAATTGAAGACTATTTTTCAGCAAAAATAATACATGATGAAACTACTACTGTTACATATTAAAATATATGTGTATTATTACATATCTGCACCCTGGAGGCAAAGGACACCATGTCACATATTTGGAATTGTTCTCTATAACTTTTAACTATTAAAACCTGTTTCATAGTTACTTATAGAAACAGTATAATACAAATTTTTAAATACAATTTTTCACATTGTTATTGGCATTGATAGTTAATTGTAAGTATTGATAATAGTCAAACATAACCAAGTCCTCCACATGGTGTCTTTTATCTCAAATGAAAACTATGGACTAGAACTATGGGGTTCCATTAAACCTTCCAATTCCTACAGAATACAAACAATACAATCCAAAATCCTTCGAAAAATATCCAATGCTCCTTACTATGTCTCGAACCTAACCCTCCATAATGACTTCAATATCCCCTTTATCCAATCCCTGGCCAAATCAGTCTATCAGAAGTTCCATTCCAATCTCCCAGGCCATCCAAATCCTTTGATAAATTCTCTATCCTCCTCTATCTATTATCCTCTATATTCCAAAATCCACAAAATCCCCATAGAAGGCTGAAGCGGAGGTGGCCTAGAGACAATTTGCTTTAACATCTGCAGTGCACAAATTGTGTTATATTTTCATTTAAAATTCTTTACAGTTGTTTCATTATTATTTTATATTATCTTTTTATTTATTTATTTATTTTTTCTTTAATGCATTACTATTGTGGGTTTTGTAATTGTTCATATTCCCACATCAAGCCTCACAATGTCATTATAACTGAACCAGCAATATTACTAGAAATATGTTAACTCATATTGTTGTAATAATCAATAATAATAAAAAAAAAAAAAAAAAAAAAAAAAAAAAAAAAAAAAAAAAAAAAAAATGAAAACAGACCTGATTTTATTTTTCACTGTCTTGTCTTCGTTATTTATTGGAACAGGGCATAACCGTATACACCATTATATGGATCGAAAAATGCACATTAAGAACACGTAGTTAAGTCAATTTAATACAAAAATTGACATGGCGTTCTTTACCTCCGGGGTACAAATATATAAGTTTATCAAGGGAGAAAAAAAATAGAATAAAATAATAATAATATAGAAAAATGGTTATAACAATTAAGAGCATTGTTTGAAACCTTATTTTTATTATATTACCTTCTCCCTCTAGTTGGAAAAACTGAAGATATTGAGTCGTTGTGTAATGTTCTTGTTGTATTAAAAGTCTGCTACTGTACATAGGGCACTGTTACATAATAGAAATTAGATTGAATAACAAGAGGTGAGATTAAGAATTTGAATATGTGAAATAAAAAACAATACAAAAAAAAAAACACTTTATTATGCGGTATTCTAGATCGATAGATTCTTTAAAAGATCGGTCCATGGAGATCGATTCAAAAAATCTATATATCGTTTTAAAAAGATCGATTCAGATTGCCCATCTCTACCCCTGATCTTCTGCTTTATAATATATTTATTGTGAAGAGATAGTCGAACGTCGAAATTGAGAAGATGTAAATGATCGGGATTTGGTCATATGTTGAATAAAACTACATTTTATAAATTAAATGAGTTATATTTCTGAAAACGTTTCGGCTTGAACTACTACATTTTATAAATTAAATGAGTTATATTTCTGAAAACGTTTCGGCTTGAACTACTACATTTTATAAATTAAATGAGTTATATTTCTGAAAACGTTTCGGCTTGAACTACTACATTTTATAAATTAAATGAGTTATATTTCTGAAAACGTTTCGGCTTGAACTACTACATTTTATAAATCAAATGAGTTATATTTCTGAAAACGTTTCCGCTTGAACTACTGCATTTTATAAATTAAATGAGTTATATTTCTGAAAACGTTTCGGCTTGAACTACTACATTTTATAAATCAAATGAGTTATATTTCTGAAAACGTTTCGGCTTGAACTACTACATTTTATAAATTAAATGAGTTATATTTCTGAAAACGTTTCGGCTTGAACTACTACATTTTATAAATTAAATGAGTTATATTTCTGAAAACGTTTCGGCTTGAACTACTACATTTTATAAATCAAATGAGTTATATTTCTGAAAACGTTTCGGCTTGAACTACTACATTTTATAAATTAAATGAGTTATATTTCTGAAAACGTTTCGGCTTGAACTACTACATTTTATAAATTAAATGAGTTATATTTCTGAAAACGTTTCGGCTTGAACTACTACATTTTTTGTAGCGTCCACGAAACGGAACTGCTCTCTCTCTCCTCCATAGCCCCGAAGAAAGTTTGCAATTCAAGCCGATACGTTGGCAGAAAAAAATTGTGCGCAGCAACAAATGGCTGTGGATCCAAACTTTTCTTAAACTTGTCCTGTGGACTGAGGAAGCAACATTTTGCAGCAACGTTGAAGAAAATCGGTGAAACCTGCACACTTGGGCTGCAGTTAATCCACAATGGTTGAGAACAGTTGTTAATCAGTAGGAAACTCAACGTACGGTGTGTGAGCAATGCCTCTCAAATTGACGGAACACAATTATTGCCCAATTTTTTGGGCATTTTGGGGAGTTTCTATAGGATGATCATCCATATTTAATGGAAAATTAACGCCAGAAGCTTCGTACTTACCACACTATATCCCTCGAGGCCCGTAGGGGTCGGTTACCTCTACAGTATTTACCCCTCTGAGTCCTTGTTGTCTGTTACGGGACTTATTATATATATATATATATATATATATATATATATATATATGTGTGTGTGTGTGTGTGTGTGTGTGTGTGAGTATATATATATACGTATATATATATGTGTGTATATATACATATATATATATATATATATATATATATATATATATATATATATATATATATATATATATATGGTGCTAATGACCACCCACAGTAGTCGATGCACCCAAAAAAAAAAAAAATATATTTATATATGAATACATACACACATGTTTGGTTGATGAAGAGGTGCAAAAGTGTACCAAACATGTCGGACGAAACATTTGAAATAACTTAGTTTTAAACAGAAATGTGTGCTACTTCGTCCGAAAACCTTTGAAAAAAAATATCGTCCCTACCAAGCCAAACTGTAGAATATGCAAATCGGAGCAAACTAGAGAAAGAAACTATTCTATTCATTGAGGAAGTAATATATTGAAAAATGGTCTTATTCGATACTTTATTTAAGGCATTAAAGGCTATTCTAAAGGAATTTGAGGCCAGCCGTATCGTCCACAATCCAAGAGCAAAGTCTCGAATCTGAAATCCGTCATGCAGGAGCTGCATAACTAAGCACTTTCCTCAGAATTTTTGTAGTTTAGACTACATTACTAAATAATTTGCTGTAAATAACCTATATAAATAACGTAAAAACGTGAATAGTTCTGCTCATTTACATTTCTTATGAGAACTTTTCAATTATTAATTTTGTAAATAATTTGCTTCCAGAGTTATGTTAATACATGATACTGTACTACTTAATAAATACACAAAAACGTCATTTTCCGTCTTTTGATCTGACGCAGGAACAGGGCACAGTCCCTCTAGTGGGAGATAGCGCTCCTCGCGGCGGCTTTGGGAACCTACGTCTGGCCGGTTAATTCTAATAAAAGAGAGTTTGAAGTAAACCCTCCTTTCCAGTAGACCGATTTACTTCATTTTTACAACACTTCTTTCTCATGAGATACCCACGACGTATACCGCGTTTCGTTACAATACAGCAGAAATTACGACCGGTATGAGTACTTTAGGTCCGTAGTAACCCCCCCCCCCCTCCAAATAACCCGATTTAGTTTATTTTTACAACCCATTTTCTCTGTTGATTAACACCATGAATACTGAGTTTCGTTGAAATGTAACAAAAATTACGGCTGGTAGTGGCAAATTGGTAATGTGGGTCCGGAGTAAACCCCCCTCCTAATGAACCTATTTATTTTATTTTTACTATGTATGTCTCTCTTTAGATCAACATAACGAATACCGAATTTCGTTAAAATATAACAAAAACTACGGCTGGCATGGTCATATTAGTGTTTTGCGTCCGGGGTAAACCCCCCTCCCGGTGGTCCGATTTTGGTGGTTCACGAACTCGTTCAATCGTTTGCTAATTGAACGCCATATACCACGTTTCGTGAAGAAAAAACAAAAACTCTGGCCGCTATCGTGTTAACAGACACATATACATATATATATATATATATATATATATATATATATATATATATATAAATTTTAACGGGGGTCATTTTCGGTGTTTACTAGGTAGGATCGATGGAGATTCGAAGAATTTTTTCAAAAATTCCGTCTTGAGTGCAACCTAAATAGTTACTTTCCTTCGGAGGAAAGTGCTAAAAAAGAGATTTTGCATATTGGATAGTTTCACATGGCAGGGACGATATTATCCTTATTCTCTAAACCCTACCTTATTTTAGATATTATATTCTGAGCTTACCGTATAATTGGAAATTAAGCTACCTTCTGCACAAAAATGTCCTTTATTGGCCGTTTCGAGCTTTCTGGGCAATGTTTCATGATTTTCCTGGACAGGGAATTCATCATCTTAAGGCAACACTTTTTACCCTGAGTTGACGCTGCTTACTTGCCAACAAAACAATATAGTTATTTAAATCGTTTGAATAGTCCTCTGAAGTACAAATCTTTCTCATTTTCTGTTGCTGATTTCAAATATATTTCCAACAAGGAACTAACAGCTTTTCTTAGCAAAGCCAGACTAATGGTTCATCCAAATGAAACTATGTTGACTTATTTCTAGGGGTATTATAGTGCCAATTTCTTATGTACACAAACATGCATCGACGGCAAAATTTTATTTTCCAATTAAAAAATGAATATCATAAACATACGAGGTCACATTAAAATAATTACACAATGTAGGTATTTATTAGTACAAAAATAATGAGGTCATTAACAGATTGCAATATGTGATAATCTTACGTGAAGGATTATTGTCAGATTGAACATATTGTGATATCGCCAAAATAATTCATTTAATAATGCATTTATTTTATTTTACAACAATCAAGTTTCACCTGGAGCTTGGATACCTTTCTGAAAAGAGATACAAAAATAAATAAGAATTTCATCATTCACTTAGTCTTTATATCAAATACTCAATTAACCCTTTCAACACGGTAAGCCACTTTTGTGCCAGTGGGTCAGCCCCGAGGACTGGTAGCCGCATTTGTGCCTAAGGGCGTTTCTTCGCTTCGGAAATGAATGGCACTTTTATAGCAGCTTTTTGCAATCCGCTAGAGTTAAAAAAAAAAAAAAGTTTGAGCCTACTGAATGGGGGTTCCCCTTTGCTAGCTGGCCCTTTTTCATAGTGTAGTATACCAACACTGAGATATTTCACTTGATGTTATTAACAAAAGGTCCGACTCGCAAGAACTGCGTTATCTTAGCGCGGTCCGTTTTTGTCCCTAGTGTCACTTGGAAAGATTGAAATACAAACAGTTATTACTTTGGTTCAACCTTTCATGAAATCCTTTTATGGCCCGTTGCAAAGAGCCGCATACCCTTTTACCTGTAATCCCACCCTAAAGCTGGGTTGGCCAACCCCACTGATTCAATCTGGAAGTAGTTATTTCGAAGTATCAAATATCAAGATGTTTCTAATTTCCTTGACTTTAATTGGAACTACGAAAACCCGTTTTGAAGTTTTAACAACATTTGAAGTCTTAAGAACTTATTTCTCCGATTGACATCGCCTAATCGAATATTACTGCAGAACCTTTTTCGTAGAAAATTTAGTAAGCTTTTGAATAATTACTTTCCACTTACTACGATTTCCCAACCGTTTTTGAGAAATTAAGAAAAATATACGAAGTTCGCAAAACTTTTCATGTCTATTAATAACATTTTTTATTCTAATCCTTCCTTAACTCCAAACGTAACCAAAATTTAAACATCTTTGTTTTTATGCAAATATGCAGAAACTATTTTAACTGAATCCCGTGATCCTAAGTACCCTAACCAAAAACTTCATTCGACAACTATTTTTCTCGAAAACCGTTAAAGCTATCGCCTTAAAAATGGTTTCATGCGTTTTCCTATGCCAAGAAGCCTATAAAAAAAGTACTTACAAGCAAATTATGTAGGTGTAACGATTTTTTTCGCGCGGAATTTCGCTCCAAGAACCATGTTCCAGAAGACGGATTCTTCTGTTTAACGAACTTGACCTTTCAAATTAGTCGAAAGATTTATATATATATATATATATATATATATATATATATATATATATATATATATATATATATATATATATATATACATATACAAATTTGAACCACCGTTATTTTCGTTCTCTAGGAGTTCTGAAACGTAAAATTTTGAAGTTGAAACTTCCGGATTTCGTCATGAGGTCAGCCTTATAAGCGGGGTTCCTCCCTATGGAGGGAGAGAGGAACCGCGCTAAAAAAGGAGCAAATGTGAACGGAGGAGGCTCAGCTATTTAATCCCTAACAGCTGTACCGGTAAGGTTGGATGGGCCTGGGTCCTTGGGCCTGTAAGCTCATGTGGCCCACCGTCTTGTAAGGGATAGGAATATTTCAAATTTAGAGGTACATGTTCGAATTTTTCACTCTTTGAAATAGGCCGATTAAACAGAATTACCTGAGTAGCTTTTTCAGTGATGCAGTTCGAAACGACTATTGAGTTTTCACATTCTTCGTTTTCTTGATATTGAACTGAAACAGAAGAGAGAAAAAAGTGTATAAAAAAATAAATAAAATTGGCTGCCCAATTTAGTTGGATACCTAGGACGAATAGGGCGTTTCATAACAATATAACAGAAATCAGGACCGGTATGAGAAAATTAGTAATTTTTTGATTGAGAGGAGATCATCGACCGTAGATGATGCAAGGTAGGGATTGTCGGGGTTCGGTCACTGCTACTTAATAAAACTACATTTTATCGTAAAAATGGTTTTATTGTGCCGACGTTTCGGCTTGAACTTCAAGCCTTCATCAGGGCTGTAAAAAACAAGTAGGACGGATGTAATATTGAAATATATATATATATATATATATATATATATATATATATATATATATATATATATATATGCCTACATACACACATACATATATGGAAAAAGACAAAAACATATGAATAACAGATTACATTAGAATAGATATAAAAATAACAAGATGGGCTTACCGATGGGAAGATTGAGAACTATACCTCACAGATGCGGGATCATTTCTGACAGTTAATACAGGGAAACTTAGGGAGAAAGGAGTTGGTGGAAGGGGGGGGGGGTTCTGGACCACCCAATGGGCAGAGAACATAGAAGATGAATGAAAGAGCGGCGGAAGCGCCGTCGTACAGTAAGGTGTCATAAAGTCATAAAATGTTGTGTTACTGGAAAGGGAGACAGGTATAAAGGGCTATATTGTAGGCGGTATAGGGAATTAGGATGGAGTTTTTAATAAATGGAAGATGTTGGAGTAGGTAGAGGAGATGACTTCTTCATCAATTTTGTCATTAACTGGGTTATTTTCTAGGTGGATAAAAATTGATACGGAAAGGAGGCGTTTGTCTTCGTTGGATTCAGTGGAAAGGATGGAGTATTGGTCAAAGTTAGTAATTTTTGTCCACAATTCCATCCATTGTATGCCAACTATCCATTGCTTCGTACAAAATTTAATATTTATATTTACATTATAATACTAATATGACATACGGATTTGACTTACTTTCTTGATTGCATTCATCAATAACTTCAGAAAGCTTTGATTTGTCCTCTGCAGATACCTCTTCAAGCTCTGCTATCATCCCCTTCGCGCCTTCTGCATTCAATCTGTCACCATTCATCTATAATTTAGAACAATATTCACAAGTTATAAAGTATATCGAAAAATTGACAAGAGCAGACAAGGATAGAAAACTTAATACAATCACTGTATTTTAGCGTCTTTGCATCTAGCCCTAGAGCGAGCAAAACTCATGAAGCTAAATAAAAATGAAGTCAATGTTTCATAACCCAAAAACCATGAAGAAACCGGTCGTACATATGTATACATATATGTATGTTTACTGCCTTCAAAAAAAGGTCTACTTTTCATTAAATCTCTCTCTCAAAAAAATACTTTCCTTCGACGAAATGGTTAGTACGGGACTACTAAAATTAGCCTATCTGAATTTATCTGTTTGTTAAAAGGCTTCCAAATAGATTTTGTATATCGCACTAGTATTTCTAAAGTGATACAACTAAAAAATCTGTGTTTTTCAGTTGTGGCTATAAAAGACATGGTAAATATCAGAGCTTGTACGCCAGAGGGCACTCTTCCTGTCTTAATGCTATTCTCCCTACATAGGCAAGAGTGACACATTTTCAGTTGAGCATTATTTTTAGTTGTGTCACTTCAGAAATACTAGTGCGATATGTTCATTGACCATGGTCAACCATTTTCAAGGCTACATCTATAACCATTTATGGAGAAAATAAAACAAAAAATAGAATTTTTTGGGTACTCCGAAACAAAGGATTGAGTTGAAAATTTGTCCTCACATTTCTTATTCAAGAAAACTTAAGCAATGTAGATGCTAATGGACTAGTAATCCATGGAATAAAAATATAAGCATTATCATCTAAGGTTATAAAAGCGAGGTAAGTGAACAATTTGCAAAACCGTAAGATCAACACCCATCTTCAGGAAAAAGGAAAGGCATCAGCCCTATCCTGGATAGAAAAGGGTGGTAATTTATAGATAACCCGTCCCAAAATTCTTAGATAATAATAATGGAAATTTAAATTTAAAAATATTACAGGCGGAAATTTAATAAAAAAACGGAATCAACCTTGTCAATTATTTTAATGATTATTTATTTTGAGTATCGTAAAAGTGGGTTACTTTGTCCCAGTTTTATGACATTTTTATGACATAAAATAAACATTAAAAGGGCATTTTTAGGTAGTTGTAATCTTTCTTTATATGACTATATTTTTAAAATTATATTCTTTACACTTTTTTTGATTTTTTTATTATTTTTAAATTTGGGCTAAAGTAGCCCTTAAGCTTGGGTAACTTTGTCCCAAACCAAATATTCCTATAAAAAATCACTCTATTTCACTCTTGGATTCAATTAACCCGCTTGTTTTGAAGGGAGAGAACTCACATACATATATACATAAGCACTTTATTTTTTTAAAAAGTTAAAAAATGGTACATAATTGACAATTTTTTTTTTGTTTTTCGTTTTAGCGCGGTTCCTCCCTCCCCCATAGGGAGGAACCCCGCTTATAGGGTTGATACAATGAAACAATCCGGAAGTGCCGACTAGAAAATTTCGCGTTTCAGAACCCCTAGAGACCGAAAATAACGGTGGTTCAAATTTGTATTTGTATTGATAGAAGACGAATGGTCCGATTTTGATGAAATTTGGTACAAAAATCCTTCGTCCAATTTGAAAGGTCAAGTTCGTTAACCAGCAAAATCCGCCTACTGGAAGATGGCGTCTTGGGCGAAATTCGCGCAAAAAAAATCGTAACGCTTACGTTTTTGAGTTCATAAGCTTCTAAGTACTCGTTTTATATGATTCCTGGGCTAGGAAAACGAATGAAACCATTTTCAAGGCGATAGCTTTAACCGTTTTCGAGAAAATTGGAAAAATATTTTTTGAATACCGTTTTTGGTTTGGGTACTTAGAATCATGGGATACAGTTGAAACATTTTCTGCGTGTTCTACTTTCATCAAAACTAATATGTTGAAATTTTGGTTACGTTTGGAGTTAAGGAAGAGTTAGAATAAAATATTTTATTAACAGACATAAAAAAGTTTTGGTAACTTTGTATACTTTCCTTAATATCTCGAAAAATGTTGAGAATTTGGGAAAAGGAAGAATACCATTAGAAAGCTTACTGAATGCTCTACAAAAAAGGTTCTAATGAAAGTTTTGATTAGGCGATGTCAATCGGAGAAATAAGAGCTTAAATCTTTAAAGTAATTGATTTCGCTTATTCGAACTGTTCTTTTTGTCTGTTTTTTATTCCTGGTTATTTTTTAATTGCTTATTGTTGGATAATGTATTTGAAAATAAAACAGGTTAAGAAAAATAAGAAAAACAATTTAATGTAAGAGATATGGATTTCCAAGATATATAGCTTTTCAACTGCCTAGCGTCCTTCCTAGGGAGGGTTCTTTGTCTTTGATTTTGGTACTTAGAATTATGGGATACAGTTGAAACATTTTCTGCATGTTCGAGTGAAATTTTTGTTACGTTTAGAGTAAAGGAAGGGTTAGAATAAAATATTTTATTAACAGACAAAAAAAGTTTTGGTAACTTTGTATGATTTCGTTAGTATCTCGAAAACCGTTGACAAGCGGAAGATTACCATTCGGAAGCTTACTAAATGCTCTACAAAAAAGGTTCTAAAGAAAGTTTTAATTAGGCGATGTCAATCGGAGAAAAAAGTGCTTAAAGCTTTAAATTAATTTATTTCGTTTATTCCAATGGTTCTTTTTGTCTGTTTTATTTCTTGTTATTTTTTAATTGCTTATAGTTGGATAATGTATTTGACAATAAAACTGGTTAAGTAAAATAACAAAAACAATTTATTGTTAGAAATATAGATTTCCAAGATTCCAAGACCTTGTCACTAGCGGGTCTGTTTCTAGTGTAGCGGACCCTTCCAGGTAAGATTGTAAATCATGACCTTTCAAGACTTTACTACTCACAGGAATGGCGTTAGTGACCTTAAGGGTTGACACGCCATTATAATAATTAATTAAAAAAAAAGACTGGTGGAACCAAAATAATAACTGCTTCTATTTTAATCTTTCCAAATTAGACTAGGGATATGAACGGAACCGCGCTAAGATGATGCAGTCCTGCGAGACGGACTTTTTTTCTGACCTAATGGCTTTCAAACAGTCGTTTAAGTTTAGCCTCTAATAACAAGATATTTTATATTTTCTGGTTTTCGTATGTTTTTTACAGAATTTTTTAAAATTTAGGATGAAAATAATAGTGCTGGTACCTTATATATTACGGAGAACAAAAGTAAATATTATATAAAAATATTTAATTTCATTTTTCATAATATTGAAATATAATTTTAGTACCAGGGGCTACTTTGGGCCACTTTTTTCTTGGAACAAAGTAACCCGATATTTAACAGTTACCAGTATCATATTTAAAATATATCTATATTCAAACTGGAAATACAATTAAGCAAAATTCCAGTACATATCCTGGTTAGGGATGATATTGGCTACAATATTCATTTCTTACTTCAGCTAAAACATCTATTGTTCTCCTTGTGCAGACGGACGTTTGAGGAGAACAGAAACACGTATTTTACAATAGGCAGTGAAAAATGTCTACTAGGACCTAGCAGGGATCACTAGAACTATTAAACAGTCGGTGCCTTCTAGCAGGTACTCAGGCCTAGCGGAATCCTGAGTTAGTACGTGAATCTGACAATATCAGCTGCTGCTACACATGATGCAAACACTTTTTTGTTTTGGGACAAAGTTACACCCTAGGGCCAAAGTAACCCACTTTTACGGTAAATAACAATAAATGGAAGCATTTGTTTCTGCAATTATACCAATTGAAAAACTTACCAAGTCTACTTTATTCATCAAGCACTCCAAGAAACACTGAAAGATAGAAATTATTTTAAATTAATATTTCACATTTACATCATTAATTATATTTATTTCCTAAGGCATTGTTGGTGCAAATGTTTCATTTAGATATTTATCTTAAAGTTTTATTTTGTTATCATATCTTTTGAAAATATTTCATTTATACAGCATGTAATACCTTTCCTTCCGGGGTTTCAGGAGGCTCTTTATTTTTCATTCTGTCCAAATCAGCTAAACAAAAAAAAAATAAAAAAATAAAAAAAATTAATTTAGTGCGATTCCGAACATCCATAGAAGCCAAAGAACTGGAGGGTCCATGATTAACTTCCCCGTAATTTTAAAATAAATCAATTATTTGAAAGGTTACTAGTGAAAACCCGACCAGTCAAGAAACCATTTTTTTGATAAATTGGGGAAAAAAAGTGTTTATCTGCATCCCATAAGGGAGTACAAGTTTGATATTTAAAAAAAATAATAAAGTCTGTATGCACCTGGAAAGTTATCTGTACTAAATTACAGATCAAATATATTCTCTTTCTACAGAGAATTTACTGGACCTGTGAGGTTTTTTGCAGGATTCAAGAAAAACCTAAAAGTCAAATATCCTATAGATATCATGATCGGGTAGAACAAATAACATTTGACATATTAAAACACTTATTTATTTGATTTTATAATTGTAACAAGAAGAATGAAAAATTTAAGAAGAATTAAGCTTTCCTGACTAGTAGGGTTTCTGTGGAAACGCCGTATTTTTAGGTCCCGATACAAACCGAAGACCTGTTTATGACGAATTCGGTTATATCGGTTTGTTATACTGTACACTACACGATGACACTACAAATTAAGTTTTACGTTTTGTTTTTTTTTTAAATATTCTGATTTTTGCTAGCAACTCTTCAATTGTTAATGTTAAATGAAATGAAAAGTCCTTCAGGCAGGAGCTGCATGCTCTAAAAAATTTTTTAAGAAGTAATTTCCACTGCATTCCTGAAGAATTTGCTTAAAATAACCTATGTAAATAATAATAAAAAAAAAAACTCCATGCCAAGGGTCTTGGGTTCGATTCCCACTGGGGGTGGTGGCTTTTCTTTAGAAAAAAGAAAAGGCATCAGTCCTATCCTGGCTAGAAAAAGGTGGTGACCTATAGATAACCCGTCCTAAAATTCTGAGTTTATTATAATGGACGTTAAATTTAAATAAATATGCTTTAGGTCCACCCGACAAACCTATGTAATGTACTGTATAACATACAGTCTTCTTTTTCGTAAATGGCTACCGCGCATGCGCGAACGCCAGCGTACACTTTTGTTTAACGCTTTTTTGTATTTTTTTTTTTTTTTCAGTTTAGTCATCGCTAAAGCATATTTATGCTATAAAACATCTACATTCTTTCGGATTTTGCTAATAGGATATTTTTAATGGAGCCAAAATCCCCACGTCTTGCTATCATTAAATTCCAATCATAGAGCATTGGCTTCAACATACCTTCAGTAACGTTGTATTCCTCCTTGCAGGACTCCAGATCTTCCTTCATCACATCGGTCAGTGCCTGAAATTTAAAATATCAAGGCATAAGACACAATTTGTGAAAGTAATTATAGATTTTACAAATGCTAAAGTAGTAGAAATGTGGAAACTAATGTAACGTAAGATAAAAATAACACATTATATTAGAAATAATTCATTTTCTGCACCACAACTTTAAGAAACATCACTATAATCTGTCACGCAGGACCAGCATAACTAAGCTCAATACTCTGAAGCAGGACAAAGTATACTGTAGTTTTCTATTTTATATTTGTAATGAAGAGCTGAATCAATTTAATTAAATTTGTTTCTAATTAATTTTCTTCCGGAGTGTTAATTATGCTAGATATTACACTACTTAATAAATACTCAACCTTTTACATTTGGACGCTTACATTATACATTAAGATCAACAGACTAGGATGTAAAGTTTTTCTAATTAATTTTCTTCCGGAGTGTTAATTATGCTAGATATTACACTACTTAATAAATACTCAACCTTTTACATTTGGACGCTTACATTATACATTAAGATCAACAGACTAGAATGTAAAGTTTTTGTAATTAATTTTCTTCCGGAGTGTTAATTATGCTAGATATTACACTACTTAATAAATACTCAACGTTTTACATTTGGACGCTTACATTATACATTAAAATCAACAGACTAGAATGTAAAGTTTTTGTAATTAATTTTCTTCCGGAGTGTTAATTATGCTAGATATTACACTACTTAATAAATACTCAACCTTTTACATTTGGACGCTTATATTATACATTAAACTCAACAGACTAGAATGTAAAGTTTTTGTGCATTTTTTAACCCCTTCAGTTCCGAATTTTTATTTCTTGATAAAAACAATTTATTTTCGTGTCATAGTTGTGTATAGCTCCTGTGAAGATTCCAGATCTTTTTCAGAATTTTATGGTAGACCTGACAGGAGTAATGTAATGTCCAATATACTGGACATCGGTTTTGAAGCAATATGATTTGTGGATAAAAAAAAAAATAAAAATTTTAAAATATTAAAAAAATAGATAATTAAAACAGTAATTTATTAAAAATTTAAAAGAAATTAATTCAGAAAAAATAAATTTGAAAAATTATTAGTAAATATTATTGTCCAGTAAAAGTTCAAATATAATAAGGTAGGTATCGTAAAAGTAGAATAGAATTTTAGACAAGAAAATGTTGTCAACGCACAGTAATAATGAAAATGAAATATTTTCATAGTCTAGTCTCAAAAAGAGATAATTTATTATTAAAGAAAACAAAACATAAAACTAATAAGAATAATTTTTTTGGAAATCGTGCGAACGGACCGATGATAGTTTTGAATGGTTTGGGCGCCTTTTAGCCCATACCATTCAGAAAAAGTTATTTCTTATTATGGTATTCAAAAAAACAATTCTGACAACATAAAAACAAAATATAGCAGTAAAATATTTGAAATAGAGATAAAAAATATTTTTACATCAGTGATGGTTGACTTCCCATGTACAGTATACTGGGCATGGATTTTCAAAAATTCGTAGACACATTATTACAAACTTTATTGATAAAATTGAACTTCCAACGTTTTAAAAGATTTATACAATAAACGGAAACAATTTGTACTAAATATGTAAAGAAAAGTCACTAAGCTTTAGAATCCATGACAGCCCGTGGTGGAGCAGAGACGATTTTATACATAACCTTTCAAAATCGAATATTTATTTATTTTACTTTAAGAGCTGCACAGCAATGGTGATCTGCCCTAAAAGAATTTATATAAAATATAATAAATAAAATAATAAATTATAAGCTAAGGATCAGTAACAAAATTAAAGGGTACGGAAAATGAAATGAAGAAAAGAATAATAATAAAAAATAAAAAAGAAATAAGTAAGGAATTAATAAAATAAAAAAAATACAGAATTAAACTTATGATTTTAACGGTAATAATAAATAGTAGTAATATATTTGCGGAGTTGATAGCTGAGGAATATTATCCTGAAATAAGAAACTTTGACTTGGGAGTAATGTTTGGTATAATTATATTTTATTGTATGTCTTTGTCGTCTTTAAGTATGTCAGTATGGTATCAATGTGGGGGCTCCTATCAGATAACAGTTCACTGAGGCTTCCAGGAATCTGTAAGTTGTCTCTTTTAAGGCAGTCTGTTAGGATGTGTTTTACAGTTAAAGGTACGTTGCATGCCTCAAAATCGAATAGAATCAATTTATATTAGATGTCAAGTGGAAGACGAATGCATAGAGCTTCAAACTAAAATGATAGTAAACATCTATCGACCATAGGAGGTGTGATAGAAAGTAAAGAAGTTATGCCTACCCGGCTGGACAATGGACTTGAAAGGGTTAAGTGTGAATACACGAAACTCTTGAAGGAAATTCATTAAAAACGAATAATTGAAACGGCTGCTTATAACAAATGTAACATTTCAAGCAAATTATTCAGGAATGCAGTTTACTATACCCAAATTCTGAGGAATGTGCTTTCTTATCTAACTCTTGCGTGACGGACTTTTTTTATTAATCTTCTCATACATTCTTTCTTGTTTTCTTCAAATTGTTTTTATTGGATTCGAAAAAAAAAATCTTATATAAGACGCCCATAATATAACACGTTGGCTTCACCACGAAATTTTAATGGTTCGTCGTAGGACCGGTACGGGGCAGATGTGTCTCGCAGTGATTCCAACTGCTGAGCGTTACGGGACAAATGTGTCCCGTAAACATCTGTACATATATGTACATCTTATGAAGTAAAAAAAAAAAAAAAAAAAAAATTCTGAAGGTTATTACTTAATATTTTTGTTACTGAAGGTTATTTGATAACTATTTTGAAGCGGGAGTGGGATTAGATATCAAACAAATGAGTAATTGATAATGCAACATAAGAACCTACGTTACATTCTCAAATTTTACAAATATTATATACAGAAATCGTAAGAATTAAGTTAAATATTTGAAAAAAAAAATTTTTGAACAAATTTCAGCTTATTATAACAAGGCGTAACAATGCAAAAATTATAATTCTAATATTTTTTTAAATACCTGTCTTAATTATTCAATATGGCTTCATGGTCCATATTAAAACAATTCAGGCAGTAACCCAGATTCCCTACATATTCTACACATTTTTAGCTTTGTTATCAGCTGGGTACGGGACACTGGTGTCCCGTATGCCAATATCATTCTTTAGTATACGTAACGGGACATATCTGTCCCGTGCTTTCTAATAATTTGTTTAATTTCTGTGCATCTTTTGGACTATGAGGTTTTGTTTTGTTTTTTAATTTATTTTTTTCAGAAGTTACAGCCACCGTAAGTTAAGGGTTTTGGGCTATTCTGCCTGCGGTACCTCAATGAAACCCAGTACGGGATATATATGTCCCGTACTGAATCCAACGTGATAATGTTGAATATACAAGTCAAATTAAGTAGGACTTAAAATCTCACCTTTGATTAGATTGCTTCTCTCAAAGCCTACCTAGTTCAACCACAATATTTTCTCTCATTCGTCTTCCATTGCAGAGTTTCTAAGTAAGAAAACTCCCAGTCATCAACTTCATCACCTAGGTTTTCTTTTTCTAAGAAATTGTGGCTGGATAAAGTGTGTTATTACCCACCGAGTAAATCAGGGATGCAAATTATAATGGACCTATGAGAGCCGTCATCACCTACGGGGCTTCGACCTCCGAGAAACAAGAAGATCGGGCCGGTGGATAATTTGAGCTTGATGGTCGTTTGGAGAAATCTTATTGGCGGGCAAAAGCACTGGAGAGCTAATAAATGGATTACGATTTTTTTTTTTATTTAAGTCGTTTATTTTATTTGGAATTTGTACCGCTATCTTTAATGGAAATTCCTAATTGAGGTTGAGTCCTCATTAAAATAATTTCATAGTAGTCGATTTAGCTATAATCGGCTTTCAGGTAAATTGTTCAGGTCAATGGATTCAAATGAGTACCCCAAAGTTTTAAAGCAAGTAACATCTATTAACAGTAGTTTATAATTTCAAAATATTATTTATGTATTTATTGTTTATTACATTCTGTTTATGAATATTACTGGTCCTATGTCTGTTTATGAGGTGTCTGTGCTCAAAGGCTCCCAACTTCATCCTTGATTAGCATCAGAAGGACGCTCAGATGACGTTGAAAGAGGCCTATACATTCTCCCTTCTGCTCCGACCAGTGGCTGGAGTCGAAGACAGATCGGAGAGTCACAGACATTGACATTGAAGGAAAATAAAGCCATTGCTAAAACTTCACTTGGCCAGCGGATCGCTGGTCCACTGTCTTCTGAGTCGGCTTGGTGGAGCGCGTGGATCGGTGATGTTCGATTGGAAGAGGAATTCAGGATTTTGATGAGTGGGCAATTTGGTGTGTAAACGTGAGAATCTGGATATCATAACCTCTTTAACCAAAACTTTGAATATGTATGATGTTCGTTCTTCGTCGTTTATGCGTACATCTTATATGGGTTGCAGTAACGATTTGGAAATGATTAATTTGTTTTCAGTACTTATTTGATTTTCGGTTAAGTAGTCTGTTCGGTAGTCCAAATCGTCTGTTAAGTACCTGTATTTTAGATTTCGTGTCACGTTGCAAGATACTGAGTGTAGTCTGAGGAAGCGGGCTGTATCAGAAGTGGGTAATGGGAGGTTATTGAAGTGTGCTGGTGGACAGGAATTGCACCAAAGGGTAAAGGTTATGTGGTGGTATTTTTCCTCGCTAACCTTGATTCTCCATGTTTTTTCTAATCCAATTTGAACATTTGGATTTTTCAAACCAAATTTCCAGAGTATTTCTACTAGGGCTAAGTAGGTTTCTTACGTCGATAAGGGTCGTTCTAGCAATTTGTTTGTCTGTACTATATGCTAACGGTTGTGTAGGTAAATTGTTTGCCACTCCGTGTGTTGTTGACTTTCTTAGAAATGAGTAGTTGGTCCGAGGTATGTTGGTATGCGGTTCTTATATACGTATTTCTGATTTACGAACCACAATCGAAAACATCGGTGGTTATGTGGAGTAATTTCTCCTTACGATACTGTCAGTTTCCTGTAGTGGCGCTTGAGATCTTGCTTAGCTTTGAAATTTAATTTTGCATGCTTTTACATTTTCCAAGAAAGATAAAAACAACCTGGAAAAACGTAAGGAAACAACCTGGAAAAACGCAAGCCACACATTTTCAGGTGAACCTGAACAGGTGTCCTGATAGTCGGAGAAATAACTAGCTTCTCAGGCGACCAGACGCCTGATGAAAATTCGATCAGTTCTGCCTGACCTGAACAGGTCTCGGTTTTCAACAATCTTTTGATGTGTTTCATATTTTTAGTTCATTTTTTTAGCAAATAGAACAATCCGTTTACAGTGAAAAATGTCGCAAATAAATAATGAAGTTCTTCATGTCTTTATTGAAAATTCTAAAACAGAACCTTGCTTGTAGAAAGTAAAAGACGGTTACTATAACAATCGAGACAAGAGAGATGCTGCATACCGGAAATTAGTGGAATAATTCAATGAACTAGATCAAAATTGTGATAATCTGATGGTTCATCTCTTAATTCATTGATATGGGCAAATTTATTTCTTCTCTACAACCATTCCTTACGTTTTTCCAGGTTGTTTTTATGTGTCGCAAAGATTACAGCAAATAAAGAGAGATAAAGTAGATCATCCCCTAAAAAATCTATTTTGAATACTGACAAACTCGACAGGTATACATGAAGAGTGCGAAACCTGACAGGTATTCCTTATATATAGTCTATGACCTAGTCTAGAGAGAACATTAGCTGTTTCTAAGCTTTCCAAATGACACTAAGGTTAAAAAAAGAAATGCACTAAGATGACGCAGTTACTGCGAGTTGGCTTCTTTTTTTTTATTATTTAAGTTAATTTAATAATAACACGAAGTCAAGGGATGGCTGGGATTCGGCTAGGAGAAAAAACGTCAGATCTTCAGGCAGAAATCTATATTGGACGTTTCGGCTGCATTTTGGCACCCTTCTTCAGCACTAAAAAATGCTTTGGGGGAGAGAGGAAAACCAAGAAGATAGTTAGGTGACCAGGGTTAAATGTTTAATGGAACATTTGTCCATGTCTAACTGTCTTCTTGGTCTTCCTCTTCCCCCCTAGGTAGAAGGCTGCCAATGTGAAGCCGAAACGTCCAATATAGATTTCTGCCTGAAGATCTGACGTTTTTTCTCCTAGCCGAGTCCCAACCATCCCTTGACTTCCTATCGCCGCAACGGCTAACTATCTCCATCTCCATTAATAATAACCAGGTTATGGCCGGTTGCATAGCCATCCCGAAGTGGTCTAATCCAGTTTTATTTATTTAAATTTACCATTATCGCCTAATCGTTAAAAAAATGTCTGACCTGTACTGAAGTGAAACTTGCAAGAACTAAGATCATCACAATGCTGGTTTGTAACATCACGGCTATATCACTAGAACCTAGCTGGAGCAGCTCCCAGGAACTGATGTATTTACAATCTGATTTATATGATTGTAATCATGGCGGATGTCGTGGTGAAGCATGCGCTTCCGTCCAATTCTTATATTGTTCCGCTTCATACAGGCTCATCACTCAACAAATATAGATTATAACACCAAGCTGGAAATCCCATTTTAATAATTACTTTTATTTGCAAAATCCGATTAAATGCAGATATTGGGTTGCCTTCAGCAATGAGTTTTTATAGTCCAAGAGCTGGTAACGTACGTTTCATGAAGTGTTTAATGCACCTTGAAATTTTGCTTTAGTGCATCTCTTGGGTAGATAAGAAGGTATATACGTGTTGGCTAGACCAACCATGGAACACCAGGCACTGTGTAAAACATAATGGTAGGCCCAAGAAAAGTGTTTTATTCAGACGCCAACAACCTTTAATTAATGTAAAATTATGGCAATTTTACAATGAATAATAAATAAGGCAGACACTTTTAAGGAGACTAACATGTAAAAAAACAAAAACAAAGCCAAAGTATTTTTTTTTTAAATATTAAATGTAGTGCTTTATTAACGCTGCGATTTAAACAGAAGCTTCAATAAACATAATTGAAAATAATTACAAAAGGGCAGAAACTTTTTGGGGTTTAATTATCAGGAAACATGAAAATAAATGTTGCCTATAATAGGCAGCAATACACTGCGTAAGAGTGAGTGAGATCACCCATCATCTGGGCAGTTGTGGTTGTTCTCTGCGCTCTCATTGGCTCTTGGCTCTAGGTCGCTTTCGTAGCTAGTGCTCATCAATAAAGAAATTATCATTGGCTCTTGGTCGGGTGATCTTGTACAGCTGTAACACCTCTACATTTCAGTCTACCATAGGCAATATGTATTGTCATGTTTGCCGATAATTAAACCCACCGGGGTCTCCCGTGGTTTAGTGGCTAGCGCATTAGATTCTTAGAGGGAGATGGTGGGTTCGATCGGCGGCAGGAATTGTCTCATCCCACGGCTCGTTGGGAAAATTCCTCGCTGCACCCTGGATGTCGGCCTAATGGCCTAGATGTTGAAGCGCCGTAAAAAAAAAAAAAAAAAAAAAAAAAAAAAAAAAAAAAAAAAAAAAAAAAATTATACCCCACAAAAGTGTTTGCCCTTTTGTAATTATTTTCAATTATGTTTATCGAAGAGACTGTTTAAATCGCAGCGTGAATAAAGCACTACATTTAATATTTAAAGAAAAACGACTTTGGGTTTTGTTTTTACATGTTATCCCCCTTAAAAGTGTCTCCCTTATTTATTTATTTATTTTTCTATTTACGACTGCTATGGCCATTCTTATTTATTATTCATTGTAAAATTGCCTTAATTATACATTAAAGATTGTTGGCTTCTGAAATAAAACACTATTCTAGGGCCAACCATATTCTGTTGTTGTCTACTCAAGAGATGCACAATAGCACAAAATTTCAAGGTCCTTAAAACACTTCATGAAACGAGCGTTACCAGCTCTCCGAATATTACTTACAAGTACCAAAAGTCCGACTCGCAGAAACTTAGCTTCAACTTACCTCGTTCCCAAACCGCTTAATGTTCTTATCCCTAGTGCCATTTGGAAAGCTTGGGATTGAGATCATGTTTGGGAAAACATCTGCACGAATGACATCTTGAAGATTTGCGAGACTTTGGGCGATAGATCCTACAGAAATTTACAGTTGGATGAATATACTCAATCGCTCTCTTCAACTTACTGTCGGAAAGTTCTATTATAATAAACAAACATTTTCTCCTATGGAGGCAATATATATGTATATATATGTATGTATATATATATATATATATATATATATATATATATATATATGTATGTATGTGTGTGTGTGTGTGTGTGTGTGTGTGTGTGTGTGTGTGTGTGTGTGTGTGTGTGTGTGTGTGTGTGTGTGACTCATTTTACATTAATGCGGGAGATGTATTATACAAATAAGGACAACCGGTGCTTTATGAGTTAGGTATACATAAACGCCTCATCGTGTCCAGCAGCTCAGCTTAATGTGTCTGCTTTGGTCGCCATTGACTATTTATCATAAATAAAATATAAGTTCTTAATTTTTTGTGAATTTTTCTTCTTTTAATGCTGAATCCTGACTAGTCGACTGCTGATATAATAACCTAACAATCCGTAGCAAAGAAAATGATGATAACGAAGGTTGTATAATAAAATGAAGGAAGCAATGCACAACAATTGCATTATTATAAGTAGAAGTCCTACAATAGGGCCCTGGGAGTATCAGAAAAGATGGAGATTGGGATCAGATGGGGGAAGATGAGGATTGGGCATCAGTTTCCCAACCATCATTCTAAAAGGGACAGAAGCCATGATTCCTTAATTTTAATCATATTTCCATAAAGTAATGTGATTAAAATTAAGGAATCATGGCTGAAGTGATACATTTTTTTTCCTACAATACCTGAATGGTTGATCAGTATTGTTAAGAGTCAAACAATCGAGTTTACTCTGGCAACTAATTTGCTCTTTTCAATTTATATGAGAGATATAAATTGTCACTTTGGGAAAGCTTAGAGAGGGCTTGATATTGCCAAGCCCTCTGTAAGCTTCTGCCCCTTTTAGAATGATGGTTGGGAAACTGATTCCTTTTTTTTTCTTTCTCTCTAATGGAAAAGCCATTTTCAAATTGTTTATTATATTTTCCTTGCTCACAATAAAAGTACATTGTTTTCTGCTTTGCCTTTTGTAAAGATAGATACAGAAAGCTACAATTGTTCACTAAATGAAATCTTTAAATTTTTTTTATTAATGACATTAGGAACATGCAATTTCAACTGAACATATTAAAATTATAGTGTGAGAGATATAACTCGTCACTTGGCTGTGGAAGGGTAGGGTAAACGTCAAGCCCTCTCTAAGCTTTCCCCAAGTGACAATTTATATCTCTCGCATTATATTCTACATCATTTCAAACAATAGTTAATGCACTACAAAAATTAAAATAATTATCAAAAATACTATCAATTAATTGATATGTTCGTGTCAGAAATACGCTCTGTTAAATTTTAAGCATTTTTGTTCAAGATTTAATATATATTCCAGCATGAGAAGTTAAACCACCCTGGGATTTCAGAAATCGATTTTTTTTTTTTTGTGGTTTGACGATATGTCTATATTTTTAGGAACATTTTAAACGTATATTCTCAAAAGTACCTTTTTGAAACTAGTTTAAGAGAAAACTCAAGAGCTACTCAACCAATTTTGTTTAAGTCACAACATATATTCTTTAAAATATTATCACACATAGGGAATTTTTTTCAAAATACAATTGTTTTATTCTATTTAAGGTTTCTTTGCTGGCGAGTATTTTTATTACTGATTTATCGGTTACTATCTCCAGAATTAGTCTGTTTGATTTATTAATTTCATTCGTCAAAAGATGAACATTCATTGTTAAAAATAAGACGTGTAAAAATGAGACACCATAAAGAAGAAGCTAGATGTGATTCCAGAAAAATATAAGACTGTAAGCAAAAACTCTTCTCCTGGAAACGGATGCAGTTAAATAATTAAAAATTTTGTTTGTAGAAAGGACTGCTACTTGAAAAAGTTTTTCTAATTTTATACAAATTTTACGTTCAACAAATTTCAAATTTATGGACAAGAACCCAATTAAAAAAATCTTATCTCATGTCTTAGATATTTTTTTCTAGGAATCTAGGCAATTCATGCCGTAAAATAGATAATATTATAAGGAATATGTTTTGTAAATTTTAATGAACTTTTTTCTATTAATCTTCTACGTCAGTAAAAAAAAAATACCTTTATGTATGAATATATGAGAATATACCTTCATATAATATATAAAGGTATATTCTTTAAACCTATAAAAAATATATTCATACCTAATATATGAGAATATACCTTTATGTAATATATAAAGGTATATATTATATTCTTAAAAAAAAATAAATTTCTATCCAAAAAAATAGTTTTTTTTTAATATGTAGGAGGTGAAACCACTGAGCCGTGAGAGTCAAGGTGTGAGCACTCTGTGGCTGGTGTCAATTCCCACGTGGAGTTTCTTTGAAAAAAGAAAAGAAAAAAAAATCATTAGCCCTATACTGGCTAAAGAATGGCTGTAATTTGAAAAACCTCTGGCCACATAATAATCTTCGTTATGTATGAGTGGATGTTAAAAAAATTAAGTGCACTAAATTTGTTATTGTACTCATCGTGTAGCAACGTATTGGGCAAAAGGAATGCCGATTTGATGGGTTTCTGATATAAACAATAAAAAGCACAATATTTTAGTTTTCATATCTTACGTCAAAATAAATAATGCTTTAGCAAAGTCAACCAATTTAATTTTGATTTCAAATATCACAATGTACATTTAATTCCTAATTCTTTTCTTCTGCTTTGAACATTCCAAAATTTTTGCTGCATATTCACACTCATCCGACGTTTGGGATGGCACTGCAAAATAGAAAGATAATAATAATTATGTAAATATAAAATTAAAAACATAATATATGTTCCTTTAGAACTACCAAACGTTCAGTCCAAAGTGCCTTGCAGTTAGGGCATTATGGTGCCAAAATTCTCAATTTTCTTGGAAATGTTTTTGGAATTATTAAGCAGTTAACAAATTTATAAATTTAAGTTTACAGCAAGAATAGCAACAAGCTTGAAAACAAAATTTTAGGACTTTTTATACTAAGCTATTCAAATCAAACAAGGATTCCTTGCAACTTGTACTTTTTATAATATTACAATGCGTTATTTTGCCACACATTTTTCTATGTTTATTAAAGTAAATAATAAAAAAATATTAAATTTGTTATGAAATGTAGATACTTAGCTGTCGAGGTGATTAGCAGTCAGGGAATAGCAGCTAAAGTGGTTGCGAGTAAGGTAGGTTGGTACAATGACTTACGTGATGTGTGTATTAAAGCAGGATACGAACCGTAAACTTTTTTTTCAACCCCACTGGAGAAGATACATTCAACCGTCAAATGCATAGTAGGTAGTATTGACTCACAAGAAAAAGAAAAGCTACAAGACAGGCTAACGAACGCGCAGTTCCACACAACCTACAAAATTTTGAAATTTGAATGTAAGCAGCTGTCTTATATCAACGACACTAACAGCCTTCAAATGATAAGGACCATCATGCGAGCCAGAACAGAAACCCTAAACCTGAACAGGAAGCCTTGGAGTTCTGATGATACTGCCCTCTGGTCTCTTTGCAATATGAAACAACCCGAAGATAACATCCATTTCCTAGCTGTATGCCCAATACTCTCCGAGATAAGAGTAAACATCTTCCATAGAAATAGATTAACCCACACGCAAGCAATAGACTATTTGAACGGCCAGGACTACTCTAAACTATACCACTACGTTAAAGAAGCAATGAATTTTAAATTTGATTATCAGGAATAAGGAGGACCAATTTTTGTTTTACTTTTTTATTTGTTTTTATATTGTTTAAAATCACTCATATTGTTTTATTTTATTTTCATGTGTATTATATTATGTGGTGTCGCTTAGCTGATGGATTATATCCAAGCTTATGTAAATTTATTGTGAATTTCTCAAGGACTTATTATTTGTACATGTATATAATAAAATTTACTTTACTACTACTACTACTACTACTACTACTACAGTCAGGGAATAGTTGCGATTCGGCCTAGGAAAACATCAATACGATTTTTTTAATCGAGATGAGATCAATACGAGACCAAAGTTAGTAGTTAAGTGACCGTGGTGAAAATATAGCTCACTATGGTCACGTAACTGCTGACTTTGTCTCTCTCTACCCCCGCCACTCATTGCAGATGAAGGCTGCCAAAGAGTAGCTGAAACAACCTTAATATGGATTTTAAAAAAAATCGTATTGAAGTTTTCCTAGCGAATCCCAACTATTCCCTGACTGCTTATTAAAGCGGTTTGTCGAATCCATTCCCTAGTTTGAGTGACATGTTTTGAGGAAGATGCAATAAGTTATCCATACATACTACGAATCTTCACAAGAATTCGATATAAATAGAAGGATGAGGAACATAAATACTTACATTGATCAGCACAGGACTCTGCATGTGCATATGCTCGAGTTAGTTTCTGCGTATTATCTTTGTATTTGTCAGCCATCCAGCCTTTTACAGTCTTAACTTCGAATTTACCCTCTCCATTAATCTTTAAAAAATGCGAAATCATTTTAAATGCCATTACCTTGGGTTAGTTATATCTTAATGTGTCATTTACCTCATTGTAATACTTTTAAATAAATAAAAAAATACTCACCACATTTAATTGTTTTAAAACACAAGCCATAAAACACTAAACAATAAATACATAGAATTAGAAGAAAAAAAAATTTTTAGCAGCTAAATGCATAAAATTAATTTATTAGAATAGAATCACCTTTCCTTCTTTAGACTCTGGCATTTTTCTATTCTTGATATTTTCCACATCACCTAAAATTAAAACCCATATTAATATTAACAATATTAATAAAAACAAATTTGTATTGAATGTATGCCCAAATTATATACCTAACCAAAGAGTGCATGTAGACTGGAACAGTCAAAGAATAATAAATTTATTAAGTGAGATGTTAAAAATGCTTTTGATGGAGTATATCAATTAATTTAATTACAAAAAAGCTTATTTATTTTTCTTTTTGTCTGTCTGGGAAATTAGAGCCGGGCTATGTACAGGTTGCCACACTTTTATAATGCTGACGGCACATGATTTTCCTCAGGTGGTCATCCAGCAGAGTATTGGCTACGCTCGACATTGCTGAAATTTGGTGATCAATAATGGGAACCGGTGTATTCAACGTGGAATTATTGAAGTGGCTGCATAAGTGTGAAAAGAGCAAAATGACCCGAAACGCCATGTAAAAGAGGATTTATTAACAAGTTTTTGGTTTGATGATAAGGTGTTTTTAATAATTTTCTCAGATTTTTCTTTGTGAAAAAAATATCATCACACAAAAATTCTTTCATGAATACAACTTCAAAAGCTACATTCCTTCAGAAAGCAGATAATACTTAACTGAATGAAATAGCTTTTACTGGCTGTATAAATTAAATCAAAGAGTTGTGAGAAGGAGTATATATTATGTATATTTGTACTTATGATATGTTAATTTACAACTGAAAATATTTAAGAATTGTTAATAATACTTACGAGTTGGAATCCTGTTCTTGGATAAGCACTGCATTGCAGCTACATTCTTATTGAAGGCGAAACCCTGAAAATATTTGGTTGAAGAATATATTTACTAATTTTTTAACTTTTGACTAAGATTGACTAAGAAAAAAAGGCCACAGATGCTGTGTAAGCTGAGCAATTTCCTCAGCAAGGTATAAAAAACATAATAAATATATTTATTTATTAAATTTTAACATCCATTTATTATTGAGTAGAAATTTTAGGACGGGTTATCAATAGGTGACAACCCTATTCTAGCCAGGATAGGGCTGATGCCTTTTCTTTTTTCTAAAGAAAAGCCACCACCCCTAGTGGGAATTGAACCCAACCCGACCTCTGTTTAAGCCCTTAAACCCCCAACCCAACCCGACCTCTTTTTCTGCCCTTAAACCCCCAACTTACAATAAATATAAAACTTTGCTGTTTTATATTTCTAATAACCAGCTGACTCAATAATTTAAACAAATGTTTCAGGAAATCATCGATAACTGCTGATACGATTTCTTTGGATTCTATAATACATCTTTCAGAGGCCCGGTGGCCATGAGTATTAAGGTGCGAGTACTTAACACTCTGTGCCAAAGGTCTTGGGTTCGATTCCCAGTATGGGGTGGTTGCTTTTCTTTAGAAAAAAGAAAAGGCATCACAAAATTATATGATATAATTAATGTATTTTATACAAATAATTTTAGAGTATATGATAACTACCTACTTAATGACAATGAAGACAATTTCCGTAATATTTAATAGTAAATGGGCCAACATAATAGCATTCAGATAATTTTAATTTTGGAGAAAAAATGTTTTAGAAAAAGTGTAAGGAAAAATAAGTCCATTTAAATGATAATTCAGACTTGATTGTTCTTCTTCTTGATAATGGCTATAGCTGAAACGTTTGTAAAAGAAATTGGTTGTGGTAGCTGTTCAAAATAAATGTTGTTTTATAAATTTTTGTATTATTAAAATTATGGAATGGTTTCAATGAACGTGTCTCTGGACATAAAGCGCATTGGGACGAGGTCTACTCAAACTTTTAAGTTGGAAATTATGTACAGCCGACATGTTAAGCCAAATAATTTTCGTATTTGTGATGTTAACCTCTTATGTTAACAAAAAAAGAGCCTTAAATCTGGTATTTCCATTAAATACTGGAGTTTAAACATGTTTCTATTTTCTAGATTTTTGCTTCTCTTATAAAATAATCAAACAAATAAAATGATGTATGCTTTCAGTAATTAACTTAAAAACACCAAGTTACTTGCCTGGACTAAGAAAGCGGTTCCTAAAAAGAGGAAAAGAACATAGAAGCAAAGATTCATGTTTCCTCAGCAGTTCTATGCTTGGTTTGATGTGATCTGCTTCACTTGAACATGTAACATTAGCCATTTCCCATACTAATTACCTCGATCATATAATGTCCTCTCATATCCTTCCTCAATATAACTACTTGTTGAGTTTTTGGTTTATTATAACTTTGTTTCTATTCGAGGACTTTCAAATCTAGTAAATTCTATTATAAGTTTTATTCATCTGTTGTTTTTCCCTCTAAATTTCCAATTACATAATGAAATGGTGAGATAATCTCAGTTCCTAGCATACCATTGGAAAAGTAATTAAATTTTGCAACTTTTAACTTAGCACCTTGCTGAATTTTTTTTGGAAGATTAGTGATTCTCGAAAGTTTGTCACTAAATAGATTTTTTTATTAAGATCAACGTTTTGAACAGTTATTGCGGTTTTAAAAGGACACTTGTGAACATTGAATTAGCCTTAAATAAAATTTAATACTGTTTTTAAAAATGTAGTGTAAAATTGAAAAATAATGCTTACAAACAGAACATTTGGGTTCTTCTACAAAAAACACAGGTTTTTCTAAATAACTTTTAGAAGGGGATATGTCTGGAACAAAAACAGATAAAAATATGAGCTTGACAGCATGTAACTACATTTTTGGTCTTGTTTCACTCCCTTGATCGTCTACTTGTGATACACCCTGTATATACACACAAAAATGGTACTCCACTCCAATTAATAGTGAATAATGTATTAGTACATACTTATTAATTTCATTAATAACATTTTTTATTATGTTCATTGGAACAATTTTTCTATCCAACCCCATAACATTGAAAAAGTTGACTGGTTAACCCAAACCTTACTTGATTACTTACCGGCTCAACAAGTCTTTGCAATCCTTGGCCTTCTGGACTACGCTATTGCATCTGTCAGGGCGTCCAATTTGTGACGCCCAGCTTAGCAACATCTCTTAGTAACTTATCTTTCCAACGCCTTCTTGGCATATCTCTTTTCCTCTTTTTTCCCTAAATCTAGGAGCAATTCATAGGCCTAGGACAATAGGATCTCTGGTTTTATCAAAACTTTTGTTAGGATACTACAACTATGTTATTGTTCATTGTATACAATAACAAACTGTAGTAAGCAAACTGATCCGATCCGTTGATCCCCAGGAACTAGAAGGGGGTTGATCCAGGGGGTGGCTTTTGATCTCGAGCAGTCCTTCCGAAGCCAGTGAGCCAGGCTGTCCTTAGCTCTATGCACATGAATACTTCTCTATTCTCCAGGACCGATACTCAAATGAGTTATCCACCGTTGAAGTGGACATATCGTACTAGTATTTCTAAACTTACACAACTAAATAAAAAACTCAACTGAAAATGTGTCACTCTTGCCAATGTATGTCTAGCTCTGAAGCTAGGTACATACAGTTTTGATGGGTGATAAGTTACTAAGAGATATCTACAATGTCCTTCATAGTCATAACTGAAAAACACGTATTTTTGAGTTTATACTTTGGACATACTAGTGCAATGTGTTGTGTAGTGACTAAAGCGAGCTTAAAAAGCTCAAAAAATGCAGCGTTCTATTTTGGTATGCCTAGGGTCAAACAGAGCTCTGTATAGTAACATTATAGGTATGCCTACTTCAATGAGTACTCATCCATATTAACTATTTCTATTAAATTAATTGCTAATTAATAGAAGGGCGTGAAACATTTACAGAAAGGAATAAATGATTAATGGGATGGGGCTGAAGTAATATTTTTATTATTGTTATTATTATTATTGACCTTTGGCCACATTAAAATATATTCAAATTATTAGTGAGGCGTAGTTTTTGTTTCCTTTCAATGAAACTCCTAATATGTCATCAGTATTTCCTGGGTTTCAATCAGAGGAAATTGATGTATTTATTACATCTGCGTGTCACAGCAGCAGATCTCTGGGTTTTTGTCTTCTTAATCGCCTTGATGGGGACAGATGCTGGGTGATGCTGGATTGGGAAAGGCCCTCAGGGTTTTGATGAGTGGATAGCTTGCTGTGGAAACGTTGAAACCTGGGTAATATTACTTTTTTAACAAAAGGGCGTTGAGTTCCTTATGGAGGTTGAGGTTGGAGACATAGAAAGGAGCATTGAGGTAATTTCAATTTATTTAATTATTTTTAATTTATTCTTCTACTAGTGACGTATTTTATTGTGGACTACTTAAATGGAATATAGTTTGTTGGTTCAATATTTATGATATGATTAGTAGTGGGGCCGTAAGCAATTACGGGCCCGGTCCCAATAACTTCACGGGCCCATTAATCCCCCCTCCATTCACATTACCAAAAACTATTAATAGAATTTTTTAAAGCTGAAATTTCTCTGAAAACAAAATTAAATACATTTGTAATTGAAGGGAGTGGAAAATTTACGTATTGTCTAAGGTACATTTGTACTTCCTGGGGCTACAATGTTTTGGACTGACAATATTTAAAAGCTAGTTTATGTATTAAAAAAAAATAATAATTTAGAAAATTATCCATTTGTTGTTCTCAATAATAATTACGTCAACTATACTTGGATATATAATTTTGTTATTTAAAATTATCATGAGAGTAAAAAAATGCCACTGGGCCCCTGACCAATTGTCCTCCGAGCCCCCCCCCCCCCCAGCGGAGACCTTGGTTGTAACTGATTCGCGCTCCAAGATAAATGTGCACCTGAGGGGGGGGGGGGAACGTAATTGTCGTTTCCTTACAACGAAACTAACTAGTAAGATGTCATCTGAAAACCAGAGAAATCGGGAAGATCCTTGAAAAATAATTACTGGAGTCTCCGCATGGAAGGGTGGACAGCTATCTACTTCCTGCATTAGAAGGTGAGGGATTGAGTCTCGCTTGTAACAGGTTGAGTTTTTGACCTGAAAATGTCATGTGGCTGGGGGCGGGCGTCTCCCAATTTTTATGTCACGTGTGTCACAAAAGTGTAAAGAAAGTGACCGTCACGTGACTGGAAACTGATTTGGCGGGAAATTCATAATTTGGCGGGAAATTCATAATTTGGCGGGAATTGATTTTTAAACATTGCTGAGTATTTCTGATATAAAAGAGTAATGTTAATTAATGGATATTTACAATAAATGTACAATTTATTAGAAGAAATGAATAGCTGGTTTTTATTTACTTCCCAAATGACATTTTCATGATCAAAATGATATTCTTTTAGAGAGAGATCGCTAATTTTTCATCTATGGGCTCACAGAATTTTTTTTTTTTTTTGCTTCATCTAAGATGTTTAGAAAGGGTGGGTAGATAGCACGACATTAATGTAAAAAAAAAACAAAAAACAAAAACAAAAAAAAAACAGGAAATTGTGTCTGCTCATTTGCGGACTTATATTCAAAAGAATCCATGAGGTCCATGGAGAGCACTCATTAAGAACTTGTAATTAAAATACCGAAATAATATGGTTCTATTTGAACACACCATAAACGCAATCCAGTTCCGGCTGAGATTGCATTGGATCCGAGGTTGGTAACCCTGGAGAGGAAGGAGTTCCGTGCCAGGAATGCCAACCGTAGCCAAGGGCCTTCCGCTGCCCGGTAAAGTGTTGCACAACCTTCTTGTAATTAAGACAATGGCTTTCACTGAGGCCATAACGCTGGTCAGTTCTCACTCTCATTATACACATGTTGATGATGATGATCTTCACGGTGCTATGCTCCCAGTAAATGAGATATAGTACACCATTTGCTTCTGTATGGTTGTTGAATGTTCTTAGACCAAGAAGAGAATAATTCTTGTAGATTTCCACGGTCCATGCTACTTAAAGTCTGAAACAATCAGGGAATAGTCGGAATTCGGCTGGTAAATACGGGTTTTCGTAAAAAATGCTCTTTGGCAGCCTGCGAGGCTTTTCGGCATGCTTTTAGGCTGCCGAAGACCATGCCGAAACGTTCTAAATATATATTACGAATATATATATTACGAATATATATATATATATATATATATATATATATATATATATATATATATATATATATTTTACGAAAATCTGATTGATGTTTTTAGCCGAATTCCAACTATTCTCTCCAACTATCACCTCGACGGCTAACTATCTAAACCCCATTAACAAGGTGTTCTGGATATGATCGAATCGACTTGGTAATAACCCAGGGTTATTACCAAGTCGAAACGGTCCTCATAACCAGAATACCTTAAAAGATTAAGAACTGAATAGTTCGACTATTAACGTCAAACATCAGAAAAAGTTTTAAAGTCAATTCGACGTTTCCGAACACCCGAAAACAAAATTCCAAGGTTTTCCAGTTATGACAAAACTTGTTGCTTCTTAAAGCGGTTTCAGTTTATTCTTTACGCTAAATTATCTATAAAAAGTAAGATTTTTTTTTTTTTTCAACGGCCATAGCCAAGTTAAATACACCGGTTCCCGTTGATCATGGAAGATGAGCAACGTCGGGCGTAGCCAGTACCTGAATGGGTGACCGACCACGTTCTGTTGGCATTATAAAAGGGTGGCAACATGTATATAGCCCGGTGGAAATAGCCCAGTTGTTGGTACGCCGTTAAAAAGAAAAGAACAAAAAAGTAAGCTTCTAAACGTAAAACTGTATGCATTACTGCTTTGTGGCGCGATTGAAAAAACAGTGTTCTGGCTGACGAATTGACCTTTCGCTTTATGCAAAGTACTTTTGTATCAAAAATAATCAAACTAAGGTAATTTTTGAATGGGCTAGAGCAGCAATACTCAACATCCGGCCCGCTGAGAGTGTTCGGTTGGCCCATCTGGTGTTACTTTATTAGCACTTTCCTCCGAAGGAAAGTAGCTATTGAGGTTGCACTCATGACGGAATTTTTGAAAAATTTCTTCAAATCTTTATCGATCCTACCTAGTAGACACCGAAAATGACCCCCGTTAAAATTTATATATGTATATATATATATATATATATATATATATATATATATATTAATTTTTGTGAAAGATGACCCGATATATATTTTCCACTTTTTCATGTTTATATGTAAAGACGTAGGTAAAATAAGTTGGAAATATGGTAACAAAATAGAAAATAGTTTTAGCAATATTAAAGACAAAATTAAACCAACAAGTACAAAGAACAATATATACAAAATTCGATGTAACGATTGCAACGCATGCTACATTGGGGAATCGGCACAGCTATTGCAAAAGAGAATCGTGCAACACGCAAAAAGCATAGACACAAACGAAAACAGGACAACATTGACAGAACACGCACTTACTTTAAAACATAACTTTAACTTTAAGGACGTTCACATTTTAAATAAAGAGAGGAACACTTTAAAAAGAAAAATCAAAGAAAATATTTACATAATTAAAAATTCCAACATTGCCATAAATAAAAAAACAGATTTAAAGAATGTGCACCAAATTTTCCATAGTATAATAAATTAAACCTCACAAAACAAATTTCACCAATAATCGATACCATGAAAATAGCTAAAGAATCGATACAAACAGCCATATTAATTACCAGAGATGACTTTTCAGTACTACGCCTGACTCAAGCTAGACAACATGACGAGAGGACTTCTTGATAAGGTAGGATTAAGATTAAGTTTAAATATTGTATGTTGAAAGCTAAATTATTTAGGGACAGGATATGTATAGTAGTGTAAGGAATTTAAAGTTTAGGATTTACAAAAAATATTGTTACATAGGAAAGCCCCTGAAGAGGTGCGAAAAGGCACGAAACATGTCGGGCGAAACATAACAAATTAAGCAGTTAATGTGAACAAAGAATGTACTGCTTTATCGACCCCCTGCCAGAAAAACAAACAAGAAAAAGTGGAATATATATATATATATATATATATATATATATATATATGTGTGTGTGTGTGTGTGTGTGTGTGTGTGTGTGTGTGTGTGTGTGTGTGTGTGTGTGTGTGTGTGTTAACACGATAGCGGCCAGAGTTTTTATTTTTTCGTCACGAAACTTGGTATACACCATTCAATTAGCAAACGATTGAACGAGTTCGTTAACCACCAAAATCGGTACACCGGAAGGGGGGGTTTACCCCGAACCCAAAACACTGATTTGACCATGTTAGCCGTAATATTTGTTATATTTCAATGAAACTTGGTATTCATAGTGGTAATATAGAGAGAAAAGTGAGATATAAAAATGAACTAAATCGGTTCATAAGTAGGGGGATATGTCAATAGAAAAGCCCGCCAGACGTAGGTTCACAAAGCCAACGCAAGGAGCGCTTTCTACCACTAGAGTGACTGTATCCTGTTCCTGCGTTAGATCAAAATACGATAATATGAGGTTTTTTATATTTATTACGTAGTGTAGTAGATACCATGTGTAAACATAACTCTGGAAGCAAATTAATAATTGATCAGTTACTCATTACAAAATTAAAAGAGAACTATTCATGTTTTTATTTTATTTATGTAGGATATTTTAAGCAAATTGTACTGGAAAGCAGTCTACTCTATCCGAATTCTGAGGAAAGTGCTTAGTTATGCAGCTCCTGCGTGACAGACTTTTTTAAACCATTTTGAATTTCGAGCTCATTAGAAATAATAAGAAAATAACAGGCCAAGTTCCAGGCCCCTCCCAAAAGCAGTTTGCCTGTTAAAGTTATGATATCATATTATTGGGCCTTAATAACTTGTTAAGAACCTAATAAAACCCTCTCACTTATTTGTGCAATTCCAACTTGGTCATTTACGTAAAATGAGGAACCGTTTTCAATAATAATTGATTCAGACAATGGCGAGCTAATATACAATTTTACATCGTCCTCTACTGAAAAGCTGCGAAGAAAATGAAAGATTCCTAAAGATTCTCAACATAAAATTAATAAAAAAAGTCCGTCACGCAGGAGCTGCATAACTAAGCACTTTCCTCAGAATTTGGGTAGTGTAGACTGCTTTCCAGAACAATTTCCTTAAAATATCCTACATAAATAAAATAAAAACATGAATAGTTCTCTTTTAATTTTGTAATGAGTAACTGATAAATTATTAATTTGCTTCCAGTGTTATGTTTACACATGGTACCTACTACACTACGTAATAAATACAAAAAACCTCGTATTATCGTATTTTGATCTAACGCAGGAACCGGATACAGTCCCTCTAGCGCTCCTTGCGGCGCCTTTGTGAACCTATGTCTGGCTGGCTTTTCTATTGAAATATATTACAAAGTAAACCCCCCTTTCCGATTGACCGATTCAGCTCATTTTTACAACACTTCTTTCTCATGAGTTACCCACGACGTATACCGCGTTTCGTTACAATACAGCAGAAATTACGACCAGTATGAGTATATTAGTAATTTGGGTCCGGAGTAAACCCCCCCTCCTAATGAACCGATTTAGTTTATTTTTACAACACATATTTACCTGTAGATTACCACTATGAATACCGAGTTTTGTCGAAATATACCTAAAATCACGGCTGGTAGTGGCGAATTGGTATTGTCGGTCCGGAGTAAACCCCCCCCCCTCCTCATGAACCGATTTAGTTCATTTTTATATCTCACTTTTCTCTCTATATTACCACTACGAATACCAAATTTTGTTGAAATATAACAAATATTACGGCTGAAATGGTCAAATTAGTGTTTTGGGTTCGGGGTAAACCCCCCCTTCCGGTGGACCGATTTTGGTGGTTAACGAACTCGTTCAATCGTTTGCTAATTGAATGCTATATACCAAGTTTCGTGACGAAAAAACAAAAACTCTGGCCGCTATCGTGTTAACAGACATATATATATATATATATATATATATATATATATATATATATATATATATAGATATATATAAATTTTAACGGGGGTCATTTTCGGTGTCTACTAGGTAGGATCGATAAAGATTTGAAGAAATTTTTCAAAAATTCCGTCATGAGTCCAACCTCAATAGCTACTTTCCTTCGGAGGAAAGTGCTAAAAATAAATGAAGGGATGATACATAAGAAGATATAGCTTTCAATCGAATAATAAATAATGAATGAGTAAGGCAGACATATATTTTATAGGTTATATACATGTGAAAACAATAATTATTAATTTACAAAACAAATAATGAAAAATATTTATGAAATAAATTATAATGTACAAATAAATCACATTTTTTTTACAACACATTTCTTTAAACACTTTTGTTTGTTTGAATGTTTAAAATTAGTGAATATTTACATGTTAAATTAATTTATCTGTGAGTACTATTGCAGTGGTCGCTTATGTCTTCTTTGGTGGTTAATTCACACTGAAATACCTGGAGAACATAGATATAATTATTATACAGAAAAACATTTAGTTTAATTTGTTTATTGTATGATAAACTGAGTGTTTCTGTAATTTATAGGCACAAATTCTGTAGAACGATACTTGATTCTGAGTCCAGACAATATTATTGTCTCATCAGAGTAGATAGCCCTTCTAGGATTGAAATTTACTAAATCACTAGTCATGGGCGTATATAGAAAATAATTTCGGGGGGGCTGGGAAAATTTCGGGAGGGGGGCAGAGACCATTTCCGGGGTATGGAATACTAACAATTTAGATCTTGGAATAGTTTTAACTGACTAAAACGCTATTACACCCAAAATAAAATATTTTTTATGAACTAAGTGATATTTTTAAGGGTCAACATTTTTACCGATCAACTCAAAATTTCGGGGGGGGGGCTGCAGCCCCCTCAGCCCCCCCTTACATACGCCCATGTCACTAGTGATACACAAGCTGGTATATGCCACCAGAGACCTAGTTTCCAATGGTTAATTCGTATCAAGAACATTCGCACTCCGGGTGTGTTACCAATTGTACCCAGTCCAGTTTGACCGAAACGTTCAATGGCGCATACGCGAAGGTCTGAGTGAAGTATTACCTTTCATTCTCCCTTTTGTTCGGCCATTTGCAATGCCTTTTGATGAATTAGACTTGACGTGAAACACTATAAAAACTGATTACGCCTCCTTTAGGACCAGGGAAGGCTTTGAGAGTTGATGCAAGGGAGATAGTGTTTAATATTTATCAATACTTAGCCAAAGCTAAGGCTGAACACAATTTAAACCCCCCAGTGCTGAGTTTATAAGAGACGGAATTTTCCCCGCGAATTCTACTGCACCGGGGATATAGGCCACGCCCTTTTCTCTTTATCTAACCATCTATTTGAACACGCACCGTTATAGTTTAAATTGTATTCAGCCTTAGCTTTGGGTAAGTATTGGTAAACACTAAACGTTATCATCTCCATTGCTTTAACTTTGATAGCTTTCCCTACACGAATCTAAACAAGACATATTCCGTTTTTATTGAGTTTCACGTATCGCGTTGTTCAATAAAATTTGAATTGCGAAACGGGGAAACCGTCGGGAATGCATATTTCCCTCAGAGTTCTGCGCGTGTAGAATTTAGGTTTTCCGTTAAACTGAAAGGGCTATAATATAGATATTAATTATTTTAATAGTCGGAGTGTTGTATAAACTTTTCAACATCCATGGTGCAGCAAGAAATTTCTCAACGGGCCTTGAAGGTGAGACTCGAACCCCCATCCCGCGTCAAAATCCAAGGCAAGGCGTTAGGGTGAAAAAATAGTGGAGCGGCAAGGGTAGAGGGTAGCCGAGAGGTTAACTAAGAGGGGTTTTACCCTCTCGGCTACCCTCGCCGCTCCACTATGTTTTCACCCTTAGCCACTTGACAGACTATTATTATTGTTAATACTTTATGTTTAAATATAATTAAGATGTTATTAGTTACCTTTTTCCGAAGCAATCGTATAGCTGATAAGCTGTGCTGCATTTTTCAGTCCTTTCGATTCCATCTGAAAAATTCAAATAACTCGATTAAACAAATTTCAAATTTTAAAAGAAAGTATTATTTATTTATTTACTTTGTTTGTTTGTTTTTTTTTTTTTTTTTTTTTTTCCAAATTACGTTTATAGGTTATTCTAAAATAGCTATTTGGGAGAATAACCCATAAAAGTTGGGGATCGTTGGTTCGAAACATTCCGACCTGGGGATTGTCTTCATCGAAAAAGGACGTAGCAGACCGAAGACAATGTTGTACCACGAAAGAGATGGTCGAGGAGATCCCTTGACAAACCACTCGAAAACTGGGTTCACGGCTTGTAACAAATTTTAAAACAGTTCATAGGTAATTTAAGGAGCTTGGTATGGCAAAAAGAGCTGAAAAGTTAACCGAAGACCAGCAGCTCATTTTTGCTTTCTGTGGGAGTATTGTTGGTAAACCAGTGTAATTCAAGAATTGCTAGAACTAAAATCTTCATATATTCTATATGAACTGACTTAATTGACTTCTGCTTATATTTTTATTTTTTAATATAATTGATCATTTTCTTAAAATTACATATTACTGATATTTACAATAAATTGCAATGTATTTAATGCTAATACATTGAAATGTATGAAAAAAAATGAAAAAGTACATTAATAATTTTTTATTTTAATCATAATTTCTTTATAGTAAATTACATCCTGCTCTTATGCATACATTTTGGAGTGTGATGGGTACAGTGTGTTCTAAACTCATTCCAACATCACCCTTGATGGACGTCATAACAACGATTAGATGACGTTGAAATAATAATGGACGTTAAATTTAAATAATTAAATATCACTTCTTATCAAAAAAGTGATTAGGTTATTTAACAGGGAATTTTCCCTCCAAAGGCCCAAATATTTGAACAGCCTATAGTGTAAATTTATTTTCAGCTTAAGCTATATTGATAATAATAAACATCAAACACTAACTTCCTGCCCTGAAACGAGACATAATCAGATTTGTTATTCGTTAAAAGGCTTTCCAAATGGCCGGGAATATTTCCCTCGCACAATTTCCTGTTTGTACAAAGGAACTACCTCTAGCTGAAAGGTCTATATCATTACTCTACGTGAGACCCTGTCACTGCAGCGGATCTCTGTGCCAATTTAGTGGCTCGGACCTCTTTCGAGTCCCCTAGATGGAGAGAGAGGATGGGTGATGCTGGATAGGTCATTAGGGATTTGATGAATCGGTATTTTGCTATAAAATATTGGAATGTGGATTGTAAAACATGAATACTCCATACCTATACAGCTTTTTACGGATTCCACGATGTCTTTCTTATTTTTTGCATGCTGTAGTTCTTCTTCAAGCCACTTCATGTAAAGCTCATGATTAATTTCCGTGCCTCTTGTCTGAAACATGTCAAATTTCATATATATATATATATATATATATATATATATATATATATATATATATATATTAAAACTGCATTTACAAGATTTTATTTCTCAAAGTAGAATTGTCATTTCGAAAATTCGTATCCTGTTTGAATCAACTTATTTGTTACTATTGAATGAATGAATATTTTTATTGCTTTTAAGTAAAAAACTTACAGCAAGGAGTTCGCACTCAAAATTAAATTTCACTTTCTTTATTAAACAACAAATAATACATAACATTATTAAAATAACAAAAAACTTTTTATGTAAAAACAAAGAATATATGATAATAAGTAATAGATAATATGCACCAAATTAGATGTCTTTAAAAGGAACGTTTTATGATTTGAAACTAATTTCTGCCTAGAATATTCTTCCAAGCTTGTAGAAATCGAAGAGTCTGGACGCTAAAAGCATTTAGCTGTTCTCGGGTGTTGGGGGATAAGGCATCAAAAAGTTGGGTGGATGGTAATTCTTGATTGTTAGTGGTGCACAATGGGACAGAATCCCGATTCCGTGGCCAAAAATCAAATTTTTGAGTTTTATATTTTCGTCTCTATACGTTCAGATCTTGTTTAGGGATAGTCCTAGAACAAAATTCCAGCCCAGACAGGTAGATACCTGCTTTAGGGTCGCCTTGACATCAGTCGAAAGTCAGCCTTTCTTCGGTACGTACGAAACAAGTAGACGAGTCGAGAAATTCTTGCCTGTTTTGAAGTGCTGTGAAACTGGATAAACTTATTCAATTGGAATTCGGCAAAATGGAACCACTTTCTGGAGGTATGTAGAATTATAAGGTTATGCACAATTATTGCTCATTTAATGTAGGAAATATTTAAATCTGGCGACAAGTAAACATAAAAAGATTTACATTTTTTATCTAAAATCGATTTTCTAATAGAGTTTTAAAAATTTCTCTGCAAGGTACGGTCTTCATTCGACAAGGAACTGATAGTGTATAGTCTTAAATATAACATATTAAAAAACTGGCTGCTACAAACTGCAACTTTAGTCGTGAGGCCAATTTTAATAGAGGAACGCGTGGCGCGACATTAACGGGCGTGTGAATGTAATGCATTGGATATTACGTTATAGTGTATTGGTATGTTTTGTATCTATTAACATAGGTTAATGTCTTATAACGATCATGGAAATTAGTGAATTAACATTAATTAATGGTCCTAATTAAATTTGAATATGATAATTTATTATTTTAATAATAAAAGCTTTACAAGTTATTTTACTCTCCGTTTTATGACAAGTTAAAACTTTTATAATATAGTCCTGAAATAACTCTCTACGGAGTTAGAACTGTATTTGCGACATGTTTGTAAGACCTAACGGTAGGTTACACCCTTCGACTGCACTGTCGGCTTTCTGCAGTAAAGAAAGGAGTCTCAGCCTTTCTTATACCTGTTGTTTGTTGACCCCGAGGAGACCCTCGTAAAAATGGTTTCACTCAGACTTATTCATTCTTTTTGTCTCGTACAGAAGTTATTTAAATATATTTGCTGTCATTTAGTAGTAATAAATTATTTTAGTACATTTCAAGGTATAACACTGTAAGTGAGAAATCTGAAAATCTGAAATATTATTAGGGTTTTAATACATAGTATATAGTTTTGTTAAGGATAAAAATAATTTCTGAATAATGCCATTGAATTTTGAACATGTTTATATTGGTATTTTACAGAGTCTTCTAAATCTTCAAATCTGGAATTGTCAAGAAAACATGTTTTCTTTATGGTGAAAGACAGTATGAAACATAAAAAGAAATTCGTCATTGACGTTTTGAAAGATGCAATTTTCAAAAAAACATATGATACATGTAGACGAGGATGAAAAGTCATTAGGACTGTTACTTGGAAATTTTCGATCGAAATGGACAGCAGCAAATAGAATCCAAGGAAAGTTTTACCCATATCAAGTTACTCCATAATAAATGCATTTTTTTTATAATATTAATTTTACAATACTTTTACTGATGTTTTTGCTGTAATTTAACTCTTGAATCGTAAGCAATCACTTCAAAAACCAAATTAGATGAGATTTCACTTCATATTTTCAACGTAAAAACAGTTTTGGCCGACATTTTGGATCCGCCATTTTGAATTTTGAAAATCTGATCTCAGATTCGTAATCAGCAACCTCGAAAACCCTGGTACAGGTAATTTGAGATTTTTGGCCACGAAATCGGGATTCTGTCCCACTGTGTGGCGGGGCTGCTCTCAGTGGCTTCAGAATTCTGCATTCAGCAAGTAGGTGTGCTGTTGTAATTTCTCCTGTTTTGCATAATGGGCAATTTGTTGCTATTGACATCATTTATTTTTTATTTTTACTCCAATCGCATAATGGCAATGAAATAAAGAAATTTAAAACAAAACAAAAATAAATAGAAGAATTACGATGAAATTGAATAGAAAAAGAGTAGTTATATATTTTACTCACCAGTCCAACTTCATCAAAGAAACAGCTCACAAAGCACTGAAAAGAGATCAGAGATAACAATAAATTTATAAATTTGATAAAGAATAACTTTTAGTTGTTTTTGGAGAATAAATAATTGTTGAACTATTAAATAAGCAGAAAATACTAATGGATCTATTTTAAACAGAATTCATTAAACAAAATCCATCAAGTCATAATGTATCACGCAAATGTATATTAGAAGGTAAGAAGCAAAATTATATTTTTAAAATTTATACTTATATCATATTATTTCAAATAAATGTTAGAATTTCATCTATTCTGCAAATAATAATAATAATAATTGTATTATTAAATAATTTATTCATCTGAACTTACTTTTGCCCTTTTCGGAATATCGTCAATTTCTGTCAGGAGTGTCTTCTTGTCACCTAGGGAATTAAAAAGAAAAAATTAATAATTTGGTCAAGTTACCCTAATATATCGTTGACAGGACTGGAAAGGGAGATATAGTCAGGGATCGGTTGTGGTATCTTATTAAAACTGCATTTTTTTAAATAAGTAAATGTGTTTTATAAAGGATAATTAAGTTTCATTACAAATATCTGCACAAACTAAACGCACCAAGTGTATGGAACATCCTGGCAAATAGAAAAAAGTTCTCTTCAAAACCTCCATATATACATGGTACTTCCTGGGTAAAATTAATGTTTCAGTAATCAAATAGGTAAGTGCTATAAAATGTTACCTTAGTTTGCACTAAAAATTGTGAAATTTCGATATGGCGAGAAAAAAGCCAACGAAAATGTGTTTTGGGATCAGAAGTTGAAAAAAATGTAAAAGCAATATTAGAGGAAAACTCTACAAGCAATTAGGTATAAGAAAAATGCTAGTTCAAACGCCATTGATACCTTCAGTTTGGAATGGTTTTTTTCTTCCTCCAGGGACATCATTAGAAGTTTAAGTGAGAAATAATATATGCCCTTTATTATTATTTAAAATTATTATTTTCTTATTGATTAGGACAATGGGTCATAATCAGGTATTATATCGGCGATGAAAAAACTTCTACTCATTCCTTTGCTTTTGGACAGTCATATAGTCTGCAGATTCGACCTTTTGACAGTGGTTGCTTTCCCTTTCACTGAGTGAACTTAGATTCGAGGGTTTGCCGCTTATCAGTCCAATAGTAATCAGTATAGATTGAAAATGATAAATGCGTTTTTTCACATTCGATACATTGCATTTGTATCGACGATATGTACATATATATATATATATTTGCATATTAGATCTGAAAGTCGACATTCCTGGTTGGTCATCTGTTACGATTAGGTCAATGACATGTAGAAAGACATTGAGGATATCCTCTAAAAGGCAAAACAAAACAAAACAAGAACGTGAGCTTTTTACCCGTAAACATTGTTTATTCAAACGAGAGCGAGCAGTGAGTGTGTACCGTCTCTAAGTAGCAGTTCCAACATGTCATTGGAGTGATTATCACCGGTGACTCGGGATGGTCACACTGCCAAGGGCGCAACCAATGACGGCCGTGATTTTACGCTAAATCACATCTAGAATCGCACGGCCGAGTTAATTACAGCCAAGGAGCATGACATGAATGGGCCTAATACAAATTTTTACATCTTGGCGTGTTTTAACAAATAAGAGGTCAAGTTCTTCAACTAGCAGGATCCGCCCACAGAAAAATTCACGACACAAGGCGATACGCGCGTCCTGGCTCCACGCTTGTCCTCTTTCTTCTGACATTTCGTTTATGCTTAATGGTGAGGACATATATGTGTCTTTATTAACTTTTTTTTACAATTGTTACTCTATGGGCAAAATGTACATTAAAGCTAATCGTAATTAAAATAATAGAATATCTTTTTTTCTCTCAATGTACGAGCATCTACTTAGGTCTGCTATTCACACAAAATTATGATTTTAACTAACAATATAATGTACATGAACGAATGTGATTTATTTTAAGAGAGTTAGTGTAATTCATTTGTAACTATCATTACTAAATATTTTCTTACTTGGACCGAATTTCATCAGGTGTTCGCACTTCTTCTCTGCTTTTTCCCAGAGGTTGTCCCATTGTCCTGGTGTCAGCTAGAATAGAAGAATAATCTAGTTTTAAAACTATAAGATTTTATTAAAATAAATTTGTGATAAACATGTTTTATTAGCAAATCTCGAAGAAAGTCGAGGTTGAACTCATGAATGAATTTCCCAAAACTTTTGAATTAATCTGGAAGCTACTTAAAGTCTATTTAGGTATATATATATATATATATATATATATATATATATATATATATATATATCGAGTCAACAATCGATGTGACGAACAGTCGAATCTTCAAATAATTAGAACAGGATCTCCGGCTCCAAGCCATTATAGCCCAAGAGGTGGTAAAGCACTTTTCATGAAGTGTTTTATGCACCTTGAAATTTTGCTATAATGTACCTCTTGGGTAGATAAGAAGGTATGTACATGTTGGCTAGACTTACCGCGGTACACCAAGTACTGCACATAGGGGAAAGGTGCAAACAAATATTTCCCAAAAATAGAGTTTTATTCAAAAGACAACTATCTTTAATGTAAAATTAACGCAATTTTACAATGAATAATAAATAAGACACACACTTTGCCAACTTCACCGATTCTGCAATGACTTTTAGTGGATGCAACACAGCAAAGTTGGCTGTGATGATGTTGTATGTTATCCTCCTTCTGAGGGGGAGTATTTTAGCCGAAGTGTAGCCAAGATAGGACAACGTTGAAATCGAAAGTCATGATGAACCTTAGAGTTCATGGGCGTATATAAGGAGGGGAGCTGGGGGGGCTGCCCTAAATTTTGATTTTATCGAGAAAAAAAGTCATAAAAACCTTAAAACTAAATTAAATAAGATCACTTAGTTCAGAAAAAATATTTCTTTTTGGATGTAATAGCGTTTCGGTTGGCTAACTATTTCAAGTTCTAAATTCTTAGTTTTCCAAATCCCCCAAATGCTCCAAGCTCCCCCCCCCCGAAATGCTTCCAGCCCGCAAAAGAATATCCCACTTTTAGAGAAGCCAAAAATATGGTTTGGGCCTTCTCGGAAACCACATCACATGTTTTTATATCTAAGTAACATTTCAAACGAATTTTTTAGAAACATTAACTCGCCTGGTCGGTATCCTCCCGTTTTACGCTTTGTAGTTATGTAATCAAAGAAATAACCCGTTTAAACAGTTTGGAGTTGGCGAATTTAATTATTATTAACTTCTATATGTGACCTTTCGCTTTGTGTAAAATTAAATTAAATAATTGTGGAATGGGGTTGTTTTGAAATTTACTTTAAAAGTGGCGTTTCTAAATATAGTTAGGAATGTTTTTCTTCAATTTGAAGGCTCCCATTGTTCCGACTTTCTCTCCAATGTCGAGTTACTATTTACCACTGTAATAAAAATGTTTTGTTCCTGTAATCTGTGAAGATGATTGCATATTTCCTTGGATATGGATTGAGTACTGTACGTGTTTATTACTTTATGTAATCTGTGAAGATGATTGCATATTTCCTTGGATATGGATTGAGTACTGTACATGTTTATTACTTTATGTAATCTGTGAAGATGATTGCATATTTCCTTGGATATGGATTGAGTACTGTACATGTTTATTACTTTATGTAATCTGTGAAGATGATTACATATTTCCTTGGATATGGATTGAGTACTGTACATGTTTATTACTTTATGTATTTTCAGGGTTTTCTTTTTATTGTTTTGAATTATTTTTTAATGAATCACGCTAGTTCATTGTTGCCTATTTACGTTTACGATAAATACATATTTATATTTTATTTATTTATACAAGGTTTCCCCATTGCAATGAGTTAGCCTTATATAATGATTTTAGTCCTATGTTAGTATTAAATTCATATATATACATAGTCACAGAAACGAACTTATACACAAATTTTCTATTTACATAGGTCAAAGGTTTGAAATAATAAAATTTAACTGAGAAATAATAAGTACCTTTTTCTGAGCATAAAAGTTAAGGAATATTTACACACGTCTAGCAAATATATAATAAAATTTCATTAATACGATGTAATAAGAATGAAAATGATTCCTAATTAGTGAAACAATTACAAAAAATGAATTACTTAATATTAAATGATGATTTTTATTTGCAGTTGTAAGTTTTTTATTTATTTTATTACAATTATTATTTGTTGGGGGCTATCCTCAGTCTTCCGGTAATTATTATTACTAATCTCGGGGATGGCTCGGGGATTTGAAATTGCTAGTCTTCTATATTAGTGCTTCCAGGAGAGTCGAGCCATTGCTTTAGCACACTCTTCCCAGACTCCTTATGCTTCTTGCTGGTTTCAGGCTTGTTGAAAGAAGACTTTTCTGAGGCTTCAGGCTTGGGGCTTGACGTTTCTTCTCTCTTTTCCTTTTTTCTTGGTGTTAATAAATAAATATTTACATACATAAAACTAACATTTTGGAAGGATCCAATCACTTTTGCCACTTCTTAATTGATGAATCAGTTAGTTAAATGGTCATGCCAAGATCTCATAAGCCTCCTAGGAGGAGTTTTGGGGTGGGATTAGGATGAGGAGACAATTTGGAGAGATAGGTCAGGAATCGGGATTTTTCCTGCTCATGGATGAAAGGGATGTTGAGTTCACGATGAAGGGTTTTATTGGAAACGTAGGAAAGAGGATTAACTATTTTGCGCAGGTCTTTGGATTAGAACTAAATTCTCAGTATATTTAATGTTTTAGTTGTTCCCCAAAATTCACGTCCCTAACTCTGATGATAGTTTTGTAATAGGTCTTCTTAAAATAATTGAATAATTTCGGCAGATGTGAAACTGCGTCAAGGCCTAGATGACGATTTAGAAGCGTTTTCCCCGAAAAATGAGCACATATTGATGAGAGAATCGCCTTGCACAATCCAGTGATGTTTTCAAATCGCCGCGCGATTCCCACGCCCGACAATAGGACGGGAAACGATGCTGCCGATCTGATGGCTGTAATTATGCTATTCGGGGTCATTATAATAATGATATTCATGGCAACGATAATGGCTTAACAATCTCCTAGATCACAAGTACTTTTTATGAAAAGAATCCTAGATACTTACATATGTATATAAAATCCTCACAATAGTTTGTCTATGAAAGTCATGATATCATAGAGTTTGGCCCTTAATACCTTGTCG